>CM061141.1:129063073-129475559 GCA_030789695.1 Scilla litardierei | reverse complement strand
CCTCCTCCCCTTATCGTGAAAGGAGCCGAAGAGAAACCAAAGGGACGGAGGGCGAATCGATGACTGCATCATCTCGTCGGTCACGGTCGTCCCGCCACAGGAGAAGCGAACGACACCACTCGAGAGACCGATCACGGTGGAGCAGGAGCTCCCGCTGGAGGAGCCGAGAGCGCCGGGTCAGCCCAACCCCCAGCGTGGCGAGGGCCGCGGAGCCAGCCCTGTCGGCGCCTGTGCACCCTCCACCACCGAACGAGCCAGAGGCAGGCGACTGTCGAATCCCCGGGGGCATCCACGGAGACCGGTACCCCCTATCACGGAGAATAACCGACGCACGGGTCCCCTCTCGATTCAGGATCCCGGCGCTGGGGAAGTACGACGGGATAGGGGACCCGGGAAACCACGTGATGGACTACGAGGGGGACATGTCCTTCCAAGGAGCTGACGATGACCTGCTCTGCCGAGGCTTCTATTCTACTCTCAGGGGAGCGGCGAGGACCTGGTACCGCAGCCTGCCCAGCCGCTCCATCGACAGCTTTGATGAACTCACCCAGTTGTTCTGCAAGCAGTTCATGGCGGGGAGGCAGATCAAGCCTGATGCTGAACATCTGTTCAACATAGTGCAAGGCCCGGCCGAGCCGCTCCGGCAGTTCATGCGCCGCTTCAATGCGGAGAGGCTGAACGTGAACAGCCCTCCCGACCTGGTGGTCCAAACGGCCCTTAAGAAAGGGCTTCACCACAGAGGCCTCAAGAAGTCCCTGCACAACGATCCCCCGAAGGACCTCCCCGGGATCATGGCAAGGGCCGAGCGCTTCATGTTGACCGAGGAGGCCTTGGACGTGGATGCAGGAAAAGCCACTCGAGGGACCAAGCGCGGCGACAGCGGACGAGGCAGCCCCGAAGGATACCGGACCGAGAAGAGGCCGAGAAACAGGCAGCGCGGAGAAGGTACGAGAGACGCCACCCCAGACGCCGTCCTCGCCCAAGTGCAGAAGGAAGAACGCGCCGATCGCCCCCCACCGAGGGCAAACAGAGGTGGGAAGAATAGGGAGAAATACTGCAAGTACCACAAGGACGACGGCCACGACACTGAAGACTGCTGGCACTTGAAGAAGGACATTGAGAAGCTGATGAGTCGGGGGCACGCCAGGAGCTTAGCCGACGAGCCGGCCCATGGGGAAGGGACCTCCATGCAGCCGGACAAGGGGAAGAAGATCAACACCATCCAATGATCCCTCCGCATCATAGAGTGAGCGGGCGAGCTCTCTCCCCCAGTCGTAGCCTGGTCCGAGGGGATTATCTAGGTTTACATCCCTCTGTCTAGCTTTATTCCCTATTTCCTTTCCTCCAAATGTACCAGTCCGACAGGACTCTTAAGAGTACAATTGCATTCCCTTTTTGTCTTTTCTTAAATCCTCGACGGAATTGACATTTCACTAATAGTGCAAAAGAATGAAGACCGCCGCCTCACTGGAGGAGGAAGGGGAGCACTGCCCTCGCCGACTGACTCCTGTGCTCGGAAGCCTGGGGGCAATTCTCCCAGCCAGCGCAGACGCCGACCGGTCCTAAGCCGAGGAGCTTTGCCCTCGCCGACCGAATCCTGCGCTCATAAGTCTGGGGGCAGTTCCCCCAGCAGGCACGGACGCCGACCGGTCCTAAGCCGAGGAGCTTTGCCCTCGCCGACCGACTCCTGCGCTCATAAGTCTGGGGGCAGTTCCCCCAGCAGGCACGGACGCCGACAGTTCCTAAGCCGAGGAGCTTTGCCCTCGCCGACCGACTCCTGCGCCCATAAGTCTGGGGGCAATTCCCCCAGCCAGCGCGAACGTCATCCAGTCCTAGGCCAAGAACAAGGCAGCAACGCAAAATACATGAGAAGTCCGAGTAAGTCAATTTCGTTTATAACAGTTAACCAGGGTACAAAAATGTGTCTTATTTACAGGGAATCGAGGCGAAGAAACCTCTCTACAAATAGTCCACTCACGACGAATGACAAAGTTCGTCACCTACAGAAGCTAGGTCGACACCGACAGAGCAAAATTTGTTGACAAAAGACCCAAAGTAGTTAGCCCAAGCGAGCAGCCATGCAACCAGCAATTATTGGCCCCGGAGCCGGTAGCGAAGCCGAAGGAGATAGCAGGGCCAGGGATCCATTTCAAGTAGACTGGCCCAAAGCGAAGCGGATGCTAAAAAATTTGAGGATAAGGCCAGGAGGGACGGCTTAGGGAGCCCGGGCTCGGGAGGACACATCCTCGGGCACTTCGCCCTGCTCGGAGCGAGGGGGATCGACGAGCGGGGGAGCCTGCCGAACGCGCTCCACGCAATCCCGGAAGGAAGACTGGACGACTTCCACAATCCGAGGGGCGATGAGGTCTTCATACGTACCGAAGGCCCCCCTGAGAACCTCGAAGATCTTCTCCCCCAGGGTCCCGACGACACCCCTCTCCGCCTCCTCTGCAAGCCGCGTCACCTGGCGCCGATCCGACAGTTCCCTCTGAAGCTCCTCCCTCTCCAGGCAGAACGACTCCGCCGCTTCCTCAGCCGACTGACGGACATCCTCCAGCTTTCCCTGGAGGTCACCCACTCGTCCCTCCAACTCGGCCACACGGAGCTTGAGACGACGAGACTCCATCTGGGCCTCCATCATAGCCACCTTCGCCGCCCCGGCCCGCTCCTGGGCCCTCATGGAGGACTCCTCCAGCTCCCTCAAGCGGACGGCTCGACACTGCAACTCCACAGCGAGCGCTGAACCCTGGAAAGACGAGACATGGGCTAAGAAGAGTATAAAGGGAAGGAGAGGATAGCAAGATAACCAAACCTGTTGAAGGATCCAGACCAAGGAATCCGACATCTTGTCGGCAGGGATCTTCTTGAGGAGGATGCGGTCCCGGGGAGGGACGGAGACCTCGGCAACCTGCTGGGCCAAGGCTCGGTCGACAAACATCGAACTCCCAGGGACGACATCGAGGGAAGCCAAATTGCTCGCCAACAAGGCCCCGATCCCCGGTGATACGGGCGAGGACGCTGCAAGGGGGGTGGTTGACAAGGCTACCGAAGGATCCCCGGTGGTCGCCGCAGGAAGCGCGGAACCCGCCGGACTGGAGGGATCCGCGTCCTCCTTCCTCTTCTTTCCTCCGAGGGGCTCCGAGGGCGCCGGAGGGGAGCGCTTCCGCCTCGCACCATCCCCACCCTCGGGAACCTGAGGGGGCACGCCAAGGGCAGGAGGGACTGCACCGGACCCGTCATTACCCCCTGCCTCTTGGGCTGACGGGGCGGGTCCGGCCCTTGCGACGCCCCCGGGGAGGAGAACACCAGAAGAAGAGGCGGGAGGCACGGCCACCACCTTGCACACGGAGGGCTCGGCTCGGCGCACCTCCTCATCAATGGTCCGTCGAGGCGCCCTTCCGGAGGTACCGCCTCGGCTCCGAGCAGCTCCACGGCGGATCAGCTCATCGACGTCACGGACGAACTCGCGGCCAGCCATCCCTGCAAGGGAAACCAAAATCAGGATGAGTCACAGGGCGATTCAAGACTGAAAAGGCGGCCTACCCGGAGACCACAAGACGGCCTTCAGGAGTAGGTCGTCCAACAAGGACCAGATGGACTTCGATTCCAAGGGGAGGGTCGACAGCAGTGCGGTGGCTGCCCGATCGACGTCTGAGAGAGCTAGCGGCGGGCGAGGCTGGACAGACCCGCCCCAACTTGTCAAAATCTGGGCATCCTCCAGGAAGACCACAAAGACGTAATCCGAACTCCAATCCCCCGACCAGCGGGGCAGCCCGATCAGGCATTCCCTCCTCGAGCGGGCTCGGAGCTGCAGCCATGACCCCGGGCCGACCGTCTGGATCTGGTAAAAATGGAAGAGAAGGGGGAGAGACGGCTCCAGACCGTGGGTACAGCAGAGCGTAGCGAAGCCCGTCAGTACCGCAATCGAGCAAGGGGTGAACTGGTAAAGCGGCACCATGAGATATTCCATGACCTGGATAAGGAAGGGATTGAGCGGGAAACGAAGACCCAGGCGAAACATTTCGACGTAGACACCGACTTCATTGCTCCTCGGAAGGCAAATCCGCTCGTCGACGAATGGAACTCGGACATCATACGGGAAGCAGAGATACCTTTCCCGGATCTTCGTGACCGCTGAAGGAATGGTCCTCGACGGCGTTCGGAGGACAACCGGGGGCACGTTAAGACGCACGGCAGCCGACGCCACGTCATCACAGGCATAGTCTGGGAATAGCTTCCCCTTCCCCTTATCTCGGAGGGGACGACTCCCGGAGGAGGAACCTGATCCCACATGCCGAGGCCTGCCCTACCCGGACTCTGGAGAATCCCTCGCCCCTTGGCCAGAACCGCCTATCCTAAGAGCAGCCATAATACGAGAGCGAGAAAGGAATTACCTTTTAACTAGTTTAGGGGAGACAAGGAAGCGAGTGCGACGGGAAACTCCGAGTTGTGGAAAGCCTAGAACAATGGGAAGAGCAAGAGAGAAGTGGAGATCAACGCAGCTGGGGATCTTATATACCGGACACAGGGACGAATTCAAAGCGCCTAACAAGAACGCTTGGCAGGCCTCGAAGAACCGGCGGCGTTTCGAAATCGGCGCCAAGGGAAGTCCAATCGATCAGCCTCATCATGACCAACATTTATGACCACGCCTCGATTAAAGAGCCACTCGGAACCCCAGGAGGCACAGCGGTCGAACCGAGCAAGCAAAGGCCGATCGACCCCACCGAGGGCGGCTCACGGACCCCTCGGATTCTCAATTTAAGACGACCCCGCGAGCGGTGGGGATAAGCTCGCAGCTACACGTGGCAGCATCAGAGGACCGACGGCGCTTCAGAGCCCACGCCTTAAGAGTATCGAGCGGGCCAACACATGATGACGACTAATAAATGAGTCGGCATCGACTGGCGAGCCTGTCAAAGTCGGCGGGAGTCACATCGGCCGGGCCGAACTGGCCGAAGCCGATCAACCCGACCAATGGGGGCAATTGTTACGCCTATTTGGCCGAGTCCCGAAAGACACGAGCCCAGAAACCCGACCACCAGTCAAGAGCCCATCTGCACACTCAGGCCCACTCGATAAGGCCCTATAGGGGTCCCCCCTCCCCCCAAATGTCGATCCAACCCGGCCCCGGTAACACGCTGGTCACTCACCATGATCCTGCGGTAACCGTTCCCTCGATCCCGTTACCACTTAATGACAGTGATGGGGAGGTGCTGGGATGGCGCAAGGAGCGGCGACGGGGGGCGGATTGAGGGGGCGCGATCGAGGGCGGACGAGCGACGTGGGTCAGGGGCAATCACGGCGGAGGTCTATAAAGGGGCTAGGAGGACGACAGGAGAAGGGACCGCCTCTCAGGTATCTAGAACCTAAGGTACTCCATCAACGACCTAGTTCCCCCATTTCATCTCCTTCCTCCCCCGCTCGCGCCGTGAGACGTCGTTCCGATCTCCTCACGAGTCGAACCGTCTCCGCCGGGCCTCCTCTTTCAGATCTCTGTCTGACTTAGGCATCGGAGGGGATTTGGCCGGAACCAAGGTCCGGCCCCCAGACGAGTGTTCTCGTCTACGCAGGAGGGCATTAGATCCACGGGCCGAGGCTTCCCCTCCGCCCCTCGCCGACCACGCAACCAGCTGGACGATTGAGGCTTCCCCTCGTCGTCCGACCGCCGAGGCCGAGCGCAACCGACCGAGGCCGAGCGTCTCGACCCGGGCCGAGGCTACCCCTCGCCCTACCAACGACCGAGGACCCCGATTCAACCCAGTCGACGCGCTCTACGTCGTCTGCTGATCCGACTCGAGCCTCGACTGCACCAACTCGACTCGCCCGAGGGACCCAAACGGGTCCCTTGACCACGTTGACCGGGTTGTCTACGGTCAACGCTTTGTAGTGAGAAAACACTCTGAAACACTCTCCATCACTGATCTACATCTTGGAGCTAGGGTTTGGTGCCACTTCTTCTTCCTCAAAATCATCTTTGCCCTAATTCGTAAGCATTACTCAAGGCATGGGTATTTTGTCGGTAAGAAGTTCTATTTCATTTCAATTCATATTGTAAGTTTCACTCTCGGTTGTGAGAGTGTGGTTGTGATCCCGGGTTGTGGGAGTCACAAATTACTTTGTGTATGATTTGACTTGTGAATGTTTTTCACAAGTATTTCATAGTGGAAATCTTGAGTCAGGGTTTCTAACTCGAGTATCCGGAGGGGATCCGGGTGGTTGGGACGTAGGATCACCGGGAACAAGTCGGGGAGACTTGGGTGGATCCGAACCCAGTAATATCGCTGTTTGCGATTGTTTCTTTGTTTTCTAACATTTACATTTCCGCATTTTCCGCATTGTTTGGTAGAGTTTGCAAGTAATTAGGAATTAGCCTCTTAATTATTTTAAAGTACTATTCACCCCCCTCTAGTACTTGTGCAGTAGCTTAGCAGGGCATTACATTTGGTATCAGAGCCAAGTCTATATCTATGTCTGCCAACGACAACAAGACTGTTCGTCCACCTTCCGACTACAGCACCTTCAGGAACCGTGAAGGAGCTGTTGGAATTTCATAATTCCATATTTCTATTCCCATATGGTTTTGATATGACAAACACATTCAGTGCTACTAACTCTATGTATGCAGATACAAATCAATGCTGAGTTCCACACAAATGAGATATCTTCATGCATACTCAATCAGATATATCAATCATGAAGCTGGAAAGACAAAGGCACCTAATCCACGACTTGGATATATAATCACTTGATAAGGATCTCCTGCAAAGAAGCTTCTCAGACTCAGTTGCAGATGCAGTCCTATCTACGGCTTTATGTAATCAATGTAAAATTTACTTTATTAGAGTCACAAAGCCTTGTGATAATATATCTTAGCCATCTAGGTTCCATTCCTCAGAGATCTACACTTCCCAATTTCGAAAATTCGCAACTTTGGAAATTGGCAGCCAATAACCCCATTTTGGTCGACCAATTTTAAACCTTCGAATTTGGTTATGGGATTGCATATGCAAACTCCCCTAACCGTGTAGATTCTAGAAATGTCTTCCAACGGTCGAAATTCCCTCTCTAAATTTTGGTCGACCAATGTGTCCTTTTGGTCGACCAATTTCAAAACTAGCCGTTTTGATCCCAAATTTTCAGGGACGGTTCCTGCCCGTTTTCCAACGTTAACTACAGTCCCCAACCGTCCCTAAACACTATAAATAAAGGGGTAGACCCTCTCTTTTCTTTCACACACTTTCCTCTTCTTTACTCTCTTATTTGTTGGAATCAAGTCTTCTCTTTTCTAAAGCTTTAGGCCATTAGTTGTTCTTTTCTTATTTGTAAGAAGAAATCATTAGATTTCCTTCTTCGTTTAAGAACGGAAGAACTTGGTTTTTCAACATCATTTTGGAAAGTTGTTTGTGTTCATAATTGAAGAAGAAATCGATTGATCTCTCTCTCTTCTTTTATGAACCAGAGAACTTCAAGTATTGCGCTTCATTACATATCTTTTACATCTTGAAGTTCTTCTTCTAAAACACCATCCTTGAATTCATTCTCTGAAATTTATAACAAGGCTATATGTGTCTTTCTATTTCATTATTTTACAGGTTTGAATCTCTGTTAGAGATTGTACAAAGTTTGGGACACGGGGAGTGTCTCCATTTTTGTAAGTTCGTGCTTGCGGGGCAAGTGATTATAGTGGATTGAAAATCTCTACGGGGTAGAGGACTGGAGTAGGATCACAAGGATCTGAACCAGGATAAATCTCTGTGTTTGCGATTGATTTAATTTCAGTACTTGTCATTTTATTTTTGTGCCATCTTTGCAAATATTACTAACATTTTATTTGCGAAATTTTTTAATATACACTATTCACCCCCCCTCTAGTGTATTGATCCTTACAGGCTAAAATTACATTTGGTATCAGAGCAAGGTTAAGATGGCAGCAAGTTCCTCAAACATGAACGATGTTCCACACAACTACAATCAGCATCCTGAAGGGCACTCTCAAACTCGTCCTCCTCTATTTGATGGTTCAAATTACTCATATTGGAAAATACGAATGGAGATTCATCTCCAAAGTATGAATTATGAGATTTGGGACATCGTAGAGTCAGGATACGAAAAGCCAACAACTCCTGTTGCTGATTGGACCACCAACGACAAAGCTGCAAAAACTAACAACTCAAAAGCCATGAATGCTTTATTCTGTGCAATGGATAAACATGAGTTTAATCGAGTATCCCAGGCGGCAAAAATTGCAAAGGATATTTGGCACATACTCGAGGTAACTCATGAAGGAACCAATAAAGTGAAGGAAACCAAGATTGCCTCTTTGGTTCATAAGTATGAATTATTCAAGATGCAAGACAAAGAGACGATTGGAGAAATGAACACCAGGTTCACTAACATTATTAATTCTCTTAATGCTCTTGGAAAAGTTTACTCTTATCTTGATCAGGTACGCAAGATTCTTAAGGTACTCTCCCCAGAATGGCGTCCAA
This sequence comes from Scilla litardierei, assembly GCA_030789695.1. Lineage (NCBI taxonomy): Eukaryota > Viridiplantae > Streptophyta > Magnoliopsida > Asparagales > Asparagaceae > Scilla > Scilla litardierei. Next base: position 129,467,067 of record CM061141.1, on the reverse strand, counting down.
AGATCACTGCTATTGAGGAAGCCAATGATCTTTCCACATTATCTGTGGAAAATCTAATTGGTAACTTAATGGCACATGAAGTCACATTACAAGATGCAAAAGAGGAATCAGATCAAAAGAAGAAAATACTCGCCTTCAACGCAACATTAGATAATGAAGATTTAGATGATGATATGGCATTTTTTGCTAAAAACTTCAGAAAATTCTTTCAGAAAGGTAAGTATAATAATTTTAAATCTAAGAATACTGATTCTTCTCTTTGCTTTAATTGTAATAAGCCAGGATATATGAATAAAGACTGTCCTCTTCTCAAAGCAAAGTTCAAAACTTCCAATAATGATCAATCCAGAAGAGAAAGGAGGTTTGACAAAATGAAAAAGGCATTTGCAGCAACATGAGATGATTCTTCAGATGATGATGATGATGATCTAAATTAAAGCGCTAACATGTGCTTTATGGCACAAGAAGATGAAGATGAGGTAAGTTCTTTTAATAATGAAGAATTACTTGATGCATTAAAAGATCTCTATTCTCGTTTCAAAAAATTGAATAATCAACATAAATCTTTGAAACAGAATAATGATGATCTTCTTATTAAATATCAAGAATTATCTTCTTCTAAGAACACTACACCTATTGAGAATACATCTTCTCAAAATTTAAATCTTAGTAAAGAGAATGAAATTCTCAAAACTAATAATCTAGAACTACATACTCAAATATCCGAAATGGATAAAAATATTTCATCACTAAAGATGAAATACGACGAGATGTCTTCCAATATTAATAAATTTAATAAAGGAAAGACTAATCTTGATGATTTACTAAAAATACAATATCCTGCAAATCATAGACAAGGTTTAGGATATTCTCATAAGGATGCACCCAAATCTTGTAACACTTCTTCTTCTTGTGGAATAACTACTTTTGTTAAACCTCAAAAGAAGAATCACGCATTTATTTACACAAAGAAAGTAAACATTCCTACTTCTTCTTCACAAAGAAATGTTTCTAACATTTCAAAACCATCTTCTAGGAAACCTACTACAATTAGTATATGGATTCCTAAATATTCTTGTTTAAAAGATAGAAATGATTATATCTCTCATTATTTACATTCTATTGGTCATTCTTATGATTATATTAAAAAGCCAAATTCCACTTGGGTTTGGCTTCCTAAAATCTAATCCCAAGGACCCTCAAAAAGGGGTACCAATACTTAATGTTTTATCTTTCAGGTACCTAAAAAGGAAAGATGGATTTTGGATAGTGGATGTTCAAAACATATGACAGGAAATGTCAAACTACTTTCAAACGTCAAGTACAAACAAGGAGGCACAGTTACCTTTGGTGACAACAAGAAAGGAAAAATCATAGGCACTGGAACAGTTGGCAATACAAATCAGCCTATCATTGAGAATGTTCACTTGGTTGACGGTTTGAAACATAATTTACTTTCCATTAGTCAGTTATGCGATAAAAATTACAAAATAGTTTTTGAACAAAATGATTGCATTATTTATGATTCTGATATGTCATCTGTTTTGTTTCGTGGTAAGCGTAAAAATAATATTTATATCTTATGCATGTCTGTTACCACAAATAATCATTGTTTAATAATTACATCTGATGATACACTTTTATGGCATAAACGTTTTGGACACACTAATTTCAAAAATCTAGCACACATTTCAAAACACAAATTAGTAAATGGAATGCCAAATATTTCTTTCAAACACAAACATTTTTGTGATGCTTGTCAACAAGGAAAAATGCACAAATCTTCTTTTAAATCAAAGGATGTTATCTCAACAAAGAGACCATTAGAACTCTTACATTTAGATTTGTTTGGTCCTTCTAGAGTAGCTTCTTTAAATAGAAGTAGATATGCATTTGTCATTGTTGATGATTATTCAAGATATACTTGGGTTATATTCTTACAAAACAAGAATGATGCATTTGAAGAATTTTCAATATTTTGTAAAAAGATACAAAAAATCAATTCCTCTAACATTGTCACTATTCGTAGTGATCATGGAGGAGAATTTGAAAATGAATCGTTTATCAAGTTTTGTAATGAAAATGGCATTACTCACAATTTTTCTTTTCCTCGTGCTCCTCCTCAAAATGGAGTAGTTGAAAGGAAAAATAGAACTTTACAAGAATGTGCAAGAACAATGCTTTGTGATAGTAATTTACCGAAATATTTTTGGGCTGAAGCTGTCGCAACTGCATGTTACATTATGAATAAAATTCTCATAAGGCCATTACTTAATAAAACTTGTTTTGAATTATTCTTTGATCGCATTCCACGTGTATCATATTTTAAAGTGTTTGGATGTAAATGTTTTATTCTTAATACTAAAGATGCACTTGATAAATTTGATTTGAAATCTGATGAAGGTATTTTTGTTGGATACTCAACACGTAGCAAAGCCTACAGAGTATATAACAAAAGAACTTCAACAGTTGAAGAATCACTACATGTCACATTTGATGAGAATCTCTCATCTAATTCTCCCATCATTGATGATGAAGAGAATATATTACCTGTATCTAATTCTTTAGATAATATCAAATTTGATGAAATTGATGCTACTAATCATTCTGTTGAGTCTATTTCAGATAATACAGATCTTCCCAAAGCTTTTGCATAAGTTCCAAATCATCCATCAGAGTTAATCATTGGAGATATCACTGATGGAGTTAGAACTCGTCGTCAAATTGAACAAATGGCGCATTGTGCTTTCCTTTCATCCATCGAACCAAAGAACATCAAAGATGCATGTGAAGATAGTTCATGGATTATCGCTATGCAGGAAGAACTCAATCAATTTCAACGAAATGATGTTTGGGAATTAGTTCCCAGACCAACATATCATTCAATTATTGGTACCAAGTGGGTATTCAAAAATAAATTGGATGAATCTGGTCAGGTAATTAGAAACAAGGCACGATTGGTTGCACAAGGTTATAATCAAGAAGAAGGTATTGATTATGATGAAACCTATGCACCAGTTGCTCGTCTTGAGTCTATTCGCATGTTGTTATCATTTGCATGTTTTAAAGATTTTAAATTATTTCAAATGGATGTCAAAAGTGCTTTTTTAAATGGATTTCTTAAGGAGGAAGTTTATGTTGAACAACCTCCTGGTTTTCATCATGAAAATTTTGAAAATCATGTTTTCAAATTAAAGAAAGCCCTTTATGGTCTCAAACAAGCACCTCGTGCTTGGTATGAAAGACTTAAAAGCTATCTTTTAAATTCTGGTTATAATATTGGTAAAATAGATTCCACTCTTTTTATTAAAAATATTAAATCTGACATAATCATTATTCAAATATACGTTGATGATATTATTTTTGGTTCTACTAATGAATCTCTTTGTCAAGATTTTTCTAAGATTATGCAGAAAGAATTTGAGATGAGTCACATGGGTGAACTCAATTACTTCCTCGGTCTTCAAATTAAACAATTGAAGGAAGGAATCTTCATTCACCAAAGCAAGTACTCTAAAGAACTCATCAAGCGTTTTGGTTTAGAAAGTTCTGCAGAAAAACGTACTCCAATGAGTACATCTACTTCTCTCGACAAAGATTTAAATGGTAAGAGTGTTGATCAACGTCTTTACAGAGGTATGATTGGCTCTCTACTTTATTTAACTGCTAGTAGACCAGACATTATGTTTTCAGTATGTTTATGTGCACGTTTTCAGGCAGATCCTAAAGTTTCACACTTAACTACCGTAAAAAGGATTATTAGATATGTTAAGCACACTTCTGATTTTGGTTTATTTTATCCCAAGTCAAGCACATTTGATTTATTATCCTATAGTGATGCAGACTTTGCTGGTTGCAAATCAGATCGTAAAAGTACCAGTGGTACTTGCCACTTTTTAGGTCATGCTTTAGTTTCTTGGTTTAGCAAAAAGCAAAACTCTGTTTCATTATCTACAACCGAGGCAGAATATATTGCCGCCGGTTTAGCATGTGCTCAAATCTTATAGATGAAACAAACTATATCTGACTATGGTATTGATTGCTCTACTTGCCCTATTATGTGTGATAATACTAGTGCTATTAATCTTTCTAAAAATCCTGTGCATCATTCTCGTACAAAACATATTGATGTACGTCATCATTTTCTAGATGATCATGTTCAGAAAGGAGATATAGTTCTTAAGTTTATTGCTACTGAACATCAGACAGCTGATATTTTGACCAAACCATTGAAAGAAGATACTTTTATTAAACTTCGTAGGAATTTAGGGATTATTAGTGAATCGAACTTATGACACTTTCTTATTTTTATTTTTAGAATTTTTCTCAATTTTTTTCAGATTTTTCTGGCTATTTTTAAAATTGGTCGACCAATTCACCTATATTGGTCGCCAATTTTCGAATTTTTTATTATTTTTTAATTTTCCGACGACTACTTCGTCTTCCCGCATATTCTCGTTATCCGTTCCCTCCATTTCTGTTTCAGAAACTGAACCCATCCTTTCGTTTTCAAATTTTGGTGGGATTCATTTCTAAAACTTCTCTCCCAATTGGAATTCTATCCGTTTCAACTTCCCATAACTAAATTTTACCCCTATTTAATCTGTGCCTAGGGAGTTTAAGTCTCATAAAAAAAATATCTCTGACTCTTTTTCTTTTCCCAACGCATCCACAGCCATTTCTTCTCCCCAAAGAAACCAGCCGACCTCCCTCCTCTAAATCCGCCGTCTTTCCCTCAAATCGCCGGCCTCCATCCTCTAAAATCGCCGGCGTCTCCCTCCATACACTCGCCCGTGGCCGATCATCCGCCGCCTCCCTTCAATCGCTCCTTCGCCGCCCTCCTAGGCCACCCGATCATCGGTTTCGACGGATCCGACCCCGTCTTCGCCGGCGACCACCCTCTTTCGACGGATCCTCGCCTCTCATTCGGTTTTCCTTCGATTTCCTTCGTCGTTCACTCCTGATGGCTCAGCCCTCTATGGATTTCATTGCAACCCCGGCACCGGCCTACTTCCGTTCTTCGGCGGCTTCTCAGCATTTCCGCCTCCTGGAGCGCCTCCCATTCCACCCTGAGCGTCACGTCGACTTCAGTGACCACGGCTTCTCTCGGATCTTGGCCCCTCTGCATTCCGTCGGACTCGTTGGTCTCTGGTCCACAGCAAACCGCACACCCTACTTTCCAGCCCTCGTTCGTGAGTTCTACGCGAACCTGGATTCTTCCAAACAAGCCGGTATGCTCTCCATTTCCACTATCGTGAATGGTTTCTTCTTCCGTCTTACTGGACCTATGTTATCTTCCCTACTGCACCTGCCCTCCCACAATGTTCAGCCACTCCCTAACACTCTCACCGACCCCTCCATTAAACAGCTTTTGGCTAATGATTTTCGTCCCAAGCGTTCCACAGCAACTCTACACCCACCTTCTAGGATGATGGTAAAAATCATTCTGACAAACCTCGCTCCTAAGATTGGCTCTCTGAATTATGTTAGTAACAACACCGCACGCTGTCTCTATGCATTAATGGGCGAACTTCCCATATGCTGGGGACCTATCTTACTTGATACTTTGGCCAAGCCTGTTAAGACTCATATCTTTTTGCCCTCGCTGATCACCAGAATTTTAGAGGCATTTCAGATTCCCTTCGCAAACTCTGTCGCTATTTTCAATCCTGTTGATTTCACCTCTGCCACACTTACTCACATGCAATTGATCATCTCTGACACTTCTGCCTCTGACTCGCTCTCCCCGCTCTCCCCGCACTCGTACTCGTTCTCCTCGATCTCGTCCCACTCCTGCTTCCCGACCCACTCCCACTTCCCATACACCCGGCTCTTCTAGCACTCGTGGCCGTGTTCCGCTTCGGAAACGGTACTCTCATTCTGCGGCATCCCCTACCACACCCATTACCCCGTCATCCGGTCATGATGCTGTTCTTGGTGAGCTTCGTGCTCTTCGCCATTCTATGACTCGTGGTTTCCAGGATATCCAGGCTGAAATGCACGATGGTTTTCGTGGGATTCAGACCCACATGAGTTCTGGTGATATTACATTACAGGAGCATAACAGGAGGATGGACGACCTTACTACTGTTGTTGCCTCTCTGGCAAACCACTTCGAATCGCTACACTTTCGGGTGGCTAGACGTTCGTCCGATGATCCTCCTTCCGGGCCAGGCTCCTCCTCTCGGCCGTAGTCATCCAGGGTTCCTGTTTGCTGTTGTTCCTCGGTGTTTTCCAGTCGGTTGTCTATTTGGTTCTTTGCTGGTTGGTTTGGTTCTTCTAGATACTCTGTTCCGTAGGCACTTTGGTGATATGTCTGACGATAGTTACTTGTGTTGTTGCTAGGCACTTTGGAAACATTATGGTTCTGTTGGTTCTATTTTCTCTGTTTAGTTTGTTATTTTTGGGATATCTGTTGTTTAGGACTGTGTGATATTTTGCGTCCTAGGCTATGTGGGCTATATGGTATTGTTATTCCAGCCTCATGTACTTTAGCCTTGGTGCTTATATGCTTCTTTGAATATTATGTCAATGGATGTTTTGTTGTCACTCGTTATTATGTTGATACAGTTCTGTGGTTCTTTTCTTTGTTCTGTTGTCTCTGGGATCTCTGATGTTTCAAACTATGCTCTCTTTTTGGGTACTTGGCTAAGTGGCCAGTATGTACTTAAGCCTTCATTCTTAGTTCTTGTATTCTGTCACTGGTTTTATGTTGGTATTGTTATGTTTTTTTTGTAGTTTGGTATAGTTCTTAAGCCAGCTGTTCTCTTAGTCTTTGGCTATGTTGTTTTGTCATATGGTGTTCAGGCTATGGGATGTATGTCTGTCCTTTACTTAGTAAGTTTGGATATATTTTTTTTGTGTGCCACTAATCTGTGTATTTTTTTGTTATTCCGTAAGTAGTTTTGTGGTGCTTCCATCTTCTGAATGATATATTTCACATGTTCATTTGACTAGATTGGTGCTGGCTTCTTAGTAATTTTTTACAGAAATTGTTAATTGTCTTTGGCTCTGTTTTGACATTTATTCTTGTGTTGTACTCTGTTCATATTCATTCTTCTATATGCATTCACTGCTATGTTCTCTTATGCATGTTTGCTTCACTAAGTTATACTCTCTTCACAGTTTTGAAACTTTTAATACTGTGCACTTTTGTTCCTCATTCCTCCAAGGACTTTGTTTCTCCACTTTATATTCTGTTCATTTTTTTAACAAACACTCACATATACTCAATACTTCGGCCTGCCTTATTCTACATTTTTTTACTACCTTATACATTAATTATTTTTTAAGGCACATTTCGGCCCATGCCAATGACCCTGTTTTGTTCATTATTTCATTTTCGGCCTACATAATTTTTGTATTTCCTTTTGTGATCTTCTTCCTATTTTTTCACATATAAAATGCTTTGGCATTTCATTTTAAAGTGGCCTGTCCACTACTTATTTCGGCAGGCATTGGTATATTCTTTTTCTTATTTTTTAAGGCCTGACTTCTTTTATATTTTTCATGCTCTTTCCATTCATTATTTTTTCATGGCTTGCTCTTTATTACGGTCTTCATATTTTTTTGGCTTACACCTGATTTTCAACTCTGGCCAAATTAGGTTCAATTTTTTTATATAGGCTATCTCCTTTCCCGCATTTTATATTCCCCTCATTAACTAACTTTACCTCTTTTTTAGGATTCCAAAGGGGGAGAATATATTTCATCTACTCAGGGGGAGTATTCACTAACTCCACATATTCAGGGGGAGTATATCTGATATGTTCAATTTTACTTATATATATATTTTTTTTGTTTGTCATCATCAAAAAGGGGGAGAATGTTGGAATTTCATAATTCCATATTTCTATTCCCATATGGTTTTGATATGACAAACACATTCAGTGCTACTAACTCTATGTATGCAGATACAAATCAATGCTGAGTTCCACACAAATGAGATATCTTCATGCATACTCAATCAGATATATCAATCATGAAGCTGGAAAGACAAAGGCACCTAATCCACGACTTGGATATATAATCACTTGATAAGGATCTCCTGCAAAGAAGCTTCTCAGACTCAGTTGCAGATGCAGTCCTATCTACGGCTTTATGTAATCAATGTAAAATTTACTTTATTAGAGTCACAAAGCCTTGTGATAATATATCTTAGCCATCTAGGTTCCATTCCTCAGAGATCTACACTTCCCAATTTCGAAAATTCGCAACTTTGGAAATTGGCAGCCAATAACCCCATTTTGGTCGACCAATTTTAAACCTTCGAATTTGGTTATGGGATTGCATATGCAAACTCCCCTAACCGTGTAGATTCTAGAAATGTCTTCCAACGGTCGAAATTCCCTCTCTAAATTTTGGTCGACCAATGTGTCCTTTTGGTCAACCAATTTCAAAACTAGCCGTTTTGATCCCAAATTTTCAGGGACGGTTCCTGCCCGTTTTCCAACGTTAACTACAGTCCCCAACCGTCCCTAAACACTATAAATAAAGGGGTAGACCCTCTCTTTTCTTTCACACACTTTCCTCTTCTTTACTCTCTTATTTGTTGGAATCAAGTCTTCTCTTTTCTAAAGCTTTAGGCCATTAGTTGTTCTTTTCTTATTTGTAAGAAGAAATCATTAGATTTCCTTCTTCGTTTAAGAACGGAAGAACTTGGTTTTTCAACATCATTTTGGAAAGTTGTTTGTGTTCATAATTGAAGAAGAAATCGATTGATCTCTCTCTCTCTCTTCTTTTATGAACCAGAGAACTTCAAGTATTGCGCTTCATTACATATCTTTTACATCTTGAAGTTCTTCTTCTAAAACACCATCCTTGAATTCATTCTCTGAAATTTATAACAAGGCTATAGGTGTTTTTCTATTTCATTATTTTACAGGTTTGAATCTCTGTTAGAGATTGTACAAAGTTTGGGACACGGGGAGTGTCGCCATTTTTGTAAGTTCGTGCTTGCGGGGCAAGTGATTATAGTGGATTGAAAATCTCTACGGGGTAGAGGACTGGAGTAGGATCTCAAGGATCCGAACCAGGATAAATCGCTGTGTTTGCGATTGATTTAATTTCAGTACTTGTCTTTTTATTTTTGTGCCTTCTTTGCAAATATTACTAACATTTTATTTGCGACATTTTTTAATATACACTAGTCACCCCCCCTCTAGTGTATTGATCCTTACAGGCTAAAATTACAATAGCGTTTTCGGTGATGGAAGGACATTCCTCGACGAGGCCTCCATTCTTCAACGGTACCAACTACGGGTACTGGAAATGTCGGATGGAAACTTTCCTCCGGAGTGCTTTGCTATGGAGGGCCACAATAAAGGAATACGTCGAGCCTGCCGAAGAAGACTTTGAGAAGTGGACTCCCGCGGAGGTCACCACGGAGGTGAACAATGCCAAGGCAATGAACGCCTTGCAATGTGCCTTGGAACCCGAGGATTTCAATAAGATATGCACATGTAAGAGTGCATACCAAATATGGAATTCCCTCCTCATATTACATGAAGGGACTAGTAGGGTAAGAGAATCTAAACTCGTGGTAGTTAATAGAGATTACGAGTTGTTTCATATGATACAGGGTGAGAAGATGAAGGAGTACTACGCTCGTTTCGTCGACATCACAAACGAGTTGGAGGCTCTTGGCAAAACCTACACCCAAAAGGAGAAAGTCTCGAAGATCATCGATGGACTTCCTTCTAGTTGGGAGAAACGGACCTTTGCCATCGAGGAAGGTAATGACATGAAAACCTATACCGTTGTTCAACTAATGGGTACCTTAATGTCATACGAGGTACGCAAAGATAGCAAGTTGAAGTTGCAGGACAAGATGAAGTCCTACCTAAAGTAAGACGAGCCAAAGAAGAAGGCTATTGCTTTCAAGGCCGCTCCATCCACATCCACATCAACCGATGATGAAGACTCGGAAGACGAGTTGGACTTGGAGTCCATGGCTCTCATGGCCAAGAAGTTCAATCGGTTCTTCCGAAAAGGTAACTTCAAAAACAAATCGAAGTTTACTTCTACTAACGCCTCCTCTCCTTTGTGTTTCAAATGCAACAAGCCAGGACACATGAAAGCGGGTGTCCTCTAAACAAGTAAAAGGAGAAGTGGAAGGCGCCAAAATTCGATATGTCCAAGAAGTACAAAACGGGGTACAAAAAGGGACTTGTCGGAGCAACATTCACCGACTCCGAGGATTCCTCAAGCGGGGAGTCGGACGATGAGCAAGTGGAGCAAGCGCATATGTGCTTCATGGCAAGAGAGGAGCATGATCAAGGATCTTCCTCTTCCGATGATAGCAACAACGAAGGCGATGAGGTAACCATGGATGACCTTAGAAATGCTAATGAGCAATTATGGTCTAAATACACTAAGTTAGTAAATAGGTATACTAAAGTAAAAGATGATTTAGCTAGTATCCGAACCTCGCCTAAAACTATCATCACCAACAACGACACCGTTGTTGAAGAGTTGAAGAATGAGATTGTTAATCTCAGACTCAACTTGAACATGTTAGCATTGAGGATCCGGAAGAACATAAGATAGCGGATTTGACTTCTCAAAACTCGACTTTGAGTATTGAGAATGAGAGTCTTAAATCTCGTGTTTATGTGCTCACATCGCAAGTATCCACTTTGGATACTTCTTTGCATTCTCTCACCGAGAAACATGAGAACACATTAGGCCGAATTAATGAATTCAATAAGGGTAAGGGTCATTTGGATAACATCCTAAATGTCTTACCTCCGGCCAATCACCACATTGGCTTGGGGTATAAGTTGGGAAGTTCATCCAAATCGGCCACTACTTTTGTTAGGCCAACTTCCGGTGCCTCAACGAGTGGTAGAAAACACTCTATTGGTAGTTCATCTACCAATCGTGCTTCCACCTCGTCCACGCCGTCTTTTGGAAAGAAACCCACTTTGGGTGGACCTCCAAAGAAGGGCCATGCCTACATGTACACCAATACCATGCCACGTAGGAACACACGTCCTACTCCACCGGCTCACACATATGATAATTTCTATGCTACACATTCACGGGCATGTGCACACAATGTGAGACACCCTCATGCACGTGTACCCACATATGCATATGTTCACCCACATCATCATATGAATAATTATCGTCGTGCACCATTCCATCATGTTCCTTATGCCAATCCACAACATGCATCATGTAGAAATCAACGTCGCATGCATGCTCCCAATAGGATGAGGGCTACCAAGATTTTCACTATTTGGAGCCCAAAGGACACAAGCATGGATGAAAAACAAGTTTATATGAATGCTTATTTTTCGAATGTTCTGCATAGTAGTAATTATGTGGGGAAGTCTAATTCCAATTGGACTTGGCTTCCAAAGGTCTAATCTTTTGGACCCAATGACCTTGGGTACCATGATACGATATTTCATATCTATAGGTACTCAAGAAAAAGAAACGGAGCAACAAAGTTAAATTTAGCTCCAAGAACAATTTGATACTCGATAGCGAGTGTTCAAAACACATGACGGGTGATGCTCAATTTCTCTCCGGAGTGGTGCCCATTGCAAATGGGAATCGCATCGTCTTTGGAGGCAACGAGAGCGGAACCATCATTGGAAAAGTGGGTAATCCTTCTAAACCTCTTATATGTGATGTTTACCTTGTTAAAGGATTAAACCACAATCTTATTTCAATAAGCCAACTTTGTGACAAAGGTTACAAAGTTAGCTTTGCGAAAGGAATGTGCCATATTTTAAATAAGAATACTAATGATGTATTATTTTCCGGCACACGCCATAAGGATATATATATCCTAGATCTTCCAAGTACACATGAACAATGTCTCATTGCCAACACAAGTGAACAACACTTATGGCATAGACGTTTTGGTCATGTGAACTTTGGAACTCTATTTAAGCTTTCCAAGTTAAACTCTATTAGAGGCTTCCCTAAGCTAGTCTTTCAAAAGAAAAGCTTTTGTGACTCGTGTCAACGAGGCAAGCTTCCAAAATCTTCATTTAAACCTAAGAAAAGCATTTCTTCTAAGCGGCCACTAGAGCTATTACATCTAGATTTATTTGGGCCAACTAGAGTTGCTTCTTTAAGTAATGCTAGATATGGACTTGTCATCGTTGATGACTTTTCTAGGTTTACTTGGGTATTTTCATTATGTAATAAAAATGAAGCTTTTGAAAACTTCACAATTTTTGTTAAGAAAGTACAAAATCTCATTGGAACCACCATTGTCACTATTCGTAGTGATCATGAAGGGGAATTTGAGAATGAGTCTTTTGAGACATTTTGTGATGAAGTTGGTATTACACCCACCTTCTCTTTCCCTCGTGCACCTCATCAAAATGGTGTAGTTGAGAGAAAGAATAGGACGCTAGTGGAGTGTGCTCGCACTATGCTTGATGATAGCCAACTTGGCCATCAATTTTGGGCGGAAGCGGTACACACCGCTTGCTATGTGTTTAATAGAATACTTTTGAGGCCCGGCACTAAACAAACTTGTTATGAATTGTTGTTTGGTAGGTTGCCTCAAGTTAAACATTTTCGTGTTTTTGGTTCAAAATGTTTTATTAAGAACACGTATGGGAGTTTGGACAAATTCGATCCAAGATCCGATGAGGGGATTTTTGTTGGATATTCATCGCGTAGCAAAGCCTACCGGATATACAACAAACGAACCTCAACGATCGAGGAATTGCTTCATGTTTCATTTAATGAAGGATTTGTTCCAACTAGAATTACTAATGATGATGACTCTATGGATGTCTTATGTGATTCAATTGGTAATTCTAACTCTATTGATTCTATTGATTCTATTGAGACTAACCCTTCTAATGAAGTTGTTGAGAATGTTCCTAGTGATCAAGGTATTCCCAAACGGCTTCATACCGTTCGTGACCATCCACATGAGCAAGTCATTAGCAATATCCATGATAGTGTCAAGACGAGATCGCAAGTGAACTACTTCGCGCATTGTGCCTTTGCCTCCTCGATTGAGCCAAAGAATATTAATGAGGCGTGCGAAGATAGCACTTGGATCTTAGCCATGGAGGAGGAACTCATTCAATTCGAGAGGAATGAGGTATGGGAGCTTGTTCCATTGCCATCGAAGAACCACACCGTCATAGGGACAAAGTGGATCTTCAAGAACAAGACCGACGAAAACCAAGTCGTCGTCCGGAACAAAGCTCGGTTAGTAGCTCAAGGCTATCGACAAGAGGAAGGTTTTGATTTCGAAGAATCCTTCGCTCCGGTAGATAGATTAGAATCAATTAGATTACTATTGTCTTTTGCATGCCATAAGGATTTTAAATTATTTCAAATGGATGTTAAAAGTGCGTTTTTAAACGGAGATGTTGTTGAGGAAGTTTATGTTTCTCAACCTCCGGGTTTTATTAATGAAAAATTTCCAAATCATGTTTTTAAACTTAAGAAAGCTCTTTACGGTTTGAGACAAGCTCCTCGAGCTTGGTATGACCGTCTAAAGAATTTTTTTTTGGATTTAGGATTTAAAATGGGAGAAGTTGATTCCACATTATTTGTTAAGTATTCGAATAATGATATAATTTTAGTTCAAATATATGTTGATGATATCATTTTTGGTGCTACTAACTTTGCTCTTTGCGAAGAGTTTTCTAATATGATGAAGGATCAATTTGAGATGAGCCACATGGGTGAGCTCAAGTATTTCTTAGGTCTCCAAATTCGCCAAATGGACGATGCAATCTTCATCCACCAAACGAAGTACACGGTGGAGTTGCTTAAGCGATTTGGAATGGAGAATGCCTCCGGGAAAAAGACTCCTATGAGCATGACTACGCATCTTGATAAGGATACGGGTGGTAAGGATGTAGACATTCGTCTATATCGAGGTATGATAGGTAGTTTACTTTATCTTACCGCAAGTAGGCCCGATATTATGTTTGCCGTATGCGTATGTGCTCGTTATCAGTCTCAACCTAAGGAGTCTCACTTAGTAGCGGTAAAACGTATTTTCCGTTATCTAAGTTACACACTTGATTTTGGATTACTTTATCCAAAATCTACCACATATGAGTTAATCTCATATAGTGATGCCGATTATGCGGGATGCAAATCCGACAGGAAAAGTACTAGTGGCACTTGCCATTTTATAGGAAATTCTCTTGTCTCTTGGTTTTCCAAGAAGCAGAATTCTGTATCACTTTCAACCACCGAGGCGGAATACATTGCCGCTGGTGCCGCGTGTGCTCAAGTTCTTTGGATGAGACACACACTTAAAGACTTTGGGATAAACTGTGATACTTGCCCTATCATGGTGGATAACCAAAGTGCAATATGTCTCTCCAAGAACCCGGTACACCATTCCCGTTCGAAACACATAGATGTCCGACACCATTTCTTAGATGATCAAGTTGCCAAAAAGGACATCATATTAGTGTACGTTGAAACCCAAAAGCAAATCGCCGATATTTTCACGAAACCTCTAAAGGAGGACTCCTTTGTGCGGTTACGTCGAGAATTTGGGATTATGGGTAAATCCGAGATTTAGGATTCATATGCTTTCAATAATCTTGCATGCTATTCAATTCTTTATATTTGCACATGCTAGATTAATTGAAATTTACTAGATTTTTGTTGAATTTTCGGAATTTTCGCACGATTTGTGCGTAATCGTCAAATTTCAGATTTTCGATGTTTAATGGGGGTAGTATAATGATTAATGAGAGTGTTTTGATGTTTCATCGATGTGCGATTAGGAGAGAAATCAAAATTACAATTTCTAAAATTTTTGGACCTCTTTAGTCGGTTCATGTTCATTGACCGACCGACTAGATGGTGATCTAGTCGGTCAGTAAATGAACTCAGACCGACTAATTCTGCTCAGTATTCTTGGATTCCGCCTCTATTTGCAACTAGTCGGTTCAAGCTCATTGACCGACCGACTAGATCATGATCTAGTCGGTCAGTGCTTGAACTGTGACCGACTAGTTGTGCCAGGGACAGATTTGTCTTTTGAGCTTCTGATCGACTTAAACTCAGCCCCGACCGACTATTCTCTTTTTTAGTCGGTCTCTCTCACTCTCCAACTCGAAAAACCCCCCGACCCTTCGACTTCATCCTTCGTATCCGTCGATCTCCGGCCTGTTTCTGGCCATCTCCTCCGGCGCCGACCGTCGCCCTCTCCTACTAGGTGATCCTCTCTCCCTCTCCTAGCTCTAGGGTTCATTTTCTAGATCTTAGGGTTAGAATCTCGGCTAGGGTTTCATTTCGACCTAGGGTTTGCTAGGGGTTCGACTATCTAGGGTTATTTCGATCTCTTGCGTCGTGTCGTGCCGTGCTTATGGCTCGTACACGTATCCCGATCACTCTCTCTTGCCCTTCGCCCATGACCGTCGATTCACCACCCTCGGACCCCCCACTTCCGAAACGCCGTTCGAAGCCTACCGAACCCTCTTCGTCTTCGCCTCCTCTTAAGCGTAAGAGGACGACCAAAGCGAAGCCCCGTGCTCAACCCAAGCCCAAGCCTAAGCCCAAGACCAAGGAACTGGCCTCTCCCTCCTCTTTCCATACTCCTACCGATTCCAATACCGAGTTCATACCCGAAACTGAGACTCATAGGGAACCCACTCCTACTAGGCATCCTGAGTCTAGCTCCCGACCACGTTCGTCTACCCGTAAGCCTAAGGGAAAGGCTCCGATGCCGGTAGGCGGTGTCGATATCTCGTTGTGTTGCGACGACCCTATGTGTCTCGCGGCTTACAACCGTATCGAACACTGCCCACTACTTCTGGAGCATTTCGTCCAGTTTAGTGACTTCATAGGGCTAGCTGACCTTCTGTCGTCTTCGGGTCTTCTCGATTACCTTCGATATGACCCTAAGGCGAATCCTCACCCCTACTCTCGCCTAGTAAAGCTTTTCTATGCCAATAGGATCCGGGGTCAGTACGATGCGACCCACTCTGTTGAGACGACTGTTTTGGGGACTCCTATAGTCCTCACAGCAGAAATCTTAGGAGAGATTTTGGGTATCTCCTCATCTGGCCTCCTCCCCTCTGACATTTCTGTTGATGATATCACCTCACTTGATCAGGTTGTCCTCTCTCAGATTTTCCACCAGATTCCTCCCGCCATGATTGGCGTGCCCTCCAAATCCTTCAAGCCTAATGCATGGGTCCTGAATTTGATTCTGAAGTCGTGCTTGCTTCCCAAGTACGGCTCCTCATCTCTACCGTCCCAGCCTTTCTTGAAGTTGATCTATGCTATTTTCATGGGGAGCTCGATTAACTGGGCTCGCATTATACTCGATAAGATGGACTCTTTCGAGTGTATTCGCAAGTCCACGAAATCGGCTCATATCCCCTTTCCGTGCTTGCTGACTCTGGTATTCCGTCACTTCCGTGTCACGCTCCCTCGTGACGACGAGCGTCCTCTCGGTCCCCCCCTGAACGCGACGGCCGTCAAGAAATCTCTTGCGGCACTCTGTCACATTCAGAGGTCGACCCCCTCTGCTTCAGCGTCTGCCTCTGCTGCTCCCTCTACCACTCTTGCCGATGTCGTTCGTTCGATCTGTCGTTTGGAGTCTCGTCAGGCTCGTTCTGAGGAGATTCTCTACCGTATCGCTCGTCACCTTGATATTGAGATTCCTCCGTCTTTTCTGACGAGGATGAGTTGGACGAGGAGGATATTGAGGATCTTGCTCGTGTTGATGCTGTTGGTGCCCCTGAGGGTACGACTTCTGGTGCTGCCGTTGCCTCTTCTGCTGGTGACCCCGAGAGCACTCTTGTTGCCACCGTTTCTGCGGTGGATACTCCGACTGGTGCTCCCGAGGCCACTACTGTTACTGCTTCAGAGACCGTCTCTCCTGCCGTGCCTGAGACTTCTGCCGTCGCTCCCGTGGACACTACAGCTGATCCAGTGACCACCTCCTCTCTTGCTGAGCCTGCAGTTGCTTCAGATCCTCCCGCTTCCTCTTGAGCTTCTTTGAGGCCTCTCCCTTTGCACATTGGATGAGATATCTAGTTGTGAGAGAGTTTTGGGTAGGATAGAGTGTGGTTCTGGATGATTTTGACATGTTGGTGCATTTTGATGATGTATTTTGATGTATTTTGATGATGCTGTATGTTGTGTGACACTCTAATATTTGTGTGATATGGTGTTGTATTTTGTGCCCCGATCGTTGGATCGATGTTCTGTACGTTGACGATGTATGATTTTGTTGTACTCATGCTTCATTTATATATATATACATCGATGTTGACATTCCATTCTATTGTGCACATTTTGTATTTCTTTATATGTCTCTGATGTCTTGATTTCGTCGCTCGACGATAATAACTTGGTTTAATAGAAATTTCTTCTATGGAAACATAGAATTGTTTTCCATGCACTAAATTAACCAAGAATGTTGATATTGGCGAGTATATTCCATAACTCAATCCGTAAAATTGATTTGAGTTTTGATGATTTCGTTTTACGATTTTCGACTATGGTATCATTGACACGCCTTGATTTTATTCGTATTTTTCCTTTGGTGTCACTTGAATCGTCGTCGTATTCTACGACTCCCGTGCTTTTATTTGAAGCCATTGTTGTTGTCGTTGATCTCCTCCCGCTCTTTTTGCTAATGCCAAAGGGGGAGAGATATAATAATGACGATGAGCTAAATGATAATTTAAAGCATTTTTCCAAGAATCTAATTTGATATGTTAGATTCAGGGGGAGTTAAGATATATAAATGGATTTTCAAATCCGATATTTCAATAACCAACTTTTGGTATTCGATATTTCAATAACCGATTCTCATTTTATATACTTTACTCGTCTGCTTGATGCGTATTATTATTGCTTAATATGGGATTAACGTGTCATCAATGCAGGGGGGAGTAAGTAAATTTCATTTGAATCATTATTTTTGATTATTATTTATGTTGGTTTGTCATCACCAAAAAGGGGGAGAATGTTGGATATTGGACTCCCCGGATTTGGTTTTGGATGATGAACAAACATAAATATATCGTGAACTAACAATTTGTGAGCGCGGTTATGGAGATCGTTGTCAAATTCACATGAACATCCAAAGAGACATCTCAAGACTTCTCAAAGCACGTGATCGTATGCCTAAAGCTTCGTTGAAGCTTATGGAACATTTTAGAAGTCATGAAGATTCGATTGAAGCTTTTGAAGACGGTATCGTCAAGTTTTATTTTTAGTCTTTAAGCTTCTTTCGTAGAATGTTAAGCCTTGAGTAGGTCTTACGTCTTAAATCTTCATAATGCTCATATCTTAGCTCTAGGATCTTAGTTGAAGTCCATACAATCTTTCCCGAAGCATCGCGCTTCGATTCGGGACTTCTTGTGCATGTTAGTTGGTTCAAGAAGAAGAACTGACCGACTAGATGGTGATCTAGTCGGTCGACAAAGCTTCTTGGACCGACTAGTTTCAGTCAGTCATTTCCAAGCTCTTTACTGTTTATCTTTAGTCGGTCTGTGTTCATTTGGCGACCGACTAGTTGATGAACTAGTCGGTCAACTTTCCTTCTTGGACCGACTAGTTGAGTTTTACCGTACATGCCAATTTTCACTTGACTTACTGTTTATCATTAGTCGGTCTATGCACATTTGGCAACCGACTAGTTGATGAACTAGTCGGTCAACATTTGTTCTTGGACCGACTAATTCAATTTGCTCTCAGACTATTTGTTTTTCTCTTAGTCGGTCTCAGTTGAGTAACCGACCGACTAGTTGCAAAACTAGTCGGTCAGCTACTCTTCTTGGACCGACTAGTTCCTTTTGTCTGTGCTTCGACCTTTTCCATGTTCTCTCATTAGTCGGTCTACGTTTATTGACCGACCGACTAGTTGATGAACTAGTCGGTCGGTGGTTGTTCTTTGACCGACTAGTTAGGTTCAGAAAAGAGCTGTTGGAGCATTAATTGAAACGTTTTTCTTTCTCTATCTCCTCTAACTTATAAATACTTGATGGGCTGCATTCATTGCAGTCAAGGCTGATATTATTGCAAGTTTAAAGATCAAGAGAAATCATTCCAAGCCCATTCAAAGCTCTTTCATTCCATTCAATAATCTCTCCACACTCTTACTTCCAAAGAGAGATTCATTGAGTGTGAAGCCTTCCAAGCCAAGTGCTTGATTCTAGGTCACTAACATCCCCATAGCTCTCCATCGCTGATCTACATCTTGGAGCTAGGGTTTGGTGCCACTTCTTCTTCCTCAAAATCATCTTTGCCCTAATTCGTAAGCATTACTCAAGGCATAGGTATTTTGTCGGTAAGAAGTTCTATTTCATTTCAATTCATATTGTAAGTTTCACTCTCGGTTGTGAGAGTGTGGTTGTGATCCCGGGTTGTGGGAGTCACAAATTACTTTGTGTATGATTTGACTTGTGAAGGTTTTTCACAAGTATTTCATAGTGGAAATCTTGAGTTAGGGTTTCTAACTCGAGTATCCGGTGGGGATCCGGGTGGTTGGGACGTAGGATCACCGGGAACAAGTCGGGGAGACTTGGGTGGATCCGAACCCAGTAATATCGCTGTTTACGATTGTTTCTTTGTTGTCTAACATTTACATTTCTGCATTTTCCGCATTGTTTGGTAGAGTTTGCAAGTAATTAGGAATTAGCCTCTTAATTATTTTAAAGTACTATTCACACCCCCCCTCTAGTACTTGTGCAGTAGCTTAGCAGGGCATTACACGCAACCCTTCCTCCGACTCGCCCGTGCCCTTGTCCCGACTCGCCCGAGCCTGATGCCGCTGCGCCCGAGCATCGTCGCCCACCATGCCCGAGCAGCAGCTCCGACACCGCGTAGGCCAAGCTCTGGTGACCGCTCCGTCCCCCACCTGCCCTATTTCACCTTGTCATGATCGCTTTTTGATCGTGTGTTTTTTGTGCGCGTACCTTCTTGTTCGTACGCGTATTTTTGTGACCTCTTCTTGTATCCCAAACGTACGAAGTTATATGTCGTTGTGACCCTCTGAGAGAGTACTTATTCGTGAAATTTTTCGTGAACGTCATTTCACGGCTCATTCTTCCACAAAACAGGTTTGTTTGAAGGGGTGTCGTAACTTTAGACTTCGACGTTTGATCTCTTTATTTTTAGTTCCGTTTTCCATTAACCTAGCATGTGACCGATCATCTTAATCTCGATCCTAATCGTCGACACGGTCGTCCCTATATTTTTCTTAGATTTATCGGACACCGTTAGACCGACCTATCGACCTAATCACTTTTAGCTTATAATTAGCCCTAGCTAATCCCTAATTCAAACTCTAATTAAAATCTAATCTAATCTAAACCTTAGGATGATACGTATCACATGTTATATCTTCCCGAGCTATTTGCACCCTAAATCTACCCTCCCCCTCTCACATACTCTCTCACCATTCACCCCTTAGTACACTCCTTTTCTACCCCAAATAGCAAACCCCTTCATTTCACAAAACTTACGCATCCTACCCTAGGTTTACACATGCAACCGCCATCAACAACAGCAACTGCCAGCCCTTCCCCTTATCTTGCCACCGACCACCATATCCCCTAGCAGCTAGGATCCGCAGGCCATCCCCTCTACTTGCCACACTAAACTGCCGTCACCCTCCCCAAACAGCCGAACTCCCATTCTCCCCTCCACAACACCCTGCCACACCTCCTCCACGGTCAAACCTGCACCCCTACTGTGACTGCACCCCCACGACAGCCTGCAACCGCCGGCCAAGCCCTCACAGCCCGGCACCCCCCTAAAACGGTCGAACACCCTCATACTACCGCTATCCCCCTTTCTCCCCTCTATAGCATAGCCCCCTATCATCCCTCTCCCACCTAACTCATGGCTAGCAACCCCCACGGCACAAGATGCCGCCCGGCAGCCCTCTCTCCCTAAACGCCGGCCACCTTCCCCTAAAACTGCAGCATCTCCCCTCATCACATCAGATCCGGCTATCACCCCCCTCAAAACTATCCATTGCCGCACCACTACCCCCTGGCCGAGGCATCCCTCTCTCTCCCTCATAAACTGCAGCAGCCCCTAGCCCACAGCCTGCCCTCCACACGACCCCACGGCAGCCCCTGTCGTTCATCTTCCTCCTGCGGCCACCTTTGTCACTGTTTGTTGCCTCTAGTTGTCGTCGTCTTCATCTCTAGCCGTCACCGTACCTTGCTCGCTACCAGAATCCAACCACTGACGTTGCTACCTGACGTCAGTGTAGCTCTCGCGTCGTGTTAAGGTATACCCGATCTGTAGGAACCCACACTGCATGTTTAACAAGATAAAAAATGTAATTTCCTTTGCTTTGGATAAATAACAAATTGAGATTAATAACACGGGATTGTAGGTTGGTGATTGGTGATTGGTGATTGAGCACGTAGGCAGAATCTGGACTCTTTGATCGTGTGACTTACGGACGTTGTTTTCAGGAAAGTAAAACTTGCACAGTAAATTGTTAAGCCATATTTAGGTTATTTTGAATACTTGTGTAAAAGAGACTAGGCAGTGAAATGATAGTCGCCTAGACACTATATTTGATCTAGCTTGACAACGAAGCTAGATTTGACGCCATGCTAGATCTAGCTTGACAACGAATCTAGATCCGACACACTTGCCATGCTATGATTCATGCATATCACATGTCGCGTTTATTTTGATATAACTGTACGCAATTCAATATCTGCTATCATGTTGCATTTCTCATGTCATTGCATGCATTGAATGTTTGTTGTGAATGTGTAGCACACGCTACTATTGAAATGTAAGCTGCGGCGAGTAGGATTTTGACTCCTACATCATGATTGAGGCTAGGTCAACCCTATACCGTAAACACTTCCTGGCTCGTGATCCAGAAGATGGGCGCCAGTCCATATACACGTGGATGGGTAGGGTTAAGCGGCCACTGATGTGTCCATATTTTACACCTTTTTCATAGCATCATGACATAGCATTCCATGCCATTTTCGCATCCAAATCCCATATTTTCCTACAATATTGCAATTCTAACGTTATATCGAGTTTCGTAGTGTTTTAAGAATTTTCAGGTATTTTGGAGCGATTTGGGACCCGATCTGGGTTTGGACACATCTGACACGCCCGTGAGCTCATTAGCGAAGTTCTACAGGAGTTCGCCGAGTTTTGGGAGCCATGGGAGGAGTGGAGGAGAGAGCAAGAGGAGAGGAGATGCTTCAGAAACTTCAGCAATGAATTTCCCAGTCGACTCAACCGAGCAGAACAATTGCTCGGTTGAGCAGATGCAAACTGAAGAAAAGAGCAGATATGCAGCCTGTTCGGACAGAACAACCCAGCTGCTCGGTCGAGTAGCCCCTATCTTCGAATCACGATCAATCTCATGCACGGTCCAAGGAGGTCCTTTGGCACCCGAGTCAGCTGACTGCTCGACTGAGCAGAGCTGACTCGGGCCGAGCAGACAGAGTGTTGATTTTTTGGATGAGCGCTACTTCCTGTTGTGCTCGATCGAGCAAGACGACTGCTCACCCGAGCAGTCGACCGAGCAACATATGCTCGACCGAGTCACTGACTCGGTCGACGATGCTGAAGGCCAGTTTTGGAAAGTTTTTGAGCCGTCTGTTACGCGCTGGAGTGAGTGAAGACGGGATCTGCGACAGTGTTTTCAAGGGTCGATTCATTTTTGTAGTTTTTGGAATTATTTGGAGAGGGAAGAGAAGATTAGAAAAAACTTGTTAGATCTAGATTAAATTCTTGAAGATTATTGGATAAATTTTGGAGTTCATTTGCTATTCTCGCGTTAGGGAATCTTGAGTTTTCTTTGGATCTATTGCTCGCTATTTTTCTTCGTCATTGGCACGTAAGCTCCTAAGTCTTTATTTGATTAATTCCTTACGATGTTTTCTCATGCAAAAATCATATTTTTATTTGTTAAAATCGTCATGAGTGAGTAGTCTCTTCTAGGGTTGATGGGTTAGCCCTAAGACCCTAGGGGGAGATGTAGATCTGGATCTCTAGGTTGGACTAGGAATAAAGGGGAGTATTTTGGTCGATCCTACCGAATCCCTCGGATAACCCGTACTGAGCTCATGCCCATGGTCTGTGGAATTGATGTGCTTAAGGGGTATCCTTAAGATTCGAATATGGAAATCGGTGAATCTAACCAAGGCTCGTGACCATGCCCGGCTCGTGCCTTGAGGGGATCCACTGACGAACTATACCGCTACATTGACGGCTACCGATATTGCGTCAATGAGAGCCACCGAAATACCTCGCAATTCTAGCCCATGAGAGTGTTACGAATTGGGAGATTAATCCCTTAACCCTAATGCAACGTAAGGATCCTATTCCAACGTCGATCCCCGATGGTATTAGCGGTGACCCCTAATACCCTAGCCTCTTTTATTATTGAATCATCAACAACACTACAACCAATTTCCTCAACCTGACAGCTATCTCATTTCGAGATATAAAAGTAAGCTGAGAACCCAATTACACTGTCACCGTCCCTGTAGGATCCGACATCCTTTATACTATAATTTGACACCGTCCGATTGCGGATCGAGCCCGGAATTGACACCTAAGGGCCATACCATGCCTGGAGACTGTGACATCGTTCGGGTGGAATCTATGTGTAGGTTTCGGGTGCGTCTGTCACTCAGCGTAGAAGTGTTCTCGATCAGCAACTTCCGCTGTAAGGCGTAAACCATGTGCACAATGTGAATGCATGTTTTTCGTGAAATTGTGAAATCGTGAATATTGTTTAGTAGCTTTTTGCTAAACGTGACATGCATCGTAAAATATCATGTTCATTATAATTGTTGCATTCATGAAATAATATGACATGTCATCATATTTAAACTGCTAAGTTGTATTCATTTTATACTTGCTATACTTTATGTTCCTTGCACAAAAGTCTCCCTTTTCCCTTTTGGAGATTTTTGCTGACATGTGCCCTTTTCTCTTTGGGTGTCACATGTCAGGCTTTGAGCCTGAGTTAGTTGCTGAGGACGACATGTTACTGACGTTCAGTTTGATGATACCAGAGATCTACCCTAGTCTCAGCTGGAGGCTATTTTCTTAGTTGGTATTTGTTTTTTAGTAGCTGCTGTTAGGTTGTTTGGTGCGTAGCACCTTATCTTTGTATTAGTTTCGGCCACGCTTGGGGCCTTTCATTTTCAGACTCTTGTACTTCTCTTTTTATGATTACCTCTGGATGTTTTGAATAATGTTGGATGTAATGTTGAACATTGGTTATTTATTGACTGCTTTCAAATTTTTATTATTATTGTTGTTTCATTGCAATGCAAGAATCTGCGAATAGATGAACACACAGACGCTTATCAGACTGTAGCTTCACAGCTCCAAGTCTGAGCAGACCTCTTCACGTCTCGCCTTCCATACTTGGGAAGCGGGGCGTGACACACCCCCTTTCATCTCCTACCCTATTTGTAAGTCCCAATCAACCCAAATCCACCCACATTCTCAAATTAAACCCTATTTTCGCCTATTTCTCTTGATCAACCCCTTGATTTTATGATATTCATTACCAATCTATCTTTTTTGTACTCCAGGATAGCTTGGGGGATATCCTGCACTGATTTAGAGCTGTAGGGGAGGTGTTTCTCGCTCAGATTTCTTACGAGGAGTCGCATCGTACTTGGTACACCCGTTCCCTGTTTTATTACGAGCATGTTATGATTTTTGCACATCTCACGGCACACTCATGCCTCCACGCACCCCTTAGCCTTTGCAAGAGGTGAGCCCTCCTCCACCGCGACCACCGAGACCATATCCTTACCTGATTTTTTGACTCCTGTGGAGTCATTCTCAGCTGATTTTACGACCTCCCCAGTCGTCGACCTTTCTGTCTCCGTCGCCACCGTTTTCACCGAGAGCATCGTGACGTCTATCACCATGTCTGTGTCTACGACCTCTTTACCTGCCTCATCCTCCTTTGCCACTGCTTACACTTCTAAGAGCATACTTGCGTCTCAGCCTCACATAGAGGCTAAGCGTCTTTTAGTGAGCACCGCCCTGCACACGCACCTGATAGTGGCCCCACTTGTTTACGGTGGCCGTGTGCGACAGCCCCATCCTCCACTTGTACGACCCTCTGCTCCTGCCCCAGACACCCTCGTCCTACAGATTCGTGCTGTCGAGGCGGTAGTCAGTGGGCTCAGAGTAGATTTTAGGGCTCTCGTCGCTACCGTTAGCTCCCAGCAGGCCCGCGTTGCCATGATCATGTTATTCATCTCTTGCTGAACCACATCTTAGCTTGCCTGCAGCAGCTTCCAGCACCACCACCCCTGCACACCCCTTAGGAGCATGCACCTCTGCCACCACCACCCCCATGGCGCTGCACCACCAGTCTAGGCATGCACTCTAGATGCCTTTTATATTTTTACGCCTCCTCTCGCCCCGTCATTTTGCCACTATTTTGCATGCCCACTTGTTTTGACCACTTTTTGCAGGGCATTATCATATATATATATATATATATATATATATATATATATATATATATATATATATATATATATATATATATATATATATATTGAAAAATGTCTTATACGACCGATTGCAGGGCATTATCACTTTTTGCAGGGCATTACCACTTTTTGCGCCTTCCTTACACTTGTTCCTAAGAATGCCAATTCTACTGGTTTGGGGGATTATAGGCCGATTGCCTACTGCAATGTCTTATATAAATTATCAGCAAAATCATTTGCAACAGGCTCAAGGAAGTGGTTCATGAGTTGATATCTCCGAATCAAGCGGCCTTTCTCAAAGGGAGACTTCTTTCTGACTGCACTCTTATTGCACACGAACAGATAAGTGACTTCAACAACCCTATGGGGAGCAGAGCGTGTCTTAAACTTGACTTGAGAAAAGCTTTTGACAGTGTGAACCGGGAGTTCATTTTCTATTTTATGAAGCAGCTTCAGTTTCCCCCCACTTTCATATCCTGGATTAGAGAATGCATTACGACGCCAACATTCTCTGTCATGGTAAATGGAGCTTCTTCTGGTTATTTTGGAGGTAATATAGGCCTCCGCCAAGGTGACCCCTTATCCCCCTATCTTTTTGTTATTATTATGGAGACTTTTTCTATACTTGTGGAAAAAGCTAAAAACACAGGTAGGATCCAACCTATGAGGAGAGCAGGCTCCATTTCCCACCTGTTATTTGCTGACGATCTCCGTGTCTTCTGTCGAGCAAATTTAACTTCTTTTATGGGTCTCTTACATCTGCTCGAGGAATTTTCTAATTACACTGGGTTGCATGTTAATTGGGACAAGAGTGCATGTATGTTCAGTAAGGGTACTAAAAACAAAGAAGATCTGGCTGATTTATTGGGCGTTAAAATTGCAAGAACTATCACTACATACCTCGGACTGCCTCTCTCAATTAAATACCCTACTACCCTAAATTTCAAGAAATTGGTTGATAAATGCAAGCTGCGGCTAGGGGGCTGGACAACATCAAAGTTATCAATCTCTGGGTGGATAGAACTTGTGAAATTAGTAATTTTTGGCATGGTGGCATTTTGGATGCAAGTATATCATTTTACTCTTACTGTCTTGAGATCAATCACAGCAATATGTAGGAGATTTATCTTGGGGAATTCAAGAGCGTGGGCTTGGGAGGACATCTGTAAACCAAAATCAGAGGGAGGCGTGGGAATTAGAATGTTGGAGGAACTTAATACTGCAGCTAGCGTCCGCCTCACTTGGAGATAACTCACTTCGGACTCAATCTGGGCTTTGCATATGCGCCGGAAGTATTTGGACTCGGGTAGCTTCTATGCGGCAATTGCTGATGTGTCACAATCCGGAAGTTGGAAGAGAATCCTCAAAAGCCGCAATGTCACTCATTCCCTCATCAGAAGAGTTATTAGGAATGGAAGAACAACCAGTTTCTGGCTGGACAATTGGTCGGAAATAGGCTCTCTCTACTTACATTTCACTGTGCCGGAAGGAGAGATTAACAAGCGAGTGGCGGACTATTTGACCCCAGGCGGGTGGTCAGCTGATGCAGCTCTGGACCCTGTGAGACACCTTCTATGCTCAATTCATATTAGACCTGGAGATGACGGATGGAAGTGGATGCCTGGAGATGGATTCACCTTCAAACAGGCTTGGGAAGGGGTCCGGAAAAGGGGTTCGCCTTTCACATTCCACAAACTGATCTGGTATTCCAATCACATTCCAAAAATGTCTCTAACTCTCCTCAGAGCCTTCAAGGACAAACTACTTACTAGAGACAAGATTGTGAGATGGAATAATAATGCGGAAACAAGCTGTGTTTTATGTGATGATAACAAGGAGGAAGATATAGGCCACTTGTTTTTTGAGTGCAGCTACTCCAGATACATTTTGCAAAGGACCTTATTGAAGTTGAATGTCCGTGCACAGTTACCCCCTTCTCTGGA
Source organism: Scilla litardierei (assembly GCA_030789695.1). NCBI lineage: Eukaryota > Viridiplantae > Streptophyta > Magnoliopsida > Asparagales > Asparagaceae > Scilla > Scilla litardierei. The sequence goes on along the minus strand of CM061141.1, from coordinate 129,439,682 downwards.
TGAGGTTGGGAAACACATTCTGGACACATTTGGGGGGAAGAATTGCTTAAGTAAGCTCTCTAGAAGCAGTTTGGCGGCTGTTGTATGGCATATCTGGCGTGAAAGAAATAGAAGGATTTTTGAAGATGAAAAAAGAGATAAAACTACACTATTTGCGGAAATTGCTGCGGATATTCGAGTTGCTCTACATGACCAGGCACCTAGCACGGAGGAAGAGATTGATGCTTTTTCAAACTGGGAGATCAGGGATACTGGCTGAGTTCGCATAGTTTGCATATCTTGTATTTTTCTACGTTACGTTTTTTCCTTTGCTTTGTACATTACTATTCTATTATGTGGAAGGTATCTCTAGTGGGGAGTGACGGCGCTTGTGCCCTCTCCTCCCTCTAGGGTCTCCATCCACCGTAATAGGATAGTTGTATTTACATACTGATACTAATAAAATCCCGCTTACTGTTCAAAAAAATATATTGAAAAATTAGCGTGAAGTTTTATTGAAACAATATACAGAATACAATGTACAACAATAGCACATCCAGACATGTGGTATAAATGGGGAGAGGATAGGGCACAAGCGCCGTCACTCTCCACCATAAATCTCACATTCTAGTTGTAGCTATTCAAGGATAAAATATCCAACCCAATACTCATCCCATGTCTCTAAATTCCCAGTTCGAGTAAGCAATGATTTCCTCAGTAGTAGTTGGTTCTTGATCATGCAAAATAACCCTAATATCAGCAGCAATATCATCAAAGAGCTTCGTCTTGTTCTTCTCCTCTTCATCAAAGATGCGTCGATTCCTCTCTCTCCACGCTACTATTGAAATGTAAGATGCGGCGAGTAGGATTTTGACTCCTACATCATGATTGAGGCTAGGTCAACCCTATACCATAAACACTTCCTGGCACGTGATCCAGAAGATGGGCGCCAGTCCATATACACGTGGATGGGTAGGGTTAAGCGGCCACTGATGTGTCCATATTTTACACCTTTTTCATAGCATCATGACATAGCATTCCATGCCATTTTCGCATCCAAATCCCATATTTTCCTACGATATTGAAATTCTAACTTTATATTCGAGTTTCGTAGTGTTTTATGAATTTTCAGGGATTTTGGAGCGATTTGGGACCCGATCTGGGTATGGACACATCTGACACACCCGTGAGCTCGTTGGTGAAGTTCTACAGGAGTTCGCCGAGTTTTGGGAGCCATGGGAGGAGTGGAGGAGAGAGTAAGAGGAGAGGAGAAGCTTCAAAAACTTCAGCAAAGAATTTCCCAGGTGACTCGACCGAGCAGAACAGCTGCTCGGTCGAGCAGATGCAAAATGAAGAAAAGAGCAGATACATAGCCTGCTCAGACCGAGCACCCTAGCTGCTCGGTCCAGCAGCCCCTATCTTCGAAGCGCGATCAATCTTATGCACGGTCCGAGTAGGTCCTTTGGTGCCCGAGTCAGCTGACTGCTCGACGGAGTAGAGCTGACTCGGGCCGAGCAGACAGAGTGTTGATTTTTGGATGAGCGCTACTTCCTGACGTGCTTGATCGAGCAAGACGACTGCTCGCCCAAGCAGTCGACCGAGCAACCTACTGCTCGACCGAGTCACTGACTCGGTCGACGATGCTGAAGGCCATTTTTGGAAAGTTTTCGAGCCGTCTGTTGCACGCTGGAGTGAGTGAAGACGGGATCTGCGACAGCGTTTTCAAGGGTCGATTCATTTTTGTAGTTTTTGAAATTATTTGGAGAGTGATGAGAAGATTAGAAAAAACTTGTTAGATCTAGATTAAATTCTTGAAGATTATTGGATAAATTTTGGAGTTCATTTGCTATTCTCGCGTTTGGGAATCTTGAGTTTTCTTTGGATCTATTACTCGCTGTTTTTCTTCGTCTTTGGCACATAAGCTCCTAAATCTTTATTTGATTAATTCCTTACGATGTTTTCTCTTGTAAAAATCATATTTTTACTTGTTAAAATCGTCATGAGTGAGTAGTCTCTTCTAGGGTTGATGGGTTAGCCCTAAGACCCTAGGAGGAGATGTAGATCCAGATCTCTAGGTTGGACTAGAAATAAAGCGGAGTATTTCGGTCGATCCTCCCGAATCCCTAAGATAACCCGTACTGAGATCATGACCATGGTCTGTAGAATTGATGTGCTTAAGGGGTATCCTTAGGGTTCGAATAGGGAAATCGATGAATCTAACCAAGGCTCGTGACCATGCCCGGCTAGTGCCTTGAGGGGATCCACCGACGAACTATACCACTACATTGGCGGCTACCGCTATTGCGTTAATGAGAGCCACCGAAATACCTCAAAATTCTATCCCACGAGAGTGGTACGAACTGGGAGATTTATCTCTTAACCCTAATGCAATGTAAGGATCCTATTCTAACGTCAATCCCCGACGGTATTAGCGGCGAATCCTAATACCCTAGCCTCTTTTATTATTGAATCATCAACAACACTACAACCAATTCCCTCAACCCGACAGCTATCTCATTTCGAGATATCAAAGTAAGCTAAGAACCCAATTACACTGTCACCGTCCCTGTGGGATCCGACATCCTTTATACTATAATTTGACACCGTCCGCTTACGGATCGAGCCCGGAATTGACACCTAGGGGCCATACCACGCCTGGCGACCGTGACACCGCCGGGTGGAATCTAGGTGTAGGTTTCAGGTATGTCAAGTTTTTGGCGCCGTTGTCGGGGACGGCAATTGTGTTATCTCGGTTTATTTTTATGTCGAGAAGTTTGCAAGCAAATCTTTCCATTTCTCATCTTCCCACCCTTTTTTATTCTTTTTTTATTGGTGCCTCGCTGCTAACATCTCCCTCCAGCTAGTGATTATTTTGGACTAATCTAACGTGATGGAGATGGTGATGCAAGTACAGTGGACCTGCGAATCTGACAGTGACTCAGATGAGTTTAGCTTCTATCCTTATCATTTACATAGTCTTCAGGATTTGCGCATGGACGAATTCATGATTGAATGCACAGCCAGAGAATTGATTGATGCAGTTCGGTTTATCGGCTCAGGAACCTATGTTGCAGGTAACGCAAATCAGCAATTGGTCATGGATTATATAATGAACAGGGTTTCTGATGCAGGTACCATTGAGGGCGGCATTCATATAAGCTTCGAAGAGGACGTGATGTTCCTCCAGACCATTGAGGCCCTACTTGTTGACGCAGGCTGGAGAGAGACTCGTCAATTGGAGCCATTGAACGATTCTCAGTTATTGGATATAATAGAGAGCGTAGTAGCTGATGTATGGGCCCATGGTCCAGTGGGATTCCCTACAAATGACCCGGTTACACAGGAGCTCTCAGTTTTTATTGCGAATGCTTTCCACAATGCGGATGTTTTGGATGGTGTCCCCGTCGCTGATGGAATCTATGTGTGATACGAGGGAGACACACTACGCTTCTATAACGATAGCATCCCACAGATTTCGACATGTGAAGAACATGCCTATGAGGAGTACACAGATCCCCCACCATTACAAAACAACATTGACCAGGGAAGTTCTCCAGATTCTATGTTTGATAGTGAATGCGTACCTGAATACCTTACCTTTGTTGACAGGTGTGCTATGGAAACAGAATCTACAGACGTCTACCACGACATACCACCATCTCCCTGATCTTCTTATGATTCTGCCAACGAAGAGTTTCCACCTTCTGAACTAGAAATTAAGGACGCGTCTTTCTCACAGGTGAGAGATGACGGGGGTACATCGCCCCCTCAGGTAGAACTAAAACCTCTTCCTGCTAATTTGAAATATGCTTTCTTGGACGAAAATTCCACATACCATGTTATTGTCAATGAGGCCCTCACCGAACCCCAGCTAGAAAGCCTCCTAAAAATCCTTAGATCCCATAGAAAGGTAATAGGATACAACATTGCTGACCTGAAGGGCATCAGTGAAACCATATGCACCCATAGGATTCATCTTGAGGATAAGGATGCCACTTCCATTGAGCCTCAAAGGCGATTAAACCCCAATATGAAGGAAGTAGTGAAGAAGGAGGTCTTGAAGCTATTAGAGGCCGACATTATCTATCCCATTTCCAATAGTAAATGGGTTAGCCCTGTGCAAGTTGTCCCCAAGAAAGGGGGCATGACAGTCGTTAGGAACGAAAAAATGAGCTAATCTCCACCAGGACTGTCACCGGTTGGTGTATGGGTATCGACCATAGAAAACTTAATAAGGCCACTAGAAAGGACCATTATCCTTTGCCCTTCATTGACCAAATTCTTAAGCGCTTTGCCAAATACAAATACTTTTGTTACCTAGACGGATACTCAGGATTCTTCCAAATCCCGTTGCATCGGGAAGACCAAGAAAAGACGACGTTCACATGCCCATATGGCACATTCGCCTACCGAAGAATGCCGTTTGGGCTATGTAATGCACCTGCCACATTTCAAAGGTGCATGACGTCTATTTTCTTAGACTTCATCGAAAATATTATGGAGGTCTTTATGGACGATTTTTATGTTTATGGCACCAAGTTCGATGATTGCCTAGCCAATTTATCCAAGGTTCTAGAACGGTGTCATGACAATAATCTGACACTGAATTGGGAAAAGTGTCATTTCATGGTGACAGAAGGGGTTGTGCTTGGCCACGTCATCACCTCCAAGGGAATTGAGGTTGATAAAGCCAAGGTCGAAGTTATTAAGAGTTTACCGCCTCCCACTAACCTTAAGGGCATCCGTGGTTTCCTAGGGCACGCAGGTTTTTATCGCCGATTTATAAAGGATTTTTCTAATATTGCTCGCCCTCTCACGGAGCTTCTCGTCAAGGACACCCCTTTTGTGTTTACTAACGCCTGTTTGGTAGCCTTTAACAGGTTAAAGGAAGCTCTCATCTCAGCCCCGATTATACAGCCGCCAGATTGGAATCTTCCTTTTGAGCTGATGTGTGACGCTAGTGACCAAGCAGTGGGAGTTGTTCTTGGCCAAAGGACAGAAGGAAAGCTTCATGCTATATATTACGCTAGCAAGACCTTGGATGATGTTCAAAAGAACTACACCACTATGGAGAAGGAGCTACTAGCCGTGGTTTATTCTATCGATAAGTTCAGATCATACCTCTTGGGGTCTAAAGTGATTATCCACACGGACCATGCGGCGCTAAAATACCTACTGAGCAAGAAGGACGCTAAACCGCGTTTGATACGGTGGATCCTCCTGCTCCAAGAATTTGATATTGAGATCAAAGACAAGAAACGAGCAGAGAATGTAGTAGCAGACCATCTATCACGGTTAATTCAAAAGCACAGAGATGACAGCTTGCCAATTGACGATTCTTTCACCGGTGAACAGTTATTTGCGGTGAATTCCCCTGAAGCCCCCTGGTATGCGGATATAGTGAACTACCTGGTGAGCGGCATAATCCCACATGGGTTGGCGACCTACTCGAGGAGGAAGTTCCTACATAATGCCAAGAGCTACTTCTGGGATGACCCATACCTGTTCAGAACATGCGCTGATGGGATCATCAGATGATGTAACCCGAAGGAAGAGACAACCTCCATCATATCGCATTACCACGATCAACCGTGCGGGGGACACACAGCTGTCACTAAAACCACGGCAAAAATCCTCCAAAGAGGTTTCTATTGGCCCACAATATTCAGAGATGCAAATGAATACATCAGGAAATGCGATAGATGCCAGAGGACGGGAAATATCACGAAGAAGAATGAAACACCTCTTCATGGCATCTTGGAGATAGAGATATTTGACTGTTGGGGCATTGACTTCATGGGACCCTTTCCATCGAGTAACGGCAATAAGTACATCTTGGTCGTCGTTGATTACGTCTCGAAGTGGATAGATGCCATGGCCACCCCGACAAACGACGCGAGGGTAGTAGCCAAGTTCTTCAAGAATACCATCTTTCCTCGTTTTAGAGTCCTTCGGATAATCATAAGTGATGGGGGAGCCATTTCATCGAGAAGAAGTTCGAGACAATGCTGAAAAAATATGGAGTCCACCACAAGGTCGCTCTTGCTTATCACCCTCAGACTAGTGACCAAGTGGAAGTATTCAACAAGGAAATCAAAAGCATCCTGGAGAAGACAGTTAACGTCTTGAGGAAGGATTGGTCACACAAGTTGGGCGACGCCCTTTGGGCATATCACACCGCCTTCAAAACTCACATCGACACAACCCCCTATATACTAGTGTATGGAAAAGCTTGCCACCTCCCGGTAGAATTGGAACACAGAGCGTATTGGGCAGTAAAGAAAATGAACTTTGACTACCAAAGTGCCGCCACGAGACGAGCCTTACACAGCAATGAGCTTGATGAAATTCGACGACACGCTTATGAGAACGCAAAGATATATAAGGAGAGAACCAAGGCTTATCATGACAGGAACATCACGGTGGTTCACCATGATGTTGGTGACCAGGTTCTCCATTACAATTCAAGACTACGCCTCTTCCCCGAGAAATTAAAGTCAAGGTGGTCTGGCTCTTACAAGATAGTAAGTTTATCTCCGTGGAGTGCCGTTGAGCTCGAAGGGAAAAATGGAAATTTCAAAGTAAACGGCCAGAGGATTAAACCGTACAGAGTAAGAGAGCCAATAGGGTAGGGAGAGACATACTTCCTCGAGGGATCCCCCGCAGATTGTTGAAAAACTTGAGGGAGTCGAGCTCATGACTCAAAACGAGCGCTTATTGGGAGGCAACCCAATCTCTTGTACCTTAGATTTTCTTTTTTTTCAACTTCCTATTTTTACTTTATCTATCTAAGAAAACCAAATAAAAAGGATAGTCATTTCTCTTAAAACACAAAAATTTGATGAGTTCTTCCTCTTTACAGGGTTCCTCTTTACACAAAAATTTGAACACGGAGGGGCATGCGAATCGACACTTTAGACAGAAGAAAGCCGGAGGAGAGCAGCAGATTTGGAGAGAACCAAACAAAAAGAGCTAAAAAGGGGATGCATGAGACTCGACCGAGCAGCCACAGACACGAAAAAGAGGCACAAAACATTGCTCTGCATGCATGGTCCGAGTAGCATCAGATCGATCCGAGTAGATATCGACTCGACCGAGCATCCGACTGCTCGATCGAGCAGCACAGGGTCACCCAAACAAAGAAGAAGCGTCATTCTGTCTACACGGTCTGAGCAGTTGCCCGCTCGACCGAGCAATGATTTGCTCGGTCGAGTAGCGCAGGCCCAAGAAAAGAGGTCAAAAATGGCGTTCTGTCTACACGGTCCGAGCAGCATCAGCTCGATCTGAGCGGTTTCCTGCTAGACCGAGTAACAGCCTGCTCGACCGAGCAAACTGAAGGGAGCATTTGAATTATATCTCAGTTTATCTTGTAGCTAGCTCGACCGAGCAATCAGATTGCTCGGTCCGAGTCGACTGTGGTTGATCGCAGGACTTATTTTTAAGCCGGGTTCGAGCTGTTTATTTAACCTAAACCACCCTTTAACCCTTACCCTAAGTCTTCCTACCCTAATCATCTCCCGAGCAACCCCTTCCACTCGACCCGGTCAACTACACATAGCCGCCGCCGCCTCCAAAGCAACGCACGGCCGCCGCCACCCCCCAAATCCGATTAACCTCTTTCCCTCCCTCCCTCTCTCTCTCTCTCTCTCTCTCTCTCTCTCTCTAAAACAAAAGTCAATCTTTTTCTCTCTCCATGCTCCTCAGTTTTTCCGCCCCCATCACCACCACCTTTCCCAGCCGCCGCCCCGGCCCCTCTTAAGCCTCATCCGAGCAAGACTAACACCCAATTGACCCCTTCCCATTAATTCTACTTGCCTGACATTACTTTCTATCATTTGAGGTACGCGGCGTCCACATAAAAGGGCACTTCTAGGAGCAGCTTGGGGGATATTCCCGATCAGCAGCAGTCACGAGCTGATCGCCACACTGTCTCATTCTTGTCGGTACATTCTTCCCCCTATAGACCTTGCGCACCACCATACGCTTTTATGACGCTAGAAAAATGCCGTCACACCGTGCTAGACCCACAAACACCAACACCGGCACACCAAACCCTAGGCCTACTCAGCTTACCCGGCGTACACGCTCACCCTCATAGGATCACGCTGTTGGTGAATCATCTATCACTTCACCCAAGCCAAACAATTCTCCTACCCCTCCCAAACGTATCTCTATCGGTGACGCATCATATGAAGTCACCTTCCGAGACGCTGACCATGGCGATCAGTTCATTGCCATGCTCCTACTTATATGTCAGAGAGGCGGTATAACTAGACAGTCCGTTGAACAGGACCTCCCACGGCTCCGCAACCTTATAAGGCACTGGCGAGATGACCCACATACTGAGTTCCAGCCAGATCCTCCCACATTACCTGGTCCACAACAGAGGGACCCACCACCTCCTCCAGAGGGTGGTGCCTCTGCTTGATGTTGTCCCTACCCATTTTTGCCTCCCTCATATTTTATTGTGCACATCTGTCTGTTCAAGGCCCTGATCTTAGATAGGTTGGGGGAGGACCCATACATGCATTATTTTCTTTCATCACTACATCATGTCATGTTTTCACTTCTTTTTGCACAGTTTTTATTTTATATTCCCCCACCCACCCACCCTATTTAGCATCATCTCCCGCCTATTAGCGTTTTCTCAGTAGTGAGGACACTGCTGGGTTTAGCTTGGGGGATGAGCACTACCGCTTTATTTTTCGTTTTTTCTTTTACATTTTCTTCCTTTTTCAGCTTTTTTGTTTACTTTTCCACCCCTTTTTCACTTCTTTATCCTTTTTCTCATTCTGCATCATGTTTTCTGCTTTCTACCATGCATGCATCGCTCTTTTCATTTTCCTATTTTTTCTGCCCTTTTTCTTTTTATGCTAAGGATGTTCTATATGATGATACTTCTCGTATCCCTTAGTAGTTACTCGTGATGCTTGCTATCTGATGACATGCTATTAGGGTAGTTTCAGTTTTACTTTCTATATGCGTGATACTCTTTTACTGATCTATCTGATTTAATGCCTGAAATAAATTGAAAATCAAATGCATGAAATAGTATCTAGTATGCGCTATGTTGGGTAATGCACCTAGGTTCACGCATCACTAGAACACTTCGAGCATCTGATTTATATCTTATTCACTTCTATTTGCATGCTTGATGTCATTGTGCCTATTACTGCATGCTTTTTTAGTGTTCATCTAGATGAATGAAAATATCTATGCTAGTTATGAGTTTAGTTAGAGTATTATCTTATTAAACCGTTGTGCACCTCTTATGAGTGAACCGAGAGATTCATTATTTTCCTTCTCCACATATCTTTATATTTCTCTACATATCAGTTGGTTTCACCCCTACAGCTACCCTTACCACATCATACTTCCCAAAAATCCCAAAAAGAAAAAAATAGCTTCTAAATGAAATGAAATGAAAAAAAGAAAAAAAAGAAAAAAAAGGAGAAAGAAAAAATGTGTATATATATGTGAAAAAGAAAAGAAAAAGAAATAAAATAAAGGAATAAAATCGTTTTTATACTTTCATTAGAAGCTATCACATATACTGGGAAAAAAGACAAAAAAATACCATATCATATTCCTAGATGCGATGCCTCAAGCTAAGCTTGGGGGGTGAACCAACTGGTCACATGAGTGAGTATGACATTAAAGTGGAGACGGTGCATAACGGGGAGATTTAATAATACTTAAACTTTACGAAACACTTTAGTTTTTGGAGATTTTTCGTGACTCGAAATGAATAATTGAATATCATGATTCTTTCCATTCTCTACTACATGCTGCATGATTTCTATATGCTCCATGTGTATCTGTAATTGAAAAGTGCATTGCCAACTCTTTTTATACTAGACTGTATGGACTGCATGAGATTGATATGAGATGATTGCATTATTTTAGTAGATCCCTATCTTTTGTCTGTATTGCATGCTAGACATATGATCTGCAAAACTTGAAAATACCATTAGCATGTATTTTTACTATTCTGAGCATCGTGATATACTGCTTAGGCATGAGATCTAATTGAATAACCTTAGCACCCTCCATCCATTTCCATTCTCCTTTATTCTTATTTTTATTTCTTTTTGTTTTTCTCCCGACGTGCTTAGTATTCGTCTTCCTCGAGGACGAGTAAGAGGCAAGCTTGGGGGATTTTGATGTGTCCATATTTTACACCTTTTTCATAGCATCATGACATAGCATTCCATGCCATTTTCGCATCCAAATCCCATATTTTCCTACGATATTGCAATTCTAACGTTATATTCGAGTTTCGTAGTGTTTTAAGAATTTTCAGGTATTTTGGAGCGATTTGGGACCCGATCTGGGTATGGACACATCTGACACGCCCGTGAGCTCGTTAGCGAAGTTCTACAGGAGTTCGCAGAGTTTTGGGAGCCATGGGAGGAGTGGAGGAGAGAGCAAGAGGAGAGGAGAAGCTTCAGAAACTTCAGCAATGAATTTCCCAGTCGACTCGACCGAGCAGAACAATTGCTCGGTTGAGCAGATGCAAAATGAAGAAAAGAGCAGATACGCAGCCTGTTCGGACAGAACAACCCAGCTGCTCGGTCGAGTAGCCCCTATCTTCGAATCGCGATCAATCTCATGCACGGTCCAAGGAGGTCCTTTGGCACCCGAGTCAGCTGACTGCTCGACCGAGCAGAGCTGACTCGGGCCGAGCAGACAGAGTGATGATTTTTTGGATGAGCGCTACTTCCTTATGTGCTCGATCGAGCAAGACGACTGCTCGCCCGAGCAGTCGACCGAGCAACCTATGCTCGACCGAGTCACTGACTCGGTCGACGATGCTGAAGGCCATTTTTGGAAAGTTTTTGAGCCGTCTGTTGCGCGCTGGAGTGAGTGAAGACGGGATCTGCGACAGTGTTTTCAAGGGTCGATTCATTTTTGTAGTTTTTGGAATTATTTGGAGAGGGAAGAGAAGATTAGAAAAAACTTGTTAGATCTAGATTAAATTCTTGAAGATTATTGGATAAATTTTGGAGTTCATTTGCTATTCTCGCGTTAGGGAATCTTGAGTTTTCTTTGGATCTATTGCTCGCTATTTTTCTTCGTCTTTGGCAGTAAGCTCCTAAGTCTTTATTTGATTAATTCCTTATGAAGTTTTCTCATGCAAAAATCATATTTTTATTTGTTAAAATCGTCATGAGTGAGTAGTCTCTTCTAGGGTTGATGGGTTAGCCCTAAGACCCTAGGGGGGAGATGTAGATCTGGATCTCTAGGTTGGACTAGGAATAAAGGGGGGTATTTTGGTCGATCCTACCGAATCCCTAGGATAACCCGTACTGAGCTCATGCCCATGGTCTGTGGAATTGATGTGCTTAAGGGGTATCCTTAAGATTCAAATATGGAAATCGGTGAATCTAACCAAGGCTCGTGACCATGCCCGGCTCGTGCCTTGAGGGGATCCACTGACGAACTATACCGCTACATTGACGGCTACCGATATTGCGTCAATGAGAGCCACCGAAATACCTCGCAATTCTATCCCACGAGAGTGTTACGAATTGGGAGATTAATCCCTTAACCCTAATGCAACGTAAGGATCCTATTCCAATGTCGATCCCCGATGGTATTAGCGGTGACCCCTAATACCCTAGCCTCTTTTATTATTGAATCATCAACAACACTACAACCAATTTCCTCAACCTGACAGCTATCTCATTTCGAGATATAAAAGTAAGCTGAGAACCCAATTACACTGTCACCGTCCCTGTAGGATCCGACATCCTTTATACTATAATTTGACACCGTCCGATTACGGATCGAGCCCGGAATTGACACCTAAGTGCCATACCATGCCTGGAGACTGTGACATCGTTCGGGTGGAATCTATGTGTAGGTTTCGGGTGCGTCTGCCACTCAGCGTAGAAGTGTTCTCGATCAGCAACTTCCGATGTAAGGCGTAAACCATGTGCACAATGTGAATGCATATTTTTCGTGAAATTGTGAAATCGTGAATATTGTTTAGTAGCTTTTTGCTAAACGTGACATGCATCGTAAAATATCATGTTCATTATAATTGTTGCATTCATGAAATAATATGCCATGTCATCATATTTAAACTTCTAAGTTGTATTCATTTTATACTTGCTATACTTTATGTTCCTTGCACAAAAGTCTCCCTTTTCCCTTTTGGAGATTTTTGCTGACATGTGCCCTTTTCTCTTTGGGTGTCACATGTCAGGCTTTGAGCCTGAGTTAGTTGCTGAGGACGACATGTTACTGACGTTCAGTTTGATGATACCAGAGATCTACCCTAGTCTCAGCTGGAGGCTATTTTCTTAGTTGGTATTTGTTTTTTAGTAGCTGCTGTTAGGTTGTTTGGTGCGTAGCACCTTATCTTTGTATTAGTTTCGGCCACGCTTGGGGCCTTTCATTTTCAGACTCTTGTACTTCTCTTTTTATGATTACCTCTGGATGTTTTGAATAATGTTGGATGTAATGTTGAACATTGGTTATTTATTGACTGCTTTCAAATTTTTATTATTATTGTTGTTTCATTGCAATGCAAGAATCTGCGAATGGATGAACACACAGACGCTTATCAGACTGTAGCTTCACAGCTCCAAGTCTGAGCAGACCTCTTCACGTCTCGCCTTCCATACTTGGGAAGCGGGGCGTGACACACCCCCTTTCATCTCCTACCCTATTTGTAAGTCCCAATCAACCCAAATCCACCCACATTCTCAAATTAAACCCTATTTTCGCCTATTTCTCTTGATCAACCCCTTGATTTTATGATATTCATTACCAATCTATCTTTTTTGTACTCCAGGATAGCTTGGGGGATATCCTGCACTGATTTAGAGCTGTAGGGGAGGTGTTTCTCGCTCAGATTGCTTACGAGGAGTCGCATCGTACTTGGTACACCCGTTCCCTGTTTTATTTTGAGCATGTTATGATTTTTGCACATCTCACAACACACTCATGCCTCCACGCACCCCTTAGCCTTTGCAAGAGGTGAGCCCTCCTCCACCGCGACCACCGAGACCATATCCTTACCTGATTTTTTGACTCCTGTGGAGTCATTCTCAGCTGATTTTACGACCTCCCCAGTCGTCGACCTTTCTGTCTCCGCCGCCACCGTTTTCACCGAGAGCATCGTGACGTCTATCACCATGTCTGTGTCTACGACCTCTTTACCTGCCTCATCCTCCTTTGCCACTGCTTACACTTCTAAGAGCATACTTGCGTCTCAGCCTCACACAGAGACTAAGCGTCTTTTAGTGAGCACCGCCCTGCACACGCACCCGATAGTGGCCCCACTTGTTTACGGTGGCCGTGTGCGACAGCCCCATCCTCCACTTGTACGACCCTCTGCTCCTGCCCCAGACACCCTCGTCCTGCAGATTCGTGCTGTCGAGGCGGTAGTCAGTGGGCTCAGAGTAGATTTTAGGGCTCTCGTCGCTACCGTTAGCTCCCAGCAGGCCCGCGTTGCCATGATCATGTTATTCATCTCTTGCTGAACCACATCTTAGCTTGCCTGCAGCAGCTTCCAGCACCACCACCCCTGCACACCCCTTAGGAGCATGCACCTCTGCCACCACCACCCCCATGGCGCTGCACCACCAGTCTAGGCATGCACTCTAGATGCCTTTTATATTTTTGCGCCTCCTCTCGCCCCGTCATTTTGCCACTATTTTGCATGCCCACTTGTTTTGACCACTTTTTGCAGGGCATTATCATATATATATATATATATATATATATATATATATATATATATATATATATATATATATATATATATATATATATTGAAAAATTAGCGTGAAGTTTTATTGAAACAGTATACAGAATACAATGTACAACAATAGCACATCCAGACATGTTGTATAAATGGGGAGAGGATAGGGCACAAGCGCCGTCACTCTCCACCATAAATCTCACATTCTAGTTGTAGCTATTCAAGGATAAAATATCCAACCCAATACTCATCCCATGTCTCTAAATTCCCAGTTCGAGTAAGCAATGATTTCCTCAGTAGTAGTTGGTTCTTGATCATGCAAAATAACCCTGATATCAGCAGCAATATCATCAAAGAGCTTCGTCTTGTTCTTCTCCTCTTCATCAAAGATGTGTCGATTCCTCTCTCTCCAAATATGCCAGACAGAAGCAGCAAGGGCCGTTTTGGCCAACATATCCATAGCACTCTTTCCCGCAAACTGGGTAAGGTAGAAGTTTCCAATATCATTTAAGCTCCTGGCATTAGTTGATACTCGTAGTTTCAGAAGGGATCTGCTCAAAATGTAGTGAGAATAGGTGCATTCAAAGAATAGATGCTCTATGTTTTCCTCTTTGTTGTCATCGCATAATACACAATTGGTAGGAGTATCAAATCCCCATCTGCTAATCATCTCCCTGGTGAGTAATTTCCCCTGAAAAGCTCGCAGAAGAGTGAGTGACATTTTCGGACAATGATTGTTGAACCAAGTGAGTTTGTGGAAAGGGAAAAAATATCCTCGACGACGAACCCCCTCCCAAGCGTGCTTGAATCTGAAATAGTCCCCTGGTATCCAAACCCATTCATCTGAGCCTGGCTTCAAACGGATATTCTGTAAAAGGGGCCGAATATGGTCAATTGAAGGGTCGGCTGACCAAGTTTCATTGCACCAATAATCTCTAACGCAAAGCTTCTCAGCGCCTGGGGGAATATCAATTCTCAAACACAAAGGACCACCATCAACCCACGGGTCCTGCCAAAATAGTGTGCCTCGACCATCACGCACACGCCTCCGAATTAGTTTATGTGAAATAGGCCGGCAATTAAGTATCCTTTTCCATGTACCTGAATTATTGACATGCATCTTAGCCGCATAGAATCCAGTGTTAGCTCCATATCTCGTCTTCAAGTGTTTAGCCCAAATGCTGTCAGAAGTGAGGTATCTCCAGGTGAGCTTCATCCCCGCCGCTTCATTTAATTCTTCCAACAGTCTAATCCCAACACCGCCTTCCTTCTTCGGTTTGTAGATGTCTTTCCATGCCCAAGCTCTAGAAGATCCCAATATGAAGCGCCGACACATAGATGAGATGGTTCTCAGGATACTGATCGGGATACGGTATGCATGCATCCAGAAAGCCATAATCCCGTATATCACTGTCCTGACCAGTTCAATACGTCCAGCTATAGATAGCTGGGAAGAACTCCAACCTAACATCCTCTTCTTGCACTTATCCACCAACCTGCCAAAGTTAGTAGATTTGGGATATTTTGATGAAAGAGGTAAACCAAGGTAGGTAGAGAATGAAGTAGTAATCTTTATCCCCAAAATATCTGCCATCTCATTTTTATTATTGACCCCCTTGCTAAACAACCCTGCACTTTTATCCCAATTTACCTGAAGCCCAGTATAGTCACAAAATTCCTCTAGTAAATTCCTAATACCCATGAAAGTATTCTTGTTTGCTCGGCAGAACACCAGGAGATCATCGGCAAATAAAAGATGAGAAATGGAGCCAGTGCGCCTCATAGGTTGGATGCAGCCCATATTAATGGCCTTAGACATCAAGATAGAAAAGGCCTCCATAGTAATAACAAATAAATAAGGGGAGAGTGGATCACCTTGGCGAATACCTCTATTTCCTGAAAAGTAACCGTGTGGGGTCCCATTGATCATGACAGAGAAGGTGGCGGTTGAAATGCATTCCTTGATCGAAGCAATAAACTTTTCAGGAAATCCCAATTGATGCAAGAAGTAGTAGATGAAGTCCCGATTGACGCTGTCAAAAGCTTTTCTCAAGTCTAATTTCAGGCATGCTCTACTCCCCATTGGGTTGCTGAAATCTCTGATCTGTTCGTGGGCGAGAAGAGTGCAGTCTGTCAGAAGTCTCCCTTTGAGAAAAGCGGCTTGATTAGGGGAAATAAACTCATGAATCACCATTTTCATCCTGTTGCAAATAATTTTACTGATGATTTTGTAAACTACATTGCAACAGGCAATAGGCCTATAATCGCTGAGGGTAGAAGCATTGTCATTATTGGGAATAAGGGTTAGATTAGTATGATTTATAACTCTGAGCAGGGATCCAGTATGTATATATATATATATATATATATATATAAGCTTAGGTAGAGTATGTATTTCTGGGCCATATTTTGCATCGATTTTGCTTATGCCATCTACCATCATGCATCCATCATTTGCTTGCTTGTTGCACTCATCATTTGCATGTAATATGCCATATTTTACTTTCTTTATTTTCCTCTTATTTCGCACCATGCATGAATCCACACCCACCCACCCCTGTCTTATATGTCCTAGTGCCACACTTAGCACATTAAGGACAATGTGATGTTTAGCTTGGGGGAGTGAGTGTACACACGTACTTTTTATTTTTCTTTCATTTTTACCTTTATTTTTCACCTTTCTTTATTTTTCACTTATTTTCACTCACTTTTTCGTTTTTTTTTTCCATGCATCATGTTTTCTTACTTTTGGAGTGACTTGCATATGTATAGTTAGTTTTTATTTTCATCCTTATTTCTTTTACTTTCTTTGCTAGAAATGAATTTCCTATGATGACTATATCTTGGAGTTTGCTTTACTCTTATGCACGTATTCTCTTGTCAAGCTATTGTTTTTATTTCTGATATCATATGCGACATATTGCTATGCATTTGAGAAAAAGAACTTCCATCGATTATTATATAATTATGAATGAAATTTTAGTGTTAACTGAGTCTGGGAATTATTATTGTATACTCTTCATAGAAAACACACCAAACATCACGCATTGATTGCCTATACTTGGAGTACTGCTTTGCGTATCTATTATCACTTCTTTTTGCATGAAATGTGTATTGAACTTCCAGGTTGAATGAATGATTGTCATTTGACATGATTAGATTAGTTTACTTTTTGTTATCAAACCGAGTAGATTACATTACTTTGCTGAAGTTGTTATGCATATACAAACGGAGTGAACCGAGCGTTATATATATTTCTTTCTCCACATATCTTGAACATCATTTCTATACTTATAGTCATTGGTGAATCTCCCCTTAGTGAATCCTAGATTTGCATCTTCCCATGCTAAAAAGAATAAGCTCCATTATCCCAAAATCTCAAAAGAAAAAAAATAAATATATATCTTTCTATCTTATTTGGGATTATTCTTGTGTATAAAAAAACACAAAAGAGAAAAAAAAAGAAAAAGAGAAAAGAGAAATAAAAAGGAAGTCCATTTGTATATACACAATCCATTCTTTTCTCTTTCTTCCTCATTTTCCTTTTACTCATTTGGAGCTACAAAAATATGGGAAAAAGTCGTATTTTTATGTTTGATGCCACCACACTTATAGATAAGCTTGGGGGATGAGATCCAATGACGTGTGAGAGTGTGACCACCTATATGTGCATGACAACCTAAGCTAGGTAATTTTTGATACTTAGGGAGATTAATTAGAGTATAACGAAATCTATGAATTGAAAATTGGCATGAAATTCATGAAAACCATCTTTTTCTATTCCTATCGACTTGAATTGCGTGATATCTCTTATACTCCAAGTAGAAAGCAATCAATTGAAAAGTGTGTTATCTATGATTATGTATATCATTTTATATGCCTTAGACGACGTTGATACTAAAATGATTTCATATTTCATATGATTTTCAATGTTCTTAGTTTTTCTAGTAAATGCACCTAAATGAAATGATATCGAAGTGAAAAGCTTTACCATGTTTATATTCATTGTTCGTGCTATTTAAGTATGCAACTCCAAGTTCTGAGAGAATGATCTAGCACCTTCACCTCTTCATCTTCTTTTTCCTTCATTCCTTTTCCTTTATTTTTATTCGCCACGTTCGTCTTTATACTCATCTTCCTCGAGGACGAGTAAGAGGCAAGATTGGGGGATTTTGATAGGATCATATTTTACAATTTATTTCTGCATATTTGCATGTCATTTCGATTGCTCATATCACGATTTTCATGATTATTCGACGATGTTTCGATACTTTTCATTATTTCTTGGTTTCGTCTGATTTCAGGAGATATGGAGCAATCGGGAGCAATTTGGAGCCAAGAGAACCTACACGCGTGTCGGAGCGTCGTCCATGACCATATCGGAGAGCTAACAGCGCTGGAGGATGAGTGGAATAAGAGGAAGAAAGTCGAAAGAATCAACGAGGAAGCGAGGAGGAGAAGAACAGAGTTCAGAAACAGGCCACTTGGCTGAGTAACGCAGCGTACTCGGCCAAGTAACATTGATACAAAGACATTTGCCAAGCCTGAGTGCCAAAGTGTACTCAGCTGAGTGGTGATTTTCACTCAGCCGAGTAAGAACTCCACTCGCTCGCGTGGAGGCCCAAGATTCTGAAGAAATCCAAGGCGACTTCTCTGTTTTTGGAGGGATCTGTAGACTGTCATACTCGACTGAGTAGACTTCTCACTCGACCGAGTGAGAAATCCTACTCGGTCGAGTGGCATGAGCACCTGAACACGAATATCTCTGTCTGTTCTGCATATTTGGCACTCGACCGAGTGAGATTCTCACTCGGTCGAGTAGCGCCGACAGCCAGTCTTGAAAACTAGGGTTTCTGGCTGTGCAAGGGCAGTTTGGTCTGGATTTTTTGGGTTTTTTTGGGCATGTATTTAAGCCCAGTTTTATCTCCAGCCGATGGGGAGACTCCTTAGCATTTTTTTCATTAGTTTTAATTTTAGTTAAGCTTTTGTATTGACGAGAGATTGAAGACGAAGATCTAAACTTTCTTATTGAAGCTTCTTCGCAAATTGGTTTGTCTTGATCTCTTTCAAGCTTTGATTTTTATGCCTTATCTCTTATTAAATCTTTATTGCATGATGAATTCTACTGTTATTCTTGCTTTTCCATTGATTTCTAATATGATGTGTGAGTAGTTCCTTTGCTCTAGGGCAAAAGGATGAACACTATGGATCCAATGCGTGATTTATGATATCTATGAATTGTTGTGACATTAGGCTTGTTAGATGGGTTAGATCTTGATTGATTTACTTTGGATAGATAGGGATTTCTCTTGGATCTTGAGAGCTTGAAGGAAAGCCCTAGATATCCTATTTAGGATTATAATCGAAATGCCCTCGAATTGGTGCGCGACAGCGACCAAAGCTCGCATTTTTATTGTTCTCCTATATTTATATTAGTTTGCACGACGGTGAAACAGATACGAACTATCACGATCTAGATCTGAACCCAAGTTGCGCGATATCGAGCTTGAGTTGAGATTGGACATAATTGTCGATCTTAATGCTAGTGGTTTAGATTAGGCTTGCGCGACAGCGAGGATCTAGTTTAGATTGCTATAGACTTACTATCGTGACAGCGTGCGCCGGTTCTCTATGTAGTTGCGACAAGTTCACCTTAAAACCAAGTTTAATTGCATGGTAATTCATAACTCACATTGATGCTTGAAAATCCATAGTGGGGATTTCCTAGCCCAAGACATCTTTATTATAGTTAATTTTATCCGTACTCGAACGATTGTTACACCAACCATTCCCAAAAAAATTTTCACCAAGTAGCTTAGTAATTAACGTAGAGTACCGTCGTTAGTCCTCCCTGTGATTTGATACCCGCTTGCCACTTAACCGTGCACTTGTGGTAAAGCTACATTGTTTTCCGGGTGTATATCCGGGAGCGATCAATAGCCGATTTACCAAGTAGGTCACATAAACTAGGGCCTCTGCCCAATACTCCTCCGATATGCCAGCATTTGACAGCATGCATGGAACTTTCTCCAGCAAAGTTCGATTCATCCTTTCTGCTACCCCATTCTGCCGTGGTATACCAGCAACAGTGTAATGTCTCTGAATCCCTTCCGATTTGCAGAACTTCTCGAAGAGATGTGACATATACTCACCACCATTGTCACTTTGGTGACGCCTGACTCATCGACCAGTTTGAGTCTCGACCAGCTTCTTCCACTCGATGAAAGTGCTAAGAACTTGCTCTTTAGACTTCAGCAGAAACACTCATACCATGCGTGAGAAATCGTCGATGAATGTCACAAAGTAGTGTTTCCCACCCAATGAGACTGTTCTACTCGGGCCACATACGTCGGTGTGCACATAGTCGAGTGATCCCTTCATACTATAGATGGACGTCCCAAATGAAGCATGTGTTTGTTTCCCAAACATATAGTGCTCGCTGAACTCGATCATCTCAGTCTTGGCTCCTTTCAGACGATCTCGAATGATAACCTTCTGCAACGCTTTCTCGCCCACATGACCTAAGCGTATGTGCCATAACAATGAATCATCCCTCTTTGCCTCACGGGTCAGAGCTGCTGTGCCAGCTATGACTGAACCATCCAAGTAATAGAGGTTGCCTTGACACTTCCCCTTCATCACGATCATTGCTCCTCGGGTCACCCTCAGAGTTCCATTCTCCATGGTCACTCGACAACCCATGGATTTGAGTGAACCGAGCGATATGAGTTTACATCGTAGGTCGGGAACAAAGCGCACTCCATCGATGTCTCATGTAACACTGTCGCTCATCCTCATCTGTACCATCCCGATACATGTCGTGCTGCAAGCTCAGTCATCGTCCAACAAGACTGTACACTTATCACCTTCCCTGAAGGTCGTAAAGTACTCTTGATGTGGCGTCATATGGATCGAGCACCCAGAGTCAAGCACCCAACCATCTGACCGAAGCACCGACCAATATATACTCCTAGACCTCAACGCCCTTCATGACGTTGGCAGTTGCGTAGTGCTTCTTCTTTACCTTCGGGCAGTCTCTGACAGAATGTCTGCTTTCTCTACAAAAAGCACATTGGTCCTTTGCCACCATGCGCTGAGGGCCTCTTGTCTTGTCTCTGGACTTGGATCTGAAGTACCCCCTTCAATCTCTACCCTTCTCGCTACTACGACCCCTTACTATTGTAAGAGCATCGCTCTAAGCTTGGCTACAGATGTCCCCATCGTTCTTCCTGAACTCATTGCTCATCAGAGCATTGGACACCTCGTCAAATGTGATGGATTCCTTATCATAGGTAAGAACCGATACCAAGTACTCATACTCGATGGGTAGAGAGTTGAGGAGAATCATTGCTTTGTCTTCATCATCGACCTTCACATCTACGGTCCTCAGATCGATGAGAAGTTTGGTGTACTAGGCGGGGTCTTCCTCAATAAAAACCCATCTGCCAACTTCAACCCGAAAATTTTCTTCTTTAAGTGTAGTCGGTTCTGGATGTTCTTCTTTATGTACTTGTAACCGAGCTACATCCAAAACTTGCTTGCACTTGTC
This sequence comes from Scilla litardierei, assembly GCA_030789695.1. Classification (NCBI taxonomy): domain Eukaryota; kingdom Viridiplantae; phylum Streptophyta; class Magnoliopsida; order Asparagales; family Asparagaceae; genus Scilla; species Scilla litardierei. The sequence goes on along the minus strand of CM061141.1, from coordinate 129,418,440 downwards.
TCCTCCATATATGCATATTTCTTCTCCTTCGACAAATACAGGCAGATGGTACCACATGCACTACGATTTAGAGTTCTCCACTCCTGATCGGACATGTCCATCGACTTCTCATACAATGCGATATCTTGAGAAAGTTGGTTCAAGATATCCATGACTTTGCATCTCCATATACTGAAGTTGATCTTTCCATTAAACTTATCAATTTCGAACTTCGTGTAAGACACGATAGTCCGAGAGGATGAAGAATACTCATAAGTCAACGCCTTTGAGGAATCGTGTAGCGACCCGCTCTTGGGGGCCCGTTACTTATTTGATTTATTCGCAGGTCTGCAGATCACCAGTGAAAACAAAATAGCCACGATGCAGAGGTGTATAAAAATACCAAAATATTGTCCAACTATTACAATCCATACTGTACAATACACTCCAACAAATATAAATGAAAGAAGAAAGTACATAAAAATAAATCTGAAAGCTGCGGTCTTTGGGTCGAACTCTGGCTCCTCGAACTCAGGGGAAACTTCCTCAATCTGGTCGTCGTCTGCGGTGCCATAAATGGAACCGTAGGTAAGTCGCAACAATTATAAATATAGAAAAGAAGCAGTGCACAAGTATGACAAAAGTAACTACGTACAAGCAGACCAGAGTGAAAAGTAAAGTACTGAGCAACAACGGTACATAACTGAAAAGTAAAGGCAAACAGAACTGAAAGGAGAGAACAACTGTACTGTGGTAGTGCAAGTGTAAAGCAGGCTAGGCAAGTGAAACATACTACTGTTGTAGCTAAAAGTACGACAAGTAAGGTAATGTAACTGCAAGTGTAGTAAGTAACGTGCATGGAACGTGTAAAGTAAAGGGACGGTGCAGAAGTGCATGTAACGCATAAAGTAAAGGTGACTGTGGAAAAGTAACTACACTAGAACTACGTGACTCAAGTCGGAGAGTACAATATGTGGCCATCGAGTTCATCTCTTGCCTGGGTCTGCTTACCCAGACGAATGCCGAAACACAGGCAGCGGTACATGTATTTTTCCCAAAACTCAGGCAGCGGGACGGGATGCCGAAACACAGGTAGCTGGATGGGAAGATGAACTCATGTCACTTCCGCACTCTCTCAAACTATGAGTTACCCCAAAACCCCCAGTGAAGTGTCAAGTGTTATGCGGGATGTTCCACAAGATGTTCTATACGGTGTATCACATGATTCTAGTCAAACCAAGACCTCTGGTTTACTTTCTTATTGAAAACCAGAAAGTAGGAACTCACTCCAAAGCAGATTGTGCCAAAACACAGTGGATGCTAAGGAACTAGAGGATAAAGACAAGTCCAACATTTGGGGTGTCGATTCCATGTTTCGAGCATGTGGTAGTATTGTTTAGCACACAATTTACCCAAGTTGATGGTTGTCTACTACAACCTCCAAAGTTTAAAGTTGGCAAAGTAATCTATAGTTGATTACTTTCCTATTAGATTAGGTCTCTAGTTCGGTTCAAGTCAAGTAGACGTTCTGAGGCTATAGTGGTGTTCTAAGTTCATACGGGTACACTAGCTAATTTTCTAAATTTAGACTTCATCGTGACTTACTGATTTCGAGATCGACGTAGCAAGCTGGAACTGGATCTAGGGCTTCTACGGACGTTGGTGCACAAGAATTGGTACCTGCAACACAAGAATACTTGGTTAAAGAACACGACATTTCTATTTAAATAATTTGATTGTTTTTTATTTTTAAAACTGACTGAAACGGTGCTGAAAAACTTTCTAAATTTTTTTATATGCTAGATTTGATGAAAATAATTTTACTACAGGAGAAAATATTCTTCAGAAGCTCCTGGTAATTTTTATAATTTTTAAAACCTCAAAGATCAATTTAAAAAATAATTTTAATTAAGTACCATAATTATTCAACAATTTATTCTGGATGCAATCTGCATCAAAAAGTTGCAAGTGAGTTGTCAAAATGACTGTCTCGAAGAGTACTACAACATATATTTTTCTCACGTATCAGTTTACGTGAAAATAAAAAGTTACGGATTTTTAAGTGAAAACGACATATTTAAGTTTTACGGTTAAAAATTTATTTTGGAAAAACTAAGCATCTGATTGAGATGAAACTAGCGACATTGGATCCAGAATATCATTTCTGATTTCTGGACCTGGTCTTGTATTTTTCTGAGGCCTATATTTTTATTTATGAATTAAAAACCAATAATACACATTTAATAATTATTAACTTACATATATAAAAAATACGTATTCGTATTTAACAAAATATGTTTGAAAACTCACCTTCTCTCTTCTTCGCATGTGTGCAGCGGTTGGGGGTTTTACGCTCGGACGGCGGCAGCGGCAAGGCGGGGGCGGTGGCGACCTGGTGCGGCGTTGCGGGCGGAGCGGCGGGGCTCCGGTAGCTAGCGGCGGAAGGCGCTGGGGGTACGGAGCGGGGAGAGAGGGAGCGATGTGGGTGTTTGGTGGCTGGGCGGCGCTCTGAGGGTCGTGCAGCGAGGACGTTGGGGAGTCGGACGGCGAGGCGGGCTTCGGGGATGCCGGAGGGCAGTGTGGTGGCGGAGCGGGGGTGAACGGAGGGGCGGTGCTCGCGGGGAGGTCAAGCGACGATGAAGTGCTGTTGGTTTCGAGGCGGTGCTAAACGGGCTCGACAGGGGGAGGCACAGCGGACGAGTCCTCCGGTGAAGGCGGAAGCGGGGGATGGTGGGTCGTCGGAAGTGGGTGCTTCGGGCGGTGGCTCTGCGTGCGTGGGTGGAAGTCGGAGGGAGGTGCGTTGGGTGCTGCTCTCGGGGCTCGGTGTCAGAACGCGGCGCCGGAGGGGCGTGGTTCGCAGGCGAGGTATGAGAATATAGAGAGAGTGAGTAAGAGCGAACGAGCGAGTGAGTGAGAGAGCTGGGAGAGAGAGAGTTTGAATGTGGGGGGGCACGAGCGAGAACTGGGGGAGAGGGGGAGAGGGAGAGAGTGAGAGAGGGAGAGGGAGAGGGAGAGGGAGAGGGAGAGAGAGAGAGAGAGAGAGAGAGAGAGAGAGAGAGAGAGAGCCCGTGTGCGTGAGTTGAGGGTGTTTGGGTTTGGGTTAAGCTGAGAGGGAGAGGGGAGAGGGTTTAGGGGGTATTTATCGGGTTAGTGATGCATGAACCCTCAATTAGCAATTAATAGGATTAGGTGGGTATTTAATATTAGTAGGTAATGTCGCTGACTAAGTTTGGATAAATTTTGAAACGTGAAAAACGTGTTAAGCATTTTGGGTTAAAGTAATTAGTAAATGGATTATGGTAAAAGGTAATTAGCGAAGGTAATTAACGAATGTGATTATAAAATTACGAATTTGTCCCTGAGACCAAACGTGTCCAAAAAATTACAAAATCATAGCCACGAGTTTGTATCGTCACGAGGATCGTGAATACGAGATCCATTTTAGAGTTTGAGTTATGGAGACACTAGTTTTAGGCCAAAACTTTTAGGATGTGGGTTTGTGGGTTCTGGGCCGATTTGATATCAGAAAATTACGAAATTAATATGAGGAGCCCTAAATGATCATAGAATGATACCGTAGAAATTTAAAAACGTTTTGATGATGTTTGTTTAGAAAATTAATTCATTAAGCCAAAACAGTAATAATTAAAAATGAATTTTTATCAAAATTGTTTAGAGGTTTTTGATGAAATCCGAACTTACTGAAATTCACTATAACTAGTTTATTGCTTCCAAATATTTTTTTAAGAAATTTTAAAATCACTTAAAATTCCCGATCAACCACTATAAAATACGTTAAAACGTAATTAAATGTATTGAAAAATACGAGTCGTTACAAATCGTCATTGCCACCGCTACTCATATTCTACTCCTCCATTGATCTTCGGAACCAAATGCTCTGATACCAATTTGTTGTGCTTACCACCAAGTAACACACCTAACACAACAAAATACACAATATCGCCGAAGAACCCCAGAACAAAGATGGGCAGATAAATAAACAGAGCAGAAAGAGAATTGCTTTTAGGCCGTGGACCGCCCAAGGGGGAACACCGATGAGCTTTATTACGAAAGGAAAGAATGATACAACTTTTCTCTACGTCCAACGAAGAAGAAGAACACAAGATCTCTCCCAAAAACTCACAACCCAATCTCTCCAAGGTGGCGCTCTCAAATGGCAACGCTCTCAAATGTTACAATAGCGTCCGCATCAAACCCTAATCTAAAACCACATACATATAACACTAGGTTACAGTATGTGTCATCATTAACTAGGAATTCCTAAGGATACGGATCCCGACAATTACGGAATCCAATCCAATCGTCACTCTACGCAATTAATGCATTGCACACTAGTGGGCCCTCTGCCGCTTCCTAGTTGGGCCGCATCCCAATGGGATCTCTTCCACCGAACGACCTTCCTTCTGTATCGAACGATCGAAGTGCCCAGCCACGCGTAGGAGCAACCTCCAACGTGCCTTTGCCACGACCATTCGACCAAACACGCCTCTAACCGCGTTACGACCGAACGACCCAATGCTGAACGATCGACCTTCAAACTCGAACTGACGATCGATTGACCAACTGCGATGTAGAAGCCAAATGCCCAGCATCCTCGTATCTGACTTGTGCAGAGTCAGATATGTCAAATCCGAGCACTTGTGAGTTATATCTGTACAAGGTAACTCGTCTGCAATACGACTGTTTCTCCTGCGCCGAATCGAGCCAACTCATCCATATTTTTTGCGTCACTTAACTAAGTAACAATGTTTTTAATGATCAAAATGCACTCTTCTTCTTCCTCTTCTTTCTTCTCATCCTCATTTTTTTCTTTGCTCCTTTTTGATTTCATCATCGTCTTCTTCTCTCTTCTTCTAATGATATGGCTTTCTTCTCCTCCTCCTTATTTCTTTCTTTTTCTCCTATTAGTATCAGTCTCTCACTTGACATTGACCATCAAACCATTGCTCCCTTTACTGAGATCCCCTCCCTATCTCAACTCTTCTATTTCTGTCGAAAGTGATACCACTTCTGTTGCAAGCATCCAGGGCATTGCCTTCGATGCCATGTGAATGATATGATTGATTGAAAGAGGATGAGGTGGATGAGGTGGAGATGGAGAACAAGAGAAGAAGAAACATCAATGAAGGAAAAGGAGAAGAGAAGGAAGAAGAAGATGGCATTTTGATTTTTGGAACAAACTTTGACAGTTTCAAAAAATGTTAAGGGCGTTATTGATCTTTATAAAAAAACTTTAGGTATGTTTTTGAGTTATTACCGCAACTATAAATTGGAAGAAGAATTTTTTTTAACTGTAACAAAAACGATCGTAAAAGAGAGAGGAAAGGAATAAAAATGTCGAAGAATTTGTCAACGTGATAAGATTTCATGGAAGATGAGATTTCACATGATAAGGCCGAATGTTAAAGAAAATAGTAAGATCCCAATTGCTAATATGACATCATGAAAGACTCCCACCATTTGGTGCAAGTAGCAGATGGTGACATGTCAATTTGGATTAAGATGGCAAAGGCCCGAGAAGTCTTTGGTGTTGGTGCTTTTGTGGGGACATTGTGTTGTGGAAAGATGCAGCCATTATTGGACTCAATACTCGGTTTAGTGAAGAAGAAAGATCATCAGATTCCAAGTTATTGGATGACGCAATTAGTGGCATTGGCTTTATTAAATCATCATATTCCAAGTTGGAGGTTGGGAGGGTCAGATGTCAATTTTGGGGCACACTTGCAGTACTTTTATCATGTTATTGTACTGAGTTTTTCTATTGGAAAAAATTCTGAAATAATTTACCGAAAAATGTATATGCACAGTCCGTGCAGGAAAAATCATTGCACTGATTTACATACCCATTATTTTAACCCGCTTTTAGAAATTTTTTTGTGAGTGTACAATTCGTGGATGATTCGGTACACAAAAAAATCAAATTAATCCAATGCTATTCTATTATTGATCCGATTGTTACAAATTCGACTATTTCAGAATAGACTTTTTGTAACGAGCCGATCGGGTGCCAAATACCCTAGGATTCACACATATTTTAGCTTTTAGAGTTTTAAAATATATACAACAATCTCAAACAAAAAATTTTAAAAGAAATTTAAAAACGATGGATATTCTGTTGCCAGCACAGAAAATTTTCCTTGTTGACAGCATACATCGATTGACCTTGATAATATATAAGCAAAAAAGTTGGGTATTTACTTTTGTAGTGTAGGGTTGGCAGAATCAAAAAAATTCTTGTTAAACAACAATATTTCTTTATGTTATGAGCGGGCTTTTCTAGGCCCATTAGTGTATTGGGTATCCACCCATTATATAACTCTACTTCTACAAATACAGGGCTACAGGGTTCCGTAGCAGTCAAGCTTACAACACGTTATCAGCACGCTTAAAGCTGAGCCGAACCTCTGCCGACGGACGAATCGCGACGCGAACGGGCTTCCTTCACCGAACGTCGCTAGATCCGGCGGGTAGGATCTAGAGTTAATTTTTATTCCCTAGATCTAAACTTTTATGCGCATATGATTAGATCTACATATTTGGATCAATGTTTGCTTAGTATAGATTGGATTTTTATCTCAGATCTGTATGCTAAATCAACCTTTTAATGAAAACTCGATGATTTTATCACTAAAAATCAATTTTTACGATTAAAACGCTGTTTTGAAGACTAAAAATAGGGTTTTTAAATAAAAATCATGTTTTTATGATCTTCTTCCCTAAATCTTCAAACCCTAGAGTGGATTTTTCGTCGCCACGCGACCAGAAGCCGCGAACGCACGAAACCCCCTCCCCCATTACGATCTCCTCGCCACCAGAAGCGGTGTCGTGCCGCTGCCGCTCCGGCGGCAGCCAGCGATGCCACCCCGGCGGCAGTCGCTGCTACCGTTAGCCGCCGCCTCCTCCTCCTAACCGCCAGAAGAGCCGGCGGCGACGTTACCCCCCCCCCCCCCCCCCCCCCCCGACGCGCGGGCAAACCCTAGCCGCCAGAAGCGGCAGCCCACAGGACGTAAACACTAGCAGGTTGCACGGGATCGCACGACAGATCGCCTCCAAAAACCCTAACTAGTGTTTTTCCACAAAAATTTTGTTGTTACAAATTCTTTTTCAGATTTAATTAAGATTTTTTTCTCGTTAAATCCCGATTAATTACATGCTTTATAAATCATCACATTTTGGATTATTTGATTATTATTCGTTTAATAATTAGGAAGATCATGCGACCGCTCTGCCGTTAGTTAACTAACCTAATGGTGTATAACGTTGCCCAGTGATCCAATAATTATTAAACGAAAAATTTTCATTTCCATAATTAAATGCATGTGATGATTAATTGTCTGTGATGAAATAAAATACCTGCTGCATTTTTTCTGCGACGTATGTTTATATTTGTTGTGGTTTTGGATCGACTAGCTATCACCATTACTTTCCTCGCATTTTTTTCATTTTGAGAGAAATTGTAGTAAGGATAAAATTGTATAATCTCCAAGACTGGCGCACATCCCACGAAGAAGAAGATCTATTTCCAGAAGAATAGGGGCCCCACGAAGGATCCCGAGTTGTATTTTCTATTTTATGGTACTGTATGGACTTTATTTCCTTTAGATGCTGATTATCCGATCCACGCAACAAATATCTGTGTCTGAAATGCATAACTACTTGTTTTATTTTAAAATATCTAATTATTGCTCATTTTAACATGCTAGATATAATGGCTAAAATTGCGAGCGTCGACTTTGACGTATTGGATGCTACAAGTAAAAATTATCTGAGCTGGCAGTTGGTGTCACGCTCCGCTTTCCAAAACGATGGAAGCGAGACGTGACTAAGGTCCGCTTGGGCCAGAGCTGTGAGGCCCGGACCCAATAAGCGTCTGTGAGGAACACCAAAGATAGAAACATGTCCTTGCATATATAAAATTTGGAACAACAGAAAGTACTGAAAGAAAAGGTGCATTCATTTTATTCCACAAAGATATCCAGAAGTACAGAGTCTAAAAAAAGAAATAATGCACAGCATGGCTACAACTGCAGAAAAAGGGAACTAATGGTGCTACGCACCTAACCTAAAACAGAAAGTAAAAAGTGCTACACACCCAAACTAGAAAGCGACTAAAACTCCAAAGTCAGCAACTGAGTAACCACTAAGACTGGTCCCCACTCGGGTCGTACTCATGATCATCAACGTACTCCTGCTCCAAGTCCTCCGGTACTGGGTCCTGGTCTACTACCTCTGTCTCCGTACCTGACGTACAAACACAAAGAGAAAGTGGTCGTACGTCAGGCGAAGTCTGCCAGTAAACGTGAGAAGACTCCACTCCAAGGTATATAACATTTTAAGGATGGCATTTTAAAGGTTGTTTACATGATGATGATGCAACAGCATGGCAGATGTATATATGTGCAAGAAAGTAAAGACAACGCTGAAAAAGTAAACGTGACAGGCAATAGCCGTAGCGTGTGCTACTAGCTACAAGACTAGACCAGGCAAGACAAGACCGTATAGGACCACTCACTCTGATAGGTGAGTGCCTCTATCCCCACGGTCTGCAGGGACACTCACTCTGCTAGGTGAGTGACGAGCTTCATGTAGGTGAATCTGTACCACTGTATAGGACCACTCACTCTGCTAGGTGAGTGCCTCTATCCCCACGGTCTGTAGGGACACTCACTCTGCTAGGTGAGTACCGAGCTTCCCGTAGGTGAATCTGTACCACTGTATAGGTCCACTCACTCTGTTAGGTGAGTGCCTCTATCCCCACGGTCTGCAGGGACACTCACTCTGCTAGGTGAGTGCCGAGCTTCCCGTATGTGTTATGTAACAAAGATCACCCACTCTACTAGGTGGGCATCTTTTGCACGCAGGCTGTGTAAGACGTGAAGTGCAAGATGTTACATGACATGACAAGAGTTTAGTTGTTCTAGGGTGTCCACACGCACACTCACAGAGAATAGTCCCTAGCATGTTTGCAGTTTATACCTAGACTTCGTTGTCAAGTCTAGGCTTTCTTGTGGGGGTCCCGGACGCTATCATTTCACATTCGGTTCTCTTGTTTAGACTTTTTACATTTTAAGGAAGACAATGGCCTAAACATGGCCGAAACTGTGCAAGTGAACACACTTGCCTGCGGTGGTGAGCGTTACGTCTGTCGGGAGCGTCTCGTCGAGGCGGAGCGTCGGTAAGGGGTCATCTGAAACAAGTCAAGTGACGGTGTCAGGTCACGCTCATTAATAATCCTATTAAGGTTCATTTCTAGGTTAAACGTGGCTACCCTAACAGTTCCATGTCACGATTTTGATTGATTGTTCCACCTAATCGACGACTATCGTAATGTGTACAGATAATTAAGTCCATTCGTCGATTTCTAAAGTTGAACATCGTTTTAAAGAGCGTAAAGTAAACTTTAGTTAATGTTGGTGATTTTTAGATCAAGTTTTGGTTTGCTAAGATTTGGGTTCTTACTACGAGTTAGGAGACTAACCTTTACGTCGTTTGAACGTAGATCGGACATCGGGTCTGAATGAAGGTAGATCCTCGTGTCCTCGACTGCAGGTAGCACAGTAAGAGTCGTCTCGGAATCGTCTCGACTGTGGATAGTGCAACGAGATGACATGGCAACGGGTACGGCGTCAGGTCGCTTCAGTTGCGAGTAGCGCAACGAAACGTCATGACGGCGGCTACGACGTGGGGGAAAACGTGCGAGATCAGTGACGTACGTGAGTTCCTCAACATACGGAGGCTTTTGGGGATTGGAGGAGATCGAAGGGTGTCACACGGCCTGAGGGGTGGCCAGAGCAACTGTCGGTAGTGAGGTGCCGGGCTATTTTGCAGAGAAGAGGACAAATTTGAAAAAACTCGGGTGTTTGGATCCGTAGCGAGATGATACGACCAAGGAAGAAACAAAGGGTGATGGCAGTAGGTAGAGGGGGTCGTGGAGAGTCAACGACAGCAAGGGGGGTCGGCGGCGGCGGTCGGAAGTGGGTGGCCGTCGGGTTCGAATGCGAAAAGGACAGATCTGAAAAATACCAGGTGTTTGGGTTCGTAGCGGGGTTACCATGGCTTGAGGAGGTAGCAAAGGGGGTACGGTAGGTAGATGGGTCAAAGGGGAGGTCGACGGCGGCAGGGAGGGTTGCCGACGGTGGCCGAAAAGCGGCGGGCGTACGTTTAAGGCGGCAAACGGTAGTTTCAGATCTTGCGGCCAAAGAGCAGTGTATGGGGAGTTTTGAGAGGTGTTTTGAGGGAGAGAGAGTAGGAGAGAGAGGGAAGATGGTTTCCAAGAAGGAGAGGAGGTCAGAGGGTGGCCGACGACGACCGTGGTGGCCGGAAAATGGGGTGGCCGCAGGGTTATGACTGGGCTGTCACAAGTGTGTGGCCATGGGGTTTTTGAGTGGTTTTTAAGAGAGGGAGAAGAGGGAGGAGGGAGAGGAGAGAGAGGAGAGAAGAGGTGGCGGCCTGAGGTGGACGGAGCTCTCGCCGGCGGCGAGGGGAAGGAGAAGGTGTGGGTCATAGGGGGGTGGCGGCTGTCATGAGTTGCTCCTAGGGTTTTGTTGGGTTGGTTTTTAACATGAAGAAGTTTGCTATATATGGTGCAAAAGGGGTATAGCTAGGATGAATAGGAGAGAGGGTGTATGTGAGATGGAGGGTTTAAATAGGGTGAGAATAGCCACAGAATCAAATGTGATACGTATGCAATCATATTAGATTAGGTTAAGATTTGAATTTCGAAATTGGATTAGGCTAAACAGGTTTCGAAGGTAATTAGTGTGATGGGCCAAGCAAACGGTGTCTGAAAATTATGGAAAAAATATCTGGACAACTATGACGATGAGACGATCGAGGATACAGGGTCCGGTCACGAGCTAAGCCTACCAAGAACGAAAATAAAAATAAAAACTAAGCATTGAAGTCAAGAGGCTAAAATACCCCTTCATTCAAAGCTGATTGTGGGAGAATGACCCATGAAATGACGTTCACTAAAAATCCCACAAATAACTACTCTCCCATACGGTCACAACGACATATAACTTCGCGTATTCTGGATAGAAGAGAGGGCAAAGAAAAATACGTGTACAAAAGAGGAAATTATGCATGAAAAACGAACGGTTGGAAAGCAGCCGTTACAACTGGATATCAAATTCCACATGCGCTCACAGGGACTGAGTCATGCCATTGTTGTAGGTGATACGGTTTCTGACATAGATAAAGTGAAACCATTATATATATCAGATGCCATATCGATCGGACCTTGAAGGCCGAGTACCTCACTATGAGACTCTTACGAGTTATGGACTGCTCTCGAGGATAGATACAAACATCAAAGAGATGTTATCCTTTCTTGAGCACGATATAAATGGAAGAACCTCCGTCTCCAGGACTTTAAGTCCATCGCCGAGTACAACTTGGCACTTTTCAGTATCACCTCACGCCTGAAGTTGTGTGGTGAGAAAGTGACGGAGGAGCGCTTGCTAAAGAAGACGTATACATCCTTCCACGAGAAGGATGCCATACTTATGGAACAGTATCGTGAACGAAAGTTCACGAAATACTCGGAGCTTGTCGCATGCCTTCTGATGGTAGGACAAAATAGAGACCTCCGTCTGGCCACCTATAACTTACGCCCGGCTGGCACTGCACCTGCGCCTGAAGCGCACTACATCTCCTCCCCGAAAAAGAGGACCAACTTTAGAGGCAAACCCCAGAAGGGAAAGGTAATGAAGAAGCAGGCTAGAGGACCCCCTCCAAAGTCCAACAATGAGGGAAAGAGGAAAAATGTGTGGAAGAGGAAAGACAACAGCCAGACATCTGCCCCCAGAAAAGACTAGGAAGATAAATGCCACTGGTGTGGCATGACTGGACACTGGTCCAGAAACTGTCGGACTCTATGCCACCTCCAGGACTTGTACAAAGCTAGCCAGAAGCCAGCCGAAACAAACTTGGTGGAACACGAAGACCTGGCACCAATCAGGTTCATCGCTGAGGACTTCTCAAATGATGACCTGCTCGACTGAAGCCTTATCTACTTTTCTGCAATGCATTGTAGTTGAAACAATTTACTCTCCAGTTATTTGTTTTCTAGCGTGTTGAATAATTTTCAGACATTGAAAGATATTTAGTTATCTTTGTGCCTTATACTGCTATGCTTTTTTCTCTCTTACTTTAGATGGATTATAAATGCCTAGTGGACAGTGTTTATACGCACACGATCCTCCAAGATATTTGTTTTTTTCAAAGCATACACAAATATGATGGAACCGTAAATACCATTTCCGGTCCGTCAGGAATAATTGAAGGATCAGGGAAAGCACATTTTCTGCTCCCCAATAAAACCCAACTATTAATAAAAGATGCTCTTTTTTCTTCAAGCTCACTTAGAAACTTATTAAGTTTCAAAGATATCCGTTTAAATTGATACCACCTAGAAACAGTGAACAAACAAAACAAAGAAGTCTTGTAAACGGTGCTAAAACCATTGTTGAGCATTTCGAGGGACTCCTGTCGGGTCTCTACCATACAAAGATACGATCAATGGAAGCTAACACAATTGAGCACCAGAAGTGCAATGACCAACCAGAATTCTAACTCTGGCACAATAGACTCAGACACCTTGAATCGGTAATGATACACCGCATCATATCCCAATCCCGTGGAATTAACTCGAAAAGCCTGAAGCTACTTCGAATGGGTGCATTTCCTTGTCCCCTTATCACAAAGGGAAATTGATTACGAGACCATCTCCACTTAAGGTGGACTCAGAGTCTCTCAGCTTCCTAAAGGGAATACATGGAGACATTTGCGGGCCTATTCACTCCGCAAGTGGTCCATTTCGGTACTATATGTACTGATAGACGCATCTTCCAAATGGTCGTCTGTGTGCCTCCTGTCCACCCGTAACGTAGCCTTTGCAAAGCTACTGGCACAAATCATTAAGTTGCGGGTACATTCCCAGACAACCAGATCAAGAAATTGCGTCTAGATAACGATGGAGAATTCACATTACAAGTCTTTTAAGACTACTGCCAAGCAACTGGCATCGAAGTTGAACATCCTGTAGCTCATGTTCACACCCAGAACGGGTTAGCTGAATCTATTATAAAGAGACTACAATGGATTGCTCATCCATTGTTGATGCAATCCCAGCTGCCGGTGACTGCATGGGGACATGCCATCTTGCATGCTGCATCGCTAATAAGATTACGGTCATCAGGTAGTCAATCTTATTCACCAATGCAACTCACATATGGATGATCACTCCATATTTTACGCCTTTTTTTCTGCATGTTTGCATGCCTTTTTGATCGCTCGAATCGCGCTTTTCATGATTTTTCGGCAATATTACGATGCTTTTCACGATTTCTTGTTTTTGTCGAATTTCAGGAGATTTCGAGCGATTTGGACTGATTCTGATATGCACCCACTCCGGAGTGTCACCCGTGACTCCTTCGAGTGGAATTTTGCTATTGGAGAGGAGTGGAAGAAGAAAGAACGTCGTAGGAGCGACGAGGGAGCAAAAATACGAAGATTGGGCATTTTGAGCATGTCACTCGGTCGAGTGAAGGAGTCACTCGGCCGACCATCGAGGGCCCGCTCGACCGGCCAGATTGGACACGCAACAGACTGAGTATCAGTGTGCACTCGACCGACCACCGTCAGCCCACTCGACCGAACCACGGAGACCCCACTCGCCCGAGTGGCATCAAGACGACAGCAAACCAAAAGTCCCAACTTACTGTAATCTGTCAGTCAACTCCCTAGATCCGACTCGGCCAAGTGAATAAGTCCCCTCGGCCGAAGCAAAGAAAGTCACTCGGCCGAGTGACTCCCGAGGAGCCGACCCCCAAAAGTCTGAAGTTACTGGAATTTGTCAGGGTTTGTCACTCGGCCGAATGACATTTGTCACTCGACCGAGTGAGCCGCGCTGCCTGTAGCATAAATTGCGATTTTGAGGCTGCGCAGGGGCATTTTCGTCACAGTTTTTTGGGTGATTTTGGGGGGTATTTAACCCCAGTTTTTAACCTAGTTTAGAGAGCTTTTTCAGAACTTTTTGCAGCCTTTTTTAGATTACTTTTAGGATATTAGATTGAGCTTTTAGGGGAGAGAGAAAAGTGTTATTTTGTTGGATGCTATTGAATCTTCATTGGTTTGTCTCTCTCTCTCTCAAAAACCTCCTTTTTATTGATATATTGAATATTACAATGAATTCTATTGATTTTATTTGTGAATTTCTATTGAATTGCCTTATGAATTGTGAGTAGTTTATATTCTTAGGGCGTAGGGATGAACCCTACGAACCCTATTTCTAATTTGTGATGAATTGGTGAAATTATTGCTAGGATTGATTAGGGTTAGTTTGGGATTGATTTAATACGAATAGCTAAGGATTCATTCCGATTGGGATTTGCAAGAGATTGGATCCCAAATCGATAGGAAGCCCTAGAAATTCGAATTGGGTTACAATTGGATTTCTCCGGAATCGATTTGCAAGAGATTGGACCGAAACTAGGGTTTTCGATTGCAATTCTATACCAATACCCGTTTGCAAGAGATTGGACGGGTAGGAACTATCCCAACCTAGGTCGTAGCTCAAGTTTGCACGAGAGTGGGCTCGAGATACGATTGAACGATGATGTTGTTCTTCACGCTAGCTTGCCTAGGTTAGGGTTTGCAAGAGATTGGACCCTACCTTAGGTTTGCTATAGACCGGCAATATCGCGAGAGCGTGAGCTTGGTTCTACATTTAGTTGCAACTAGTTCACCTGAATTTCAAGTCTAACAATTGTGAAACCTACGAATCACAATGACGAGATACGGTTTGTAGTGGGGATTCCCTACCCCTAGGCGTCTTTATTAATTTGATATTTCCTTTATACAATTGAACGACTGTGACCGCTTTATTGCGAATATTTCTCGACTGTTCTTATAGCCAGGTGAGTTGAAGAAGACACTGCCATTTGACCTCCTCGTGTTCGATACCCGCTCGCCGCTACATCATGCACTTGCGGTAAGACTAGCGAGTCGTCCCGCCCCGGGTGTGTGTTCGGGGCGGCCAACCAAGTTTTTGGCGCCGTTGCCGGGGAGGCAATAGTGTTTGATTCTACCTACCTAGCTATTTTTCCTTTTTGTTCTATTATTTCCATTTTTATTTTACCCTTCCTTGGTGCTAACTATTTCTTTGAAACTCTGTTTTCCCTTGCATGTACATGAGATCCACGGCGAACCCCGAAGAAATATTATATGATCCGGAGATCGAGCGTACATTGAGGAGGATCCGAGCGGAGAAGGGACTCGATACGGAAGGGAATTTTATGACCCATCCTGAGACACCTGAAGAATTGGCGGAGCGAATGGCGAGGATCATTTCCATTAGAGATAGGCTTCGGCCTAAGACTTCCTCCACGGCCTCATCCATAGCTATACCGGAGTTGGCGGCCGACAAAAATTTCGAATTAAAGACCGGATTGGTAGTTCTAATGCAACAAGACCCTTTTCATGGGAACTCCCATGAAAACCCCCATTACCACATCCAGCTCTTCCTATCAAAATGTGACACCTTCCAAATACCGGGCATCTCCATAGATGCTATCAGACTGCGCCTATTCCCCTTCACACTCAAGGACAAGGCCTTATATTGGTTGAGGACGCAAGCTGAAGGAATCTTCACCACTTGAGATGAATTGGCGAGTGCCTTCGTCGACAAATTTTACCCGCCCTTCAAGACGGTGAAGATAAGAAGTGCTCTCATGTCCTTCAAGGAAGGACCGCAGGAGACTCTCTATGAGGCATGGGAGCACTTCAAGGACTTGCAACATCAATGCCCCCATCACAGCATTGAGGATTGGGAGCTTGTCCACAGTTTCTACAATGGACTCCAACCGGGCACAAAACAGATTATTGATGCTACCGCAAACGGAGCCATTTTGTCAAAGACTCCCGATGAAGCTACGGCCTTGCTAGAGGAGATGGCCTCCAACAACCAACAATGGGGGGATGAGCGAGGACATTCTTCGTCCTCCTTGAAACTCACGAGTATTTATGAGGCCAAGGCCGTGGCGGAGCTTGCTAGCAAATTTGACTCTCTCCACAAGGTAGTGGAGAGGTTGGAGAAATACATTACCGAGCCACAAGGAGCCCCAACTACATCCGCACCGACAAACCATATGAGTGATTGGCAAGACCAATCCCAAGCCATGTATGTAGGAGGAGAGCAAGGAGAAGGAGCTTTCGAGCAAATTCAGTATGTTGCGGGGAATTCCGGATATTGGGCCAACCCGGCCGCTAGAAACCATCCGGGTTTTTCTTATGCTAATAATGATGATGCCTTGAACCCCCCGCCTCAACAACCTCCTCAAGCTCGGGCTCCACCACCACAACCGAATTATCAACCAAGGGGGGCCACCGCAACAAAACTTCCCACCTAGGAACCAAGTGGGACCTTATAGGCCACCCGGGTATAATCAAGGGTGGAGAAATCCCAACCCCCCGCAAGCTCAACCACGTTCGGATTTTGAAGCCAAGGTGGAGGAGTTTATGGCGGAGCAGAGGAAGATTAACGCCACATTGAAGGGGGACAAGATTCTCTCACCACTGTCGTCGCTCAAATTGGGGAGCAACTTGCGTTGCTCAATAGAAACAACCAACAATTGTCGGCTCAACCCGAGCCAAATCCACGGGGAAACACCGACCATATCAATACGGTGGTTGCGGTTACGACAAGAGGTGGGAAGGATACCACTCCCCCTATGACCCAAATCAAGGAACCCGTGGTGGAGATTCTAGAAGAGAGCGAGCCGGTAATTAAGGTGGAGAAAGAGAAGGAGCCGCAAGAAGGAGCAAAATCTAGAGTGGAGGAACCTATTGATGAGCGCCGATTTATGCCACCGGTGCCTTTCCCTCAACGGATAGCTAGAGCCAAGATCGAGAAGAGGCTAGCCAAGTTCCTCGAATACTTGAGAGGGGTGAGCCTCAATATCCCTTTCCTTGATGCCATTGTGGTAATCCCGTCCTACGCGAAGTTCTTAAAGGACTTGATTACGGGAAGGAAAAGGAAGGAGAAGTCATGCTCGCGGAACAAGGAACATGGTTCACTAGGAAGGAGAAGGATGTAATGCCCTACCAGCTACTGCACAAGTACTAGAGGGGGGGTGAATAGTACTTTAAAATAATAAGGAGTATAATTCCAAATTAAATTGCAAACAACTACCAAATCAATTTGCGGAAGCTTAAATTGAATGACAACACAAAATTAACAATGCTAACAAACGATGTTAATGGGTTCGGATCCACCCAAGTCTCCCCGACTTGTTCCCGGTGATCCTACGTCCCAACCACCCGGATCCCCTCCGGATACTTGAGTTAGAAACCCTAACTCAAGATTTCCACTATGAATATCTTGTGAAAAACCTTCACAAGATCAAATCATACATGCAATGGCAAAGTGAATCCCACAACCCGGGATCACAACCTTCTCTCACAACCGAGAGAATCACAAAGCAATATTAAAGAGTTTAAATGAAATAAACAATCTTACCACAAAATCCTATACCTTGAGTTTTTCTTACCCAATAGGTGGAATGAAGGATTTGAGGAAGATGAAGTCACCAAAACCTAGCACCAAGGAAATGACCAGCAATGGGTGCCTAGGAATGATTTGGAGACTTGAATCAAGCAATAGCTTGAAGAGCTCACCAAGAACAAGCTTCTCTCTAGATCTAGAAATGAGAGAGAATGGGTTTCTTGTGAGGAAAAGAGCTTTAGATTTGAGTGAGAATAGCTATCTCTTTTGATCTCAATGAATCTCTGAATGGAAGCTCTTTTTTTTGATAGAAATGACCTAGGTTCGTATTTATAGGAACCCAAAAACACAAGTTAGGTCATTCACCAACGGATAGAAATCTGTGAGAATTAGTCGGTCAAAGAACAATCACTGACCGACTAGTTCATCAACTAGTCGGTCAGCCAAACAACGTGGACCGACTAAGTGTAGATCTGAGAAGAGATAGAATTTCAGACCTAGATATCTAGTCGGTCCAAGAAGACTTTCTGACCGACTAGTTTCACAACTAGTCGGTCAGTCAGTGAACGTAGACCGACTAAGAGGCAAAATGAAATAGTCTGAATGCAAGTTGACTTAGTCGGTCCAGGAACAAAAGTTGACCGACTAGATTGTCAACTAGTCGGTCACCAAACGTTCTTAGACCGACTAACGGTAAACAGTAGCTTAGGAGAAATTTAGCATGAACAGTAAGTCACAACTAGTCGGTCAAAGAAGCATCACTGACCGACTAGTTTACAAACTAGTCGGTCGGTGAGTCAACATAGACCGACTAACTGTAAACAGTAAAGTCCAAGAAATTAAGGAATCAAACTAGTCGGTCCAAGAACAGTTGCCGACCGACTAGATCACCATCTAGTCGGTCAGTACTTGTTCTTGTACCAACTAACATGCACAACAAAGTCCGAATCGAAGCGCGACGCTTCGAGGAAGTTAGAATGAACTTGTGCAAGGATCCTAGAGCTACGAAATGAGCGTAATGAAGATAGAAACGTAAGATATACTCAAGGCTTAACATTCTATCAATCGAAACTAAAAGACTATAAATAAAACCTTAATAAACGGTCTTCGAGAGCTTCGATAGAATCTTCATAACTTCCAAAACGGCGCAAGAGCTTCACCGAAGCTTTAGGCATGAATACGAGCTTTAGGAAGTGTTGAGATGTCGCTTTGAATATTCTCGTGAAATTGGCGACGATCTCCAATACTGCGCTCACAAATTGTTAGTTCATGAATTATTTATGTTTGCTCATCATCCAAAACCAAATCCGGGGAGTCCAATATTCAACATTCTCCCCCTTTTTGGTGATGACAAACCAACATAAATAATAATCAAAGATAATAATTCAAATGTAAAATACTTACTCCCCCTGCATTGATGACACGTTAATTCCAAATTGAATATAAATGAATTGCATCAAGCAGACGAGTAAGATAAATAAAGTGAATTGATTTTTGAAATTTCGGATTTTGAAAATCCTTATATGTATCTTAACTCCCCCTGAATCTAACATATCAAACTAGATTCTTGGAAATTGAGTTAAATTTTCATTTGCGCTATTTATTATCATTATCTCTCCCCCTTTGGCATTATCCCAAAAATGGGGGGTCAACTTGATCAACGACAACAATTAGGAAATGTAAAATCCAACACCGGGAGTCGTAGACAAAGACAATGGACCAAATTGACACCAAAGAAAAAGTGTGGAAATCAAAAAAAGGTGTGCCAAATTTTCCATTATCAATAAAAATCAACGATAATCAAAATCATCAAAAATACCAAATGTTTATTCATTTCTTGAATAAAGAAACATACTCTCCAATATTCAATATTCTTGGTTAAATTTGTGCATGGAAAACAATTCTATACAATTATAGAATTTAAATCTATTTGACCAAGTTTTCATACGTCGAGCGACGAAGTCACATTTCATATACATTCAACGAATATTAAAAATGTGCACGACGAATAAAAGACAAAGAGAAAGACGATGTATATATATAAATGATAACATCAAGAGTACATCCAAAAAGATATCAATACATCAAATGCAACATACCCATCAAAAAGAAATACATCATCATCATCCTCATCAAAATAAGTACAACATCATCGACAACATCCAAAATACATCAAAAATATCATAACCCTCATACTCTATCCTAACCCAAAATACTCTCACTAAGATATATCATCCAAAGCGTAGTGGAGAGTCCTCGGAACAACGATCACGAGGAGGTGGCTGGATCTGCAGCGTCCGTGGGTCCAGTCGACGGAGTGGACTCAGGATCTGCAGGGAGTAGAGGTGTCTCAACAGATGGAATCGTCGGGGCAGGAGTGGAGATCTCAGCAACAGGCTCAACAGCAGCAAGGGTCTCGACAGCAGATGTGTCAACAGGAATATCAGCAGGCTCAGAAGACTGAAGTGCTGAAGCAGAAGGCTCTGGAACACCGGAAGTGGTGCCAACTCCAGGAGCAGAAGTGGTAGTACCAGCAGCAGCAGTAGTGGCCTCATCGCCACGGGCAAAAGAAGTGACAAGCTCGTCAAGCTCCTCATCGTCCATCTCCTCGGCCTCAGACACCGAAGGAGGAAGCTCAATCCCCATCGTACGAGCCATACGACATACGACCTCCTCAGTACGAGCCAAACGGGAGTCGTGCTGACGAAGTAGACGTACGACATCGTCCAAAGTAGCAGGGGAAGAGGAGGCTGCAGCAGCTGACGGAGTAGACTGGGAAGCAGATGCGGTAGACCTCTGCACGTGACGAAGTGCCGCTAAAGATTTCTTTACGGCCGTCGCGTTCAGAGGAGTACCCAAAAGACGCTCATCGTCAGGAGGGAGAGGAACTCGGAAATGACGAAATACGAGGGTCAATAAGCAAGGGTATGGAATGTGCGCAGACTTATTGGTCTTGCGTATACACTCGAAAGAATCCATCTTATCGAGTATCACGCGAGCCCAATTAATCTCGCACCCCAAGAAAAGAGCGTATATGAGCTTCAAAAATGGCTGAGAGGGAAGTGAAGAGGATCCATATTTGGGGAGAAGACATGACTTCAAAATCAGGTTAAGAACCCACGCATTCGGCTTAAAGGATTTCGATGGAACACCAATGAATGCGGAGGGGATAATCTGGAAAATCTCAGAAAGAACAGCCTGATCCAAGGAGGAAATGTCGTCGACGGAAATGTCCGAAGGGAGGAGACCACACGACGAACAACCAAGGATCTCCCCCAAGATTTCTGCCGTGAGAACTATAGGAGTTCCCAAGACAGTCGTCTCAATGGAGTGGCTGGCATCGTACTGGCCTCGAACACGGTTGGCATAGAACAATTTCACGAGGCGAGGATACAGTTTTGGGTTGGCCTTGGCATCGTATCGGAGATAATCAAGAAGACCACTATATGACAGAAGATCAGCAAGGCCGAGAAAATCAGAAAACTGAACGTAATGCTCTAACAACAGTGGACAGTGCTCTATACGGTTGTACGCTGTGAGACACTGAGGGTCATCGCGGCACAACGATATGTCTACACCGCCGACTGGCATAGGAGCTTTACCCTTAGCCTTACGGGTCTTCGGAGGTGGAGTAGGTTCCCTAGAAGGCTCATCCTCGGGGATAAATTTAGTATCGGAATCGGGAGGAGTAGCCGGAGAGTGGAGAATGGGCTTCTTGGTCTTAGATTTACGGGGCTTGACGGTCGTAGTCCTAGGCTTCTTAGGAGGAGGCGACGATGGAGAGGCTTGGGTTGACTTGGCACGACGCTTAGGCTTCGGGGGATTCCTAGGGTTGGAAGGTTGTTCTACGGTCATAGGTGAAGCCCCGGAAGAGGCGATAGGAATTCTAGTCTTAGCCATGGCACGGCGAGCACAAGCACACGACGATAAGATCAAAAACAACCTAGAGATCACAAGCCCTAAGAGATCACAAGCTAACAAACCCTAAGATTCGAAAAACACAAGCCCTAGGTTAGAAATTGAAACCCTAGGAGCTAGAGCTTGAAATCAAGGAGAGCAAACCCTAGAATAGGAAATAGACACCTAGGAGAGGGGGTTTTACCTAGGAGGAGGAGTCGACGGCGGCGATCGACGGAGAGATGGTCGGAAGACGAAGGGTCTCGAGTGGGGGGTTTGGGGTTTTCGGGCTGGAGCTTGAGAGAAGACCGACTAAATTAGAATTTAGTCGAATGAAATCAAGTATAAGTCGGTCTGGAAGCTAAAAGACACAAATGCCCTAACATACTTAGTCGGTCACAGTTCAAGCACTGACCGACTAGATTACGATCTATTCGGTCGGTCAATGAGCTTGAACCGACTAAGTCGAAACAGAGGCAAACAGCAAAATTTAGGGCAAAATTTAGTCGGTCGCAGTATACTTACTGACCGACTAGTTTTCAATCTAGTCGGTCGGATAGTGTACTATGACCGACTAACGAAAGAAAATGATAGGATATAGATATATGCTTGATCTAGTCGGTCTGAGTTCATTTGCTGACCGACTAGATGAGCATCTAGTCGGTTGACAAGTGAACTGAAACCGACTAGAAGAGTCCAAAAATTGATAATTGATTTCTCTTCACAAACCACTTGGATGAAACATCCTAACACTCTCATTAGTCATCTAAATTACCCCATAAAACGTCGAAATCTTAAATACGACTTTCAAATACGAATTGGATCATAAATTCAAATATATCACATAAAATTCCCAAAAATTCAATTAATCTAGCATGAATGGAATATCGCGAAATATAATAGCATGCAAGATACTTGAATGAAATATGAATCCTATATCTCGGATTCACCCATAATCCCCAATTCTCGACGCAACCGCACAAAGGAGTCCTCCTTTAGGGGTTTCGTGAAAATATCGGCGATTTGTTTTTGGGTTTCAACGTACACTAAAATGATGTCCTTTTTAGCTACATGATCATCTAAAAAGTGGTGTCGGACATCTATGTGTTTCGATCGGGAATGGTGCACCGGATTCTTTGAAAGACAAATAGCACTTTGGTTATCCACCATGATAGGGCTAGTATCACAATGAATACCAAAATCCTTCAATGTGTGTCTCATCCAAAGAACCTGGGCACAAGCGGCACCGGCGGCAATGTATTCCGCCTCGGTGGTTGAAAGTGATACCGAATTTTGCTTCTTGGAAAACCAAGAGACAAGAGAATTTCCTAGAAAATGGCAAGTGCCACTAGTACTTTTCCTGTCGGATTTGCATCCCGCATAATCAGCGTCACTATATGAGACTAACTCATATGTGCTAGATCTCGGATAAAGTAATCCAAAATCTAAAGTGTAACTTAGATAGCGAAAAATACGTTTAACCGCTACTAAGTGAGAATCCTTAGGTTGAGACTGATAACGAGCACATATACATACGGCAAACATAATATCGGGCCTACTCGCGGTAAGATAAAGTAAGCTACCTATCATACCTCGATATAGACGAATGTCTACATCTTTTCCGCCCGTATCTTTATCAAGATGCGTAGTCGTGCTCATTGGAGTCTTTTTCCCGGAGGCATTCTCCATTCCAAATCGCTTTAGCAACTCCACCGTGTACTTCGTTTGGTGGATGAAGATTGCATCGTTCAATTGGCGAATTTGGAGACCTAAGAAATATTTGAGTTCGCCCATGTGGCTCATCTCAAATTGTTCCTTCATAACATTAGAAAACTCTTCGCAAAGAGCGAAGTTAGTAGCACCGAAAATGATATCATCAACATAAATTTGAACTAATAATATATCATTATTCGCATGCTTAATAAAAAGTGTAGAATCGGCTTCGCCCATTTTAAAATTCAAATCCAAAAGAAAATTCTTTAGGCGATCATACCAAGCTCGAGGAGCTTGTCTCAAACCATAAAGAGCTTTCTTTAGTTTAAAAACGTGATTTGGAAATTTTTCATTTATGAAACCCGGAGGTTGAGAAACGTAAACTTCCTCAACGACATCTCCGTTTAAAAATGCACTTTTAACATCCATTTGAAATAATTTAAAATTCTTATGGCATGCAAAAGACAAAAGTAATCTAATTGATTCTAATCTAGCTACCGGAGCGAAGGATTCTTCGAAATCGATACCTTCCTCTTGTCGATAGCCTTGAGCTACTAACCGAGCTTTGTTCCGGACGACGACTTGGTTTTCGTCGATTTTGTTCTTGAAGATCCACTTTGTCCCTATGACGGTGTGGTTCTTCGATGGCAAAGGAACAAGCTCCCAAACTTCATTTCTCTCGAATTGAATGAGCTCCTCCTCCATGGCTAAGATCCAAGCGCTATCTTCGCATGCTTCATTAATATTCTTTGGCTCTATCGAGGAGGCAAAGGCACAATGAGCGAAGTAGTTCACTTGCGATCTCGTCTTGACACTATCATAGATATTGCCAATGACTTGCTCATGAGGATGGTCACGAACGGTATGAAGCCGTTTGGGAATACCTTGATCACTAGGAACATTCTCAACAACTTCATTAGTTGGGTTAGTCTCAATAGAATCAATAGAATCATTAGACTTAGAATTATCAAACGAATCACATAAAACATCCATAGAATCATTATCATTTGAAATTCTAGTTGGAACAAATCCTTCATTAAATGAGACATGAAGCGACTCCTCGATCGTTGAGGTTCGTTTGTTGAATATTCGGTAGGCTTTGCTACGCGAAGAATATCCGACAAAAATCCCCTCATCGGATCTTGGATCGAATTTGTCCAAACTACCAAATGTGTTCTTAATAAAACATTTCGAACCAAAAACACGAAAATGTTTAACTTGAGGCAACCTACCAAACAACAATTCATAACAAGTTTGTTTAGTGCCGGGCCTCAAAAGTATTCTATTAAACACATAGCAAGCGGTGTGTACCGCTTCCGCCCAAAATTGATGGCCAAGTTGGCTATCATCAAGCATAGTGCGAGCACACTCCACTAGCGTCCTATTCTTTCTCTCAACTACACCATTTTGAGGAGGTGCACGAGGGAAAGAGAAGGTGTGTGTAATACCAACTTCATCACAAAATGTCTCAAAAGACTCATTCTCAAATTCACCTCCATGATCACTACGAATAGTGACAATGGTGGTTCCTAAGAGATTTTGTACTTTCTTAACAAAAATTGTGAAGTTTTCAAAAGCTTCATTTTTATTACATAAGAAAAATACCCATGTAAATCTTGAATAGTCATCTACGATGACAAGTCCATACCTTGCATTTCCTAAGGAAGCAACTCTAGTTGGCCCAAATAAGTCTAGATGTAATAGCTCTAGTGGCCGTTTAGTAGAAATGCTTTTCTTAGGTTTAAATGAATATTTAGGAAGCTTGCCGCGTTGACAACAATCACAAAAACTTTTCTTTTCAAAAACAAGCTTCGGAAAACCTTTAATAGAATTCAATTTTGAAAGCTTATATAGTGTTCCAAAGTTCACATGTCCAAAGCGTCGATGCCATAAGTGTTGTTCACTTGTGTTGGCAACGAGACATTGTTCATATGACTTAGGAAGATCTAAAATATAAATGTCTTTACGACGAGTTCCGGAAAATAATAATTTTTCATTATCCTTTCTTAAAATATGACACAATCCTTTCGCAAAGCTAACTTTGTAACCTTTGTCACAAAGTTGGCTTATTGAAATAAGATTATGATTTAAACCACTAACAAGATAAACATCACTAATTAATGGTTTAGAAGGGTTACCGACTTTACCAACACCTATGATGGTTCCGCTCTCGTTGCCTCCAAATACGACGCGGTTTCCATTCGCAATGGGAACCACTCCGGAGAGCAATCGAGCGTCACCCGTCATGTGTTTGGAGCACCCGCTATCGAGTATCCAATTCCCTTTGGAGCTAAATTTAAATTTGTTGCTCCTTTTCTTTTTCTTTTCCTTGAGTACCTAAAGATAGAAAATTTCATATCATGGTACCCAAGGTCATTGGGTCCAAGGGATTAGACCTTTGGAAGCCAAGTCCAAGTGGACTTAGACTTCCCCACATAATTCTTACTATGCACAACATCCGAAAAATAAGCATTCATATACATTTGTTTTTCGTCCATGCTTGTGTCCTTTGGGCTCCAAATAGTGAAAATTTTGGGAGCCATCATCCTATTGGGTGCATGCATACGACGTTGATTTCTACGTGATGCATGTTGTGGATAGGCATATGGGACATGATGGAATGGTGCACGACGAGAATTATTCATATGATGAGGTGGGTGTACATATGCATGTGAGGGAACACGTGCATGAGGGTGTCTCACATTGTGTGCACGTGCCCGAGAATGTGTTGCATAAAAATCATCATATGTGTGAGCCGGTGGAGTAGGACGTGTGTTCCTACGTGGCATGGTATTAGTGTACATGTAAGCATGCCCCTTCTTTGGAGGTCCACCCAAAGTGGGTTTCTTTCCGAAAGAGGGTGTGGACGAGGTGGAAGCACCATTGGTAGATGAACTACCAATAGAGTGTTTGCTCCCACTCGTTGAGGCTTCAGAAGTTGGCCTAACAAAAGTAGTGACCGACTTGGATGAATTTTCCATCATATACCCCAAGCCAATGTGGTGTTTGGCCGGAAGTAAGTCTTTTAGGATATTATCCAAATGGCCCTTACCCTTGTTGAATTCGTTGATTCGGCCCAATGTGTTCTCATATTTCTCTTTGAGAGAACGCAAAGAAGTATCCAAAGTGGATATTTGCGAAGTGAGCACATAAACACGAGATTTAAGATTCTCGTTCTCAATACTCAAAGTCGAGTTTTGAGAAGTTAAATCCGCTATCTCATGTTCTTCCGCATCCTCAATGCTAACATGTTCAAGTTTAGATTTGAGATTCACAATCTCATTTCTTAACTCTTCAACAACGGTGTCGTTGTTGGTGATGATAGTCTTAGGCGATGTTTGAATGCTAGCTAGGTCATCTTTTACTTTAGTATATCTATTTACTAATTTAGTGTATTTTGACCATAGTTGAGTGTTAGCATCCCTAAGATCATCCATCGTTACCTCATCGCTTTCTTCATCACTATCATCGGAAGAGGAGGATCCTTGATCGTTCTCCTCTCTTGCCATGAAGCACATGTGCGCTTGCTCCACTTGCTCATCGTCTGACTCTCCGCTTGAGGAATCCTCGGAGTCGGTGAATGTTGCTCTGACAAGTCCCTTTTTGTACCCCTTGTTGTACTTCTTCGACTTGTCGAACTTTGGCGCTTTCCACTTCTCCTTATGCTTGTTGAGAGGACACTCCGCTTTCATGTGTCCTGGCTTATTGCACTTGAAACACAAAGGAGAGGAAGAGGCGTTAGAAGAACCAAATTTACCTTTGTTCTTATAGTTACCTTTTCGGAAGAAACGGTTGAACTTCTTGGCCATGAGTGCCATGGATTCCAAGTCCAACTCGTTTTCCGATTCTTCATCATCGGTTGATGTGGATGTGGATGGAGCGGCTTTGAAAGCAATAGCCTTCTTCTTTGGCTCGTCTTGCTTTAGGTAAGACTTCATCTTTTCTTGCAATTTGAGCTTGCTATCCTTGCGTACCTCGTACGACATTAAAGTACCCATTAGTTGAACTACGGTGTACTTATTCATGTCATTACCTTCCTCGATGGCGAAGGTACGTTTCTCCCAAGAAGAAGGAAGTCCTTCAATAAGCTTTGAGCACTTCTCCTTTTGAGTGTAGGACTTGCCGAGGGCCTCTAACTCGTTTATTATATCAACGAAGCGAGCGTAATATTCCTTCATCTTCTCGCCCTGTTGCATATGAAACATTTCGTAATCTTTGTTTACGACTACGAGTTTAGAGTCTCTTAACCTACTCGTCCCTTCATGTAATATGAGGAGAGAGTTCCAAATTTGATATACACTCTTACATGTGCATATCTTATTGAAGTCCTCGGGCTCCAACGCGCATTGCAAGGCGTTCATTGCCTTGGCATTGCTTACCTCCGCGGCGACCTCCGCGGTAGTCCATTTCTCAAAATCTTCTTCTTCGGGTTCAATGTATTCCTTCATTGTGGTCCTCCATAAGGATGCACTCCGGAGGAAGGTTTCCATCCGGCATTTCCAGTACCCGTAGTTGGTACCGTTGAAGAATGGAGGCCTCGTAGAGGAATGTCCCTCCATCACGGAAGATGCTCCTTCACGGTTCCTGAAGGTGTCATAGTTGGAAGGTGGACGCACGGTCTTGTTGTCGTTGGCAGACATAGCTAAGTATCTGGCTCTGATACCAAATGTAATGCCCTACCAGCTACTACACAAGTACTAGAGGGGGGGTGAATAATACTTTAAAATAATAAGGAGTATAATTCCAAATTAAATTGCAAACAACTACCAAATCAATTTGCGGAAGCTTAAATTGAATGACAACACAAAATTAACAATGCTAACAAACGATGTTAATGGGTTCGGATCCACCCAAGTCTCCCCGACTTGTTCCCGGTGATCCTACGTCCCAACCACCCGGATCCCCTCTGGATACTTGAGTTAGAAACCCTAACTCAAGATTTCCACTATGAATATCTTGTGAAAAACCTTCACAAGATCAAATCATACATGCAATGGCAAAGTGAATCCCACAACCCGGGATCACAACCTTCTCTCACAACCGAGAGAATCACAAAGCAATATTAAAGAGTTTAAATGAAATAAACAATCTTACCACAAAATCCTATACCTTGAGTTTTTCTTACCCAATAGGTGGAATGAAGGATTTGAGGAAGATGAAGTCACCAAAACCTAGCACCAAGGAAATGACCAGCAATGGGTGCCTAGGAATGATTTGGAGACTTGAATCAAGCAATAGCTTGAAGAGCTCACCAAGAACAAGCTTCTCTCTAGATCTAGAAATGAGAGAGAATGGGTTTCTTGTGAGGAAGAGAGCTTTAGATTTGAGTGAGAATAGCTATCTCTTTTGATCTCAATGAATCTCTGAATGGAAGCTCTTTTTTTGATAGAAATGACCTAGGTTCGTATTTATAGGAACCCAAAAACACAAGTTAGGTCATTCACCAACGGATAGAAATCTGTGAGAATTAGTCGGTCAAAGAACAATCACTGACCGACTAGTTCATCAACTAGTCGGTCAGCCAAACAACGTGGACCGACTAAGTGTAGATCTGAGAAGAGATAGAATTTCAGACCTAGATATCTAGTCGGTCCAAGAAGACTTTCTGACCGACTAGTTTCACAACTAGTCGGTCAGTCAGTGAACGTAGACCGACTAAGAGGCAAAATGAAATAGTCTGAATGCAAGTTGACTTAGTCGGTCCAGGAACAAAAGTTGACCGACTAGATTGTCAACTAGTCGGTCACCAAACGTTCTTAGACCGACTAACGGTAAACAGTAGCTTAGGAGAAATTTAGCATGAACAGTAAGTCACAACTAGTCGGTCAAAGAAGCATCACTGACCGACTAGTTTACAAACTAGTCGGTCGGTGAGTCAACATAGACCGACTAACTGTAAACAGTAAAGTCCAAGAAATTAAGGAATCAAACTAGTCGGTCCAAGAACAGTTGCCGACCGACTAGATCACCATCTAGTCGGTCAGTACTTGTTCTTGTACCAACTAACATGCACAACAAAGTCCGAATCGAAGCGCGACGCTTCGAGGAAGTTAGAATGAACTTGTGCAAGGATCCTAGAGCTACGAAATGAGCGTAATGAAGATAGAAACGTAAGATATACTCAAGGCTTAACATTCTATCAATCAAAACTAAAAGACTATAAATAAAACCTTAATAAACGGTCTTCGAGAGCTTCGATAGAATCTTCATAACTTCCAAAACGGCGCAAGAGCTTCAACGAAGCTTTAGGCATGAATACGAGCTTTAGGAAGTGTTGAGATGTCGCTTTGAATATTCTCGTGAAATTGGCGACGATCTCCAATACTGCGCTCACAAATTGTTAGTTCATGAATTATTTATGTTTGCTCATCATCCAAAACTAAATCCGGGGAGTCCAATATTCAACAAAGGAGCCCGCCAAATTTAAAGATCCCAGGAGTTTCCGGATTCTTTGCACACTCGGAGGCGTCCCCTTACAAAAAGCATTGGTTGATTTGGGCGCTGGTGTGAGCCTCATGCCTCTCACCATGTTCCGGAAGTTAAATACCGACACGGATTTAAAGCCAACCGACATGAGGATTCAACTCGCGGACGATCGGATTACAAGGCCGGTTGGGATCACGGAGAATATCCCAATCCAAGTTCTGGGAGGCATATGCTTGCCTTGTGATTTTGTGATCATGGACATCAAGGAAGAGGTTGACACTTCGCTCATACTTGGACGCCCATTCCTCGCCACCGCAGGTGTAATCGTCGACGTGCGGGAAGGGACTCTTACCTTGAACGTCGGCAACATTGAAGTAGAGCTCCATATACCAAAGGCTATGAAGCACATGTCGTACCATGAGGAGCTAGATTATTTGGACCTCCTTGACGAGGTCATTGAATAAGCTATCCCCTACTCCATCGGTGCGCTCCATGATGACGGCTTCGAAGAAGGCCAAGATTTGAGCGAAGAAGATAAGATGGAGGATTCTCCCAATAGCTCCACGGTGAATGATGATGGCGACGCTGATGTCGCGAGAATACGGTAGCTTTGCAAGCT
Organism: Scilla litardierei; assembly: GCA_030789695.1. NCBI lineage: Eukaryota > Viridiplantae > Streptophyta > Magnoliopsida > Asparagales > Asparagaceae > Scilla > Scilla litardierei. The sequence goes on along the minus strand of CM061141.1, from coordinate 129,388,279 downwards.
CTCGACATTGAAGAATCCGAAGAAAGCTCCACCGACTCAAAGATCGGTGTCACCGGCGAAGCCATGGACCGGAGCAAGCTCAAGCTTAGGGGAGCCATCCCCCAACATTGCTCATGATGAAGGGGCGCTGAGGAAGGCCACACACCACCACGATCCAAATCCGAGCGGTCTTCCTGGCAAGTTCGACAGGTGCATCTCATATGCACCCAACATCACGCGTTAATTGAAAATCCAAAGGGGTCGAGCTCAAGACCTTAAATGAGCGCTTGTCGGGAGGCAACCCGACGGTTTTTGCATTATTTTTTTATTTGATTTTCATTTTTGGTTTAGACTTTATTAGTGTTTTGAGTCTTTTTGCCCATAAAAATTGTGACAACGGGCCTTTATTTCTATGACATGAGAGGAGAAAAGGAGATCTCTCATATGGAGGAAGATAGAGGCAAGGAATAGCGCTCCAGGAATGCGCTCAGGCCTTGGGAGGAGGAAGAAACCAACTGGAGGAAGAAAAACAGAGAGTAGAGCGAAAACGGAGCCCCGAAGCAGAAAACAGCACGTCACTCGGTCGAGTATCATATGCGACTCGGCCGAGCAAAGGACCCCATTCGGCCAAGTGGGGCACCAACAAGGGAAGTCTGCTGAACCCAACTATCTGTCTTTTTTGGTGCATTTCGTTTAACTGTCACTCGACCGAGTACGTTTAGTCACTCAGCCGAGGGAAACGGATACCCTCCTAGCCTGAATATTGCCGAGTGAACAAAAGCCACTCGGCCGAGTCGTAAGTGGCGGGGAGAAATTTAAATTTTTTTATCGTTACGTCACTCGGCCGAGCAACATAGTCACTCGGCCGAGTCGTAACTACCACTATAAAAGTCGCAGCGGGCTCGACGCGAATTCCAACGCAGCTAATCCCCAATTTCACCCGAGCCCAGCGACTTTTCCCCTCCCCTCACCCGCGACCGCACCCCCCTCGCCCGAATCGCCTCGCCGCCGGCCCACTCGCCCGACCACCGCCGGCGATCATCCGACCGCCGACGCCCCGACCTCTGGCGAGTACTCTCGCCGCCGGTCGACCCCCTATCGCCTTGGTTTGCCCCCAAAATCCTATTTTTCTCCTATTTTGCTCGATCCGTAGACCCGTTGAGCCCCTAACCCAAATTAATTTGTTTATCTATCTATTATACCCCATCTCCCCCATGTATTTTGAATATTACCCGCTGATATCGTTGTTTGATTTGCAGGCTATCTTGGGGGAGCTTAGGGGAGCTTCAAGACGCACTTTTAGCTTCGCAGAGGCGGCGCTCTTCGCACGCACTTGTTGATTTGCTCTCGCGGCGTGTTCAGGTACACTCGTTCCTTTTATTGAGCACGCCGCACTATATTTTTATTGGGTGAGCACTCGCGGCACACATGCCGCCCCGCACTAGGCCACGCACGCGGGGAGCCTCTTCCAAGCGGAAGAGGACCGATGATGTCACGCCCTGCTTCCCTAAAATGGAGGCGAGACGTGAGAAGGTCCGCACAGACGTGGAGCTGTGAAGCTACACGCCAGATAAGCGTCAAATCTGAATATATGCAGGTCCCTGTAAATGCAAACGGAACAAAAATAATAATAATAATATGGCAAAGGAGACTGATAAAAGTCAACCAATCTCAGAATTTGTCCACAATAATATTCAACATCGCAGAAAAAGCCACCAGGCTAAAAGAAAGAGTATAGGCCCAAACATGGCCAACAAAAACCAACACGGGCAAAGTATAGGTGCTACGCACCGACAACAAAAGCAGTCTAAACAACAACACAAACAGTCTCTACGACTGATCGCCCATGTCCTCAATCTCCTCGACGAACGTGGGCTCTAACTCAGCATCAGCGAACACCACGTCCTCAGCAGCAACCTCAGGCTCAAGATCTAACATGTGTCACCCAAAAGAGTAGATGGCACATGTTAGCAAGTCTAAAAGACTTGGGCAAGGAAACTGAAAGGAAGGTAAACTAACAACCTAGCAGTTATAGTATGATGCATAGCATGGCAAGTATAGGATGGAAGACAAGTTTTGCAAGTATAAACACGGACAAGTACAAGTCAAGTAAATCACGTCAAGTAAACACGTCGTGCACAGAGATTCTGCCTGTTGGCTAGAGTGGCTGATCGGGCCAACTCCTAAGCTCAAGTGACCATTTATCCCTACCCCTCCACGTGTATCGAGCCAGGGCCTTACCCCCGAACGCGTAATGCTCGCTTCTGGATCACGAGCCAGGAAGTGTATTTGGCATCGGGTTATGCCCGCTAAAAGCAGGTGCCTAGCCGGATCAAGTAGTACAAGTAATGTAGCGTGTGCTACGAATGCAACATTCAACATGGATAGCATGGTATGTACAGTTAATTCGCGTACCGTTAATTGAATTTAAACATGGCAGATAAGATGCATGGATGACAACAAGTGCAAATAATTAAAAGTAGTCGGATCTAGCTTCGTTGTCAAACTAGATCCTGAAATTTGAGCCTAGGCGAGTATCATTTCGTCGCCTAGTCTCTTTTACGCCTACAACAAGCAAATGGCCTAAGGCATGTCCTAAAACCCTAAGTGACAAGTTTCACTTGCCTGGCACCAAGGATGACGATCAACGAGGCACGTCACAAAATGTTAAACTACGGAGATGGGATCGCTGCCATGGCAAAACAATATCAGAACAATAACCAATCCAGAATTATAATTGAATCTACGACGTCTAATATCCATTTTTATTAGGATTTAACAAAATCACAATGTGGGTTAAGAGAATATTAAAGGATCAATTTACTACCGTATCGTAGCGGAAGAACGATGCCGAGCAAGCACGGCAACAGAAGAACGATCCGGAGAACTATGGCTCAGATCTGGAAATGGCGAGAAAATCTGGAGAAACTGGGATTTGGGGGGGTTTTGGGGTTGGCCGACGACCTAAGGGAGGTGGCCGGCGCAAGAATGGCGACAGGGAAGCTCCGAGGAAGAAGAAATGGCTTGGGGAATGTTGGAGGATGATTTGGGGAAGAAATGGGCTCAGAAGAATGAAGAAAGAGTAAAAGGATCGAAGGGTTTAAATAGGAAATGAAAGGACGATGGAAATGAAACCTAGGGTTACGTGGTCTGTTAGTCGGTCAAAGAAGAACTGCTGACCGACTAGTTTAAGAACTAGTCGGTCGGTCGACCAACTGTGACCGACTAAGAGCAAACAGTAACTCGATCGTCAAAATGGTCAATGAACTAGTCGGTTAAAGAACAATGGCTGACCGACTAGTTTGCAACCTAGTCGGTCGAAAAATGTTCTTAGACCGACTAACGATAAACAGTAACTTAGGTGAAATTTATCAAAGTAACTAGTCGGTCTGAGAGCAAGTTCTGACCGACTAGTTTCACATCTAGTCGGTCGGTGGTTGTTCTTAGACCGACTAAGAGTAAACAGTAACTCCTGAATAATTGATTTAATGAACTAGTCGGTTCCAGAAGAGTTCTTAACTGACTAGATTGGAATCTAGTCGTTTGGTTCTCCTTCTTGAACCAACTAAAGTGCACGAAACGTCTCGAATCGAAGCACGAAGCTCCAGGAAGATTCCTACGTCTTCTAAGATCAACCTATCTCTAAGATATGAGCGATATGAAGCTCGTCACGAATGACTTACTCTAAACTCGACGATCTAAGGAAGAAGCTAGAAAATCACAACGAAACGAACGAAAACGAAAGCTACGGAGACGGAAAATCACACATAAGGAGAAAATCCATCAAAACATATATATAATATAGATAATCCAAATACATGAAAAACCAGTTGTTACATCCTCCCCAACTTAAGAAAAATTCCGTCCTCGGAATTTATCAACACTCACGTGTCCGGGAACAAAAGTGGGTAGCGCTCTCTCATCTCATCCTCTCTCTCCCAAGTAGACTCTCCTGGCGAGTTGTGTCGCCACACCACCCTCACAAGATTGACAACCTTGTTCCGAAGTGACTTCTGACGCCTGTCCAAAATCAGCACTGGCTGCTGATCATACGTCAAATCTGGGTGAACGGTGATCTCCGAGAAATCCACAGCATGAGATGGGTCGCTGATGTACCGACGAAGCTGCGACACATGGAAAACATTATGAACTCCTTCCAAAGATGGCGACAAGGCTAAGCGGTAGGCTACCTCGCCAACTCTCTCCAGAATGTCAAACGGTCCAATGTATCGCGGGCTCAACTTCCCCCGTTTCCCAAAGAGAATCACACCACGATTCGGGGAAATCTTCAGAAACACATGGTCGCCTGGCTGAAACTCCAAAGGACGGCGTTTAGCATCCACCCAATGCTTAAAATGGTCCTGAGCAATCCTCAGCCTCTCCCGAATGTTCCTGATAACATCCACAGCCTCCACAATCATCTCAGGTCCCAACAGCTCCCGATCACCAATGTCATCCCAACTCAATGGCGATCGACATTTCCTCCCGTACAGCACGGTAAAAGGCGCCATGCCAATACTCGCCTGGAAGCCGTTGTTGTAAGAGAACTCTACCAGATGTAGATGGTCCTCCCACGAACCCTTGAAATCCAACATGCACGCCCTCCGCATGTCCTCCAAGATCTGAATCGTCCTCTCGGACTGGCCATCTGTCTGCGGATGGTACGCCGTGCTGAAACTCAGACTCGTACCCAAACTCTTTTGCAAACTCTGCCAGAACTGAGATGTGAACCTCGTGTCTCTGTCCAACACGATACTCACGGGGACTCCGTGAAGTCGTGCGATCTCCTGCACGATTCACGTTACATCACTATCTATCTAGAAAAAGGAAATAGAAACGGAGAGTAAAAGAATTTACCTCCATGTATCTCCTCGCTAGCGCCTCGGTGGACTGTCCTACTCGGAATGGAATAAAGTGCGCGGATTTGGTCAATCGATCTACGATCACCCAAATCGCGTCATTCTGCTTTGGACTCCGAGGCAGTCCAGTCACAAAGTCCATAGTGATGTGTTGCCACTTCCACTCCGGAATCGGAAGCGGTTGTAGCAATCCTGCCGTACGCTGATGCTCCGCCTTCACCTGCTGGCAAACCAGACACTTGGCTACACTCCGAGTCACACTCCTCTTCATGCCATGCCACCAAAAATTCAGATGAAGATCCTTGTACATCTTGGTGCCACCAGGATGTACAGAATACGGCGAACTGTGTGCTTCAACCAGCAACTCCTCTCTAATATCCCCAGCTGACACACATAACCTAGCTCCATACCTCAGCGAGCCATCATCATGAATCAAGAAGTCAGTCCGCAGACCGGCTTCTACCTGCTCCCGAATCTTCACCAGCTTCAGATCTCCAGCCTGGCCAGCCTTGATCCGATCCACGATCGTCGACTGTATCTGCATACACATCAACGGAGTAGACTCCCCAGGAAGAACAATCTCAATTCCAGACTCGCAAAAATCCTGCTGCAATCTCCATTGCGAAGTCAACATCATCACCGCTGGAAGCCTACTCAGCGCATCCGGAACCACATTCACCTTGCCAGGGTGATACTGCAAATCGATCTCATAATCCGCCATGAGCTCCAACCATCGACGCTGTCGCATGTTGAGCTCCTTCTGAGTAAAAATATACTTCAAGCTTTTGTGATCGGTGAAGATCTTCACTTTCTCACTCAGCAGGAAGTGCCTTCAAATCTTGACCGTAAACACGACAACAACCAACTCCAAGTCGTGCGTCGGGTAATTCTTCTCATGAGTCTTGAGCTGACGCGAAGCATATGCCACAACATGCCCGTGCTTATGCAACACACAACCGAGACCCTTGCCAGAAGCGTCGCAAAAGATCTCAAATCCTCCACTGCAATCAGGCAAAACAAGAACAGGGGCAGTCGTCAATCTCTCCCTCAGAACACCAAAGGCATTCTCACAATCACCCGACCAAACAAAAGGTACATCCTTCCGCGTCAATCTGGTCATCGGCTCGGCAATACGGGAAAAGTCCTTAATGAAGCACCGATAGTAACCTGCAAGCCCAAGGAAACTCTGGATCTCAGATGCTGACTGTGGAACAGGCCACTCTCTGATGGCTTTGATCTTCTCGGAATCCACCGAAATACCATCTCCAGACACCACATGCCCGAGAAAAGCAACTTTGTCCAGCCAAAACTCGCACTTCGAAAACTTAGCATACAAACGATGCTTCCTCAAAAACTCCAACACTGTCCTCAAGTACGAGGCATGCTCTTCCTCCGACTTTGAATAGATCAGAATGTCGTCAATAAAGATAACGACAAACTTGTCTAAAAAGTCGTAGAAAATCAGGTTCATCAGATTCATGAAAACTGCGAGAGCATTGGTTACACCGAAGGGCATAACCACAAACTCGTAGTGTCCATACTTCGTCCTGAATGCTGTCTTCAGAACATCTTCCTTCTTCACCTTCAGCTGATGATAACCACTCCTCAGATCCAACTTCGAAAACACCCACGATCCTCCAAGCTGATCAAAAATATCATCGATGTGAGGCAACGGGTATTTATTCTTGATGGTCACTGCATTCAGCTCCCTGTAGTCCACGCACATGCGACGCAAACCATCCTTCTTCTTCACCAGTAGCACCGGTGCTCCCCACGAAGACACACTAGGATTGATATAACCCTTCTGCAAAAGCTCATCCAGCTGCTTCCACAATTCCTCCAACTCAGCGGGTGCCATACGATAGGGCGCTTTCAAAATCGGCTGCGCTTCCGGAATAAGATCAATCGAAAATTCGAGAGCTCGATCGGGTGGCAATCCAGACATCTCCTCGGGGAAGACGTCATCGAAGTCCCGCACTACCGCTGGCCTCTCCAGCTCCATCTGCATATCCACAAGCTCCACCGGTCTGGCCCGAAATCTGACAGGGCCAAGCGAACTGCTACCCCGGCTGAACTCAAATACTGGATGTCCGGGAATCTCGAACACCACCTTCTTCCTCCGACAGTCGATCGTAGCATAGAAGCTCGCAAGCCAATCCATCCCAAGGACCGCATCATAGTTGATGATGTCGTGGACAATGAAATCAGCATAAAGCTCATGTCCACAGACCACCAACGAGCAAGAATTGCAACCACGATGCACCGAGACCACGCCATTCCCTGTAACGATATTCCAACTCTTGGAAAGAGGGGACGTCGTCAAGGAATGCTTCTCCATGAAGCACCGTGCCAAAATGCACATCGATGCACCTGAGTCAAAGAGGACTCGTGCAGGAAATGTGCACACCAGAATCACACCTACAAACAGTCTAACAATCAAGCCCTACTCTAGCAAACAATCATGTACAAGCAAACAACATAATCTAACAAACAAAAATAACTAAGAAAGGAACAGTTAGATTGAGGATTACCTAAGATAACCTCATCCACAGCCATGCTCTCCACCTCAGACATCAGAAAAGCCTGCCGTCTCGGCTGAAAAGCCTGTTGAAAGGCCTGCCTCTGTGGAACAAGAGCTGCTCCACGTCCAGCAGGAACATGCGCTCTCTGCTGCAACGGCTGTGCTGCAACAGTTGCTCTCCAAGGCTGCTTCGACTTCAAGCAGTCCTTCATGGTATGGGTAGGATCTCCACAGACAATACACTGGCCCAGGAATCTCCTACACTGCTCCTTGATATGCCCGGTCTTGCCGCAGAAATGGCAAGTCTTCTGAATAGGCCCTCCTGGCCTCTTGAACTGCACCGGCTGATTAGGCTTGAAACCAGGCATAACCACCGCTCTAGCCTGCTCCATAGGCCTCTTCCCAGCCCCAGAAACATGTCCTCTCCTCTGGTTCACAATCAGCTCCTACCTTCGCACCGCTATCAGAACCTTCTGATAGGACTCCAGATCAGAGGAAGACACAAAACTCTGAAGCTCCAAAGCAAGTCCCTGCAGGAACCTCTGAGCCCTCTCATCAGCATCCTGCACCATCTTCGGTGCGAACCGACTCAGTCTGGTGAACTCCTGGTGGTACTGATCCACCGACAAGCTCCCCTGCTTCAAATCAATGAAGCGCTGCAACATCTCTCTCCGGGCAGCCTTCGGAATATATTCCTCATCGAATCTGGACTTGAAGGTAGCCCAAGATATCGGCTCCTCCAACAGCTCCTCCTCAGCATCCCACCAATTCCGGGCATTGTCCCTCAACTGCCTCTTCGCCAAGTCAACCCAGCCAACCTCGTTGACCTTGGACATCTTCAAATTGTCCTTAATATTCTTGACCCATTCGTCAGTAGCTAGAGGACCTTCAGTACCATCAAAATATGCAGGACCCAGCTCTCGAAACTGCTTCGCTCCAGGCTCGAAACGAGGGGCCTCCTGAACTGCCCGAGCAGCTCGAACAACCGGAGCATTCTGGACTTGCAGGAGCACGCCCTGCTGCACCTGCATCATCTGAAGCATCATCCGCATCATCTCCCCATTGGTGGGCTCCCTATCAGGCTCCTCGTCATGAGGGGGCGCACCACCACCAGCTCGGGTATTTCGCCTTCCTGCCATCTAATGACACCGAAAACGAAGCAATTAGACTCATAGCTTATGACTCGGATGTCGAATTTTTATTTGTAGACAATAAAATATTATTATCATTATTCCGTTAGTTTGTAGTTACACATGACCTGCATGGGCCACCAACAAAACCTGTCACGCCTCGCTTCCCTAAAATGGAGGCGAGACGTGAGAAGGTCCGCACAGACGTGGAGCTGTGAAGCTACACGCCTGATAAGCGTCAAATCTGAATATATGCATGTCCCTGTAAATGCAAACAGAATAATAATAATAATAATATGGCAAAGGAGACTGATAAAAGTCAACCAATCTCAGAATTTGTCCACAATAATATTCAACATCGCAGAAAAAGCCACCAGGCTAAAAGAAAGAGTCTAGGCCCAAACATGGCCAACAAAAACCAACACGGGCAAAGTATAGGTGCTACGCACCGACAACAAAAGCAGTCTAAACAACAACACAAACAGTCTCTACGACTGATCGCCCGTGTCCTCAATCTCCTCAACGAACGCGGGCTCTGACTCAGCGTCAGCAAACACCACGTCCTCAGCAGCAACCTCAGGCTCAGGATCTAACATGTGTCACCCAAAAGAGTAGAGGGCATATGTCAGCAAGTCTAAAAGACTTGGGCAAGGAAACTGAAAGGAAGGTAAACTAACAACCTAGCAGTTATAGTATGATGCATAGCATGGCAAGTATATGATGGAAGACAAGTTTTGCAAGTATAAACACAGACAAGTACAAGTCAAGTAAATCACGTCAAGTAAACACGTCATGCAAAGAGATTCCGCCTGTTGGCTAGAGTGGTTGATCGGGCCAACTCCTAAGCTTAAGTGACCATTTATCCCTACCCCTCCACGTGTATCGAGCCAGGGCCTTACCCCCGAACGCGTAATGCTCGCTTCTGGATCACGAGCCAGGAAGTGTATTTGGCATCGGGTTATGCCCGCTAAAAGCAGGTGCCTAGCCGGATCAAGTAGTACAAGTAATGTAGCGTGTGCTACAAATGCAACATTCAACATGGATAGCATGGTATGTACAGTTAATTCGCGTACCGTTAATTGAATTTAAACATGGCAGATAAGATGCAGGGATGACAACAACTGCAAATAATTAAAAGTAGTCGGATCTAGCTTCGTTGTCAAGCTAAATCCTGAAATTTGTGCCTAGGCGAGTATCATTTCGTCTCCTAGTCTCTTTTACGCCTACAACAAGCAAATGGCCTAAGGCATGGCCTAAAACCCTAAGTGGCAAGTTTCACTTGCCTGGAAACAAGGATGACAATCAACGAGGCACGTCACAAAAAATTAAACTACGGAGATGGGATCGCTGCCATGGCAAAACAATATCAGAACAATAACCAATCCAGAATTATAATAGAATCTACGACGTCTAATATCCATTTTTATTAGGATTTAACAAAATCACAATGTGGGTTAAGAGAATATTAAAGGATCAATTTACTACTGTATCGTAGTGGAAGAACGATGCCGAGCAAGCACGGCAACGGAAGAACGATCCGGAGAACTATGGCTCAGATCTGGAAATGGCGAGAAAATCTGGAGAAATTGGGATTTGGGGGGGTTTTGGGGTTGGCCGGCGGCCTAAGGGAGGTGGCCGGCGCAAGAATGGCGACAGGGAAGCTCCGAGGAAGAAGAAATGGCTTGGGGAATGTTGGAGGATGATTTGGGGAAGAAATGGGCTCAGAAGAATGAAGAAAGAGTAAAAGGATCGAAGGGTTTAAATAGGAAATGAAACGACGGTGGAAATGAAACCTAGGGTTACGTGGTCTGTTAGTCGGTCAAAGAAGAACTGCTGACCGACTAGTTTAAGAACTAGTCGGTCGGTCGACCAACTGTGACCGACTAAGAGCAAACAGTAACTCGGTCGTCAAAATGGTCAATGAACTAGTCGGTTAAAGAACAATGGCTGACCGACTAGTTTGCAACCTAGTCGGTCGAAAAATGTTCTTAGACCGACTAACGATAAACAGTAACTTAGGTGAAATTTATCAAAGTAACTAGTCGGTCTGAGAGCAAGTTCTGACTGACTAGTTTCACATCTAGTCGGTCAGTGGTTGTTCTTAGACCGACTAAGAGTAAACAGTAACTCCTGAATAATTGATTTAATGAACTAGTCGGTTCCAGAAGAGTTCCTGACCGACTAGATTGGAATCTAGTCGGTTGGTTCTCCTTCTTGAACCAACTAAAGTGCACAAAAAGTCTCGAATCGAAGCGCGAAGCTCCAGGAAGATTCCTACGGCTTCTAAGATCAACCTATCTCTAAGATATGAGTGATATGAAGCTCGTCACGAATGACTTACTCCAAACTCAACGATCTAAGGAAGAAGCTAGAAAATCACAACGAAACGAACGAAAACGAAAGCTACGGAGACGGAAAATCACACATAAGGAGAAAATCCATCAAAACATATATATAATATAGATAATCCAAATACATGAAAAACCAGTCGTTACAGATGATGCCGGTCCTTCTCACGCTAAGGAGGACTCCCCTCCACCTAGCCCGCCACAGCCACCACCACCCACATAGCCGCTTCCCGCCGATCCCATCCACGCACAGCCTATCCCCGCCGATCCTGTCCCACCACCAGCTCCCGTTGTCGGGGCGCTGGGGATCACGTTCAGAGACGACGCACAGCACGTCCGATTTGAGCGTATCACCCAGCGATCTATAGTGCCCTCTAGGTTCGCACACTTAGCAGACCTTGACCGCCTAGGGGCGCTAGAGGGGATGCTCATGTTGTACGACAACGTGGGTTGGTGCGACTTCTTATCTGTGTCGGCGGACACCTACGTCCGTCCGACACTTGAGGTACTTAGCTCGATAGCCCGGACCCCTGGAGGATGCACATTCCGCCTTATGGATCGAGAGTGCGAGGTCACTCTCGCCATGCTTCATGCGTTCTTCCAGTGGCCCGATGTCCCCGTCCCCGACCGAGCCTACACACCCACTCACATCCCACCGCCGTCGTTTGACACTTCCACGTTCTGGACACGTATCACGGGCTCCCACCATGGCTTTGACCCTAGTAGGGCCAAGGCCTCAGCCATCCTGCACCCCTGCCTCCGCATAGCACAGCGCCTCATGGCGACCACTTTCTTGGTGAGGTACGAGCCTGGGACGATGTCTACGCCTGAGCTCTATATGCTCTACGCGATGACTCGTCCCAGAGATCTCGATAGGGATAGCGACGACCTGGTCCCCGCTGTTGAGATTGATATTGCTAGCTGGTTTTTAGACCGCATCATCATTTCGGTGGGCGCTCGTGCACCTATTTGCTGCGGCGGTCTGATTACTCTGCTAGCCCTGATGACCGGCGTGAACCTACCTGCTGACCTTAGACGAGCCCCGGGCCCCACTGCACTCTCGATAGACGTCATGGCCCGGATGAAGATGCTTCGTCCCCACGGCCAGCGGCACTGGGTGTGGTTGCACGGTCCTTTTAGTGCCGATTACATGATCCTCCTGAGACTCGCTCGGACACATATAGGACCGACCCACGAGGATTGGATCCCAGTGATGGATCTCCTCATCCCAGCTGCCTACGCACTTGAGGCCGAGGGCACTGAGCAGGCACCCCCTGCACCCCCTGCTGACCCCGTGATCCCTCAGGCCGAGCCTGCACTGTCTGCACCTCCTGACACTTCTGTCCCCACTTCTGTCAGTGTCGGGAGTACCCTTGCTAAGTCGTCCACCACGCCCACCACTGCTGTGTAGGATCCTGTCAAAACAGAGTTAGGATCGATAAATAAAGTTGAGACTTACGCTTACGTATGCGGAACGGTAGTCTCGGAACTTTGCCTTCGGATTCGCCACGACGGATCGAGTCTTCTCACGAACAGAGTAAGGCTACTAAATCCACAATCTAAATCTCTACTTTAGATTAAGAACTTGGATAAAGAGAGAGGAAGTATTTCGGCAGAGCTTCGCTAGAATGAAAATGCATGCAAGAATGCCATGCAAAAGTGTTAGGAAATGGCTAACCCTTGGGTCTTATTTATAGCCCCCAAGGTAGTTATTTTAGGAGTAATTGTTCCTTTGGAACAATTTAACTAAGGTGTACCATCATACATGGCACATTATAAGCTTAAGTTGTACCATATGCATGGTACAACATAAGCTTAAGATATTACCCCTTTATTAGCCATATGTCGCATGCACTTATGCACATATAATGTGACTTTCCCATTAATCTAGAGATCCTCTCCGCAAGGGAACAGATTCCCTTTACACACGACTTTGTGTGTGCGACGTTCGAGGTCCGTGTTCCCTCGTACATTGTCACGACCCGCTTCCCTAAAATGGAGGCGAGACGTGAAAAGGTCCGCACGAGAGTGGAGCTGTGAAGCCCCAAACCCGATAAGCGTCAAAAAGATATAAGCAGGTCCCTGTAATCACAACGGAACAACAATAATAACACAAGGAGAGACTGAAATAAAATATCACATCTCATAATTTGTCCAACAAGAAAAATAAGTCCAACATCCAGAAAAGCCACCAGGCTAAAAAGAAAGAGTCTACGGCCCAGAACAAGGCCAATAAAAGAAACGACATAACAAAGTATAGGTGCTACGCACCGATAACAAAACAACTGTTCTAACAAAAGTAAAACACAACGGAGACACTAGGACTGGTCCCCAGTGTCCACGTACTCCCCGTCAAACACAAGCTCGGGCTCGGCGTCAGCAAACACCTCGTCCTCAACAAGGTACTCAGGCTCAGGATCTAACATGTGTCACCCAAAAGAGTAAAGGGGCACATGTCAGCAAGTCTAAAAGACTTGGGCAAGGAAACTGAAAGTAAGGCAACTAGCAACCTAGCAGTTATGGTATTAAGCAATGACATGGCAGTTAAGCATGATGCAACAGTTTAAAAGAGAGGCAAGCACGCACGATGTAGCAAAAGCTACCAAATCACTAATCACTTATCATTCAACACTTATCACTTATCACTTATCACTTATCACTTAGTGCATAGAGAGTCCACCTGCTGGCCAGCTCGTGGCTCAGGCCGCTTATCTCGTATCACTATTAATCACTTATCACGATTATCACTTAGTGCATGGAGAGTCCACCTGCTGGCCAGCTCGTGGCTCAGGCCGCTTATCTCGTATCACTAATAAACACTTGTGCACTAGAGAGTCCACCTGCTGGCCGGAGTGGCGGATCAGGCCAACTCGGGGCTCAGTCCGCTTATCTCTTACCCCACCCATATGTGTCGAGCGTTGGGGTTTCCAACTACAGGGCTCGCTTCTGGAACACGAGCCAAGAAAATAATAGCATTGTAGCATGTGCTACGCAATCACAATAAATAATCACTATGCGATGCCAGGAACAGATATTAACGTACCGTTAATCGAATTTAAACGTGACAGGCAAAATGCAATGGCATGAACATATTCGCGTACCGTTAATTTAAAGTAAACGTGACATACAAGCATGATGAGGGTGACGGACCAAGCTTCGTTGTCAAGCTAGGCAATGGCGTCTAAACGGCTATCCTTTCACCGTTTAGTCTCTTTTACGCTAAAGCAAGGTAAGCGGCCTAAAACATGGCCTAAACCCTAAGTGGCAAGTTTCACTTGCCTAGCACCGGGGATTACGACCACTTCGTCTCACGGATGCTAATCTACGGGGAAATCGCTGTTTTGGGGGACAATCATCAAATAACATGAAATTATATTAGGGTTTCATAAAAATATAAATAGGTTATGAAAACAACGGTAGATCGATTTCTTACCGAGAGGAGACGGAAGAAACACTCCGGGGAACCCTAGGATCAGATCTGGAATAGATTGGAGAAGTTTGGGGAAACTAGGGTTTTGGGGGATTTGGGGATTTGGGGAGATTTTGGGGAAGATGAGAGGTAGATAGAGTGGATGGATGGTTTGGATGATGGATTTAGGGCTTGGAATGAAGAAATGAAGCTTGGAGGAAGATGGGGGCTCAAGGGGGAAGATTTTAGGGTTTTGGGTCGTGTTGAGGAAGAAGAAGTCGTTTGGGTTGGGTTTAAATAGGATGGGCTGGCGGCTGCCCAGAAATTAGGGTTTCAACACTAGTTAGTCGGTCAAAGAGCAACCACTGACCGACTAGTTTGGCAACTAGTCGGTCGGTCGACCAACGCAGACCGACTAAGAGTAAACAGTAACTTCTGTACAAAATTAGGATTTAGAATTAGTCTGTCCATGAACAAATACTGACCGACTAGTTTAGCATCTAGTCGGTCGATGAACGTTCTTAGACCGACTAAGAGTAAACAGTAACTCAACTAAAATTAAGATGATGTGTTAGTCGGTTAAAGAAGCATTGCCGACCGACTAGTTTGCAACCTAGTCGGTCAACCAACGTTCTTAGACCGACTAACGATAAACAGTAACTCCTGAGAAATTTAGAAAGCTAACTAGTCGGTCCAAGAAGGATTACCGACCGACTGGATCGTCATCTAGTCGGTCGGTGCCCCTTCTTCTACCGGCTAATGAGCACCAAAAGTTCCGATACGGAGCGCGGGGCCCCGGGATCGATTCCTAAGACTCCTAGGCTTGATCTAATAGTAAGATACGACCGTTATGAAGTCCGTCACGAGTGACATACTTCGAAATCGACAATCCTAAGGAAGAAACGAGAAAATACGACGAATCGATCGAAAATGAAATCTATGGAGACGAAAACCACACACGAGGAGAAAATCCACCAAAACATATATTATATTATAATAAATCCAGATACATGAAAAGCAGTCGTTACATACATCCCCTACAAGGGTGTACAAACGGCGTCCATATCCAACATCTCCCACTCACACTTGAGGGGATTGTAAGAGAACGTCTTTCTCTTAGTTCTTTCATCTATCATACCGAGAAATAGATTGTGCGACCGTCATGCGCGTAGAGTCTGTTGTTGTGCACTTGTTAGAGATACACAACGACCTCGAAGGTGCAAAGTTGAGTAGTTCAACGCATGCTTTACCCGAGATTATTTCTTCACATTTCTTATACTTTATATTCAACAATTGAATCCCATCTGGATCACAATTGGCTGGCCAGCTTTGAATCATTAAAGTCCAAATACGAATATGAAATCAATCTTCCTCTTCTTGCGAACCTTCTGATCTTGACTTGATTCGCTTTTCTAACGTGCCCCACCGAGCCGAATTATCATAGCCCATTAGCAACACGCCAAGATAGCGATCATCTCGTCAAATCTAAAGGAACCAATTGGAGTCCTTGAGGGTAAGAGTTAAGACCCATATGGCCTTTGAGTCTCACATAATATCAAACATTATTGCTACTAACTCAGTGGTCGAAATGCATACGTGGTATGAACACGTATTACAACATCACTCCTTTCCCAGGGAGAGTATGTCTTAATGATGTTGTACGGATGAAAGATCAGACACCACAGTGGCTATCTTTTGAGTCCCCTTACTACTCGTGAAATATTCCCGGACTCTCATCCTGCATAAGACAGATAGGATTTAAAAAATCCTATGAGATCTCTTTTAAATATCCTTGTGATACAGATCTCAGATCTTTTATAAGCATCCATATGATGCAGATCTTTCATTCGACTATCTTGTTTAAGTCATGACTCTAAATCATTCGTCTAATGATTTTGACTTTAAACTAGTCTCATCTCTATCTTATCCATCTAATAAGATAAGGCGGTTGCTCATGTGAGAGAGCCAACCTTAATCTGTCCGACATACACACAATAAAATAGCTGAGACTTAAACACAAATGTATAAAATCATTTGTAAGAAACTTGTATGCAATATATAAAAGAACTTCTTCCTTTTATTAAACTTTGATCTTCTATAGACATGGGAAATATTACATGATACAGCTCAGCACCTACGCATTCCCATAGATGATAAGTGTTTGAAGAACACATCTCTGGGGATCGCCTTAGTAAGGGGATCCGCTATCATCTCATGCGTGGATAAGTATCCTATGTCTACTTCCTTCCGTTTGTCATAGTCCTTTGCAAACTTGAATCGAATATCAATGTGTTTGGTCTTACAATGAAATTTAGGATCTTTGACATAGGCAATCGAGGCTTGACTATCACTGTATATAGGAACAGTGCTCGAGTCAGTGGCATTCGTCAGCCTGTCTAAGAATTTCCTAAGCCAAACAGCTTCTTGGACCGCCATGCTAAATGCTACGAATTCGGCTTCCATGGTTGATAGAGCGATGCAGGTTTGCTTCTTGCTGCTCCAGGATATTGCACCATTCCTGAGCAAGAAAACAAAGCCTGAGGTAGATCTTTGCTCGTCGAGATCACCTGCCCAATCAGCATCGGTATAGCCTTCGAGTCTCAAGGTATTGCCTTGATAGCACAACGCATAGTCCGCAGTCCCTTTGAGGTACCTTAATATCCTCTTCACCGCTTTCCAGTGTGCCTGTCCTGGGTTGGATTGGTAACGGCTTACCATACCAACAGCATAGCAAATGTCCGGTCTGGTACACATCATGGCGTACATCAGACTCCCGACAGCACTGGAGTATGGAACCTTTTCCATAGCTTTCTTTTCTTTTGGATCTTTGGGACACATCTCCAAACATAGACCCTCGCCTTTGCTTATTGGAGTATCAATTGGCTTGCAGTCCTGCATATTAAACCGTTCTAAAACTTTCTTTATATATGTCTCTTGAGAGAGAGAAAGAAGTTCCTTGGAAAGATTCCTTGAGATCTTAACCCCAAGGATATATGCAGCTTCACCCATGTCTTTCATTTCAAAGACGGATGAAAGCCAAGCTTTGATATCCATGATAAGACGCTTATCATTTCCGGCTATAAGTATGTCATCTACATAAAGAGACATAATTACATACTTGTTCTTAATCCTCTTAATGTATACGCAGTTGTCTTCGTCGAGCATGGAGAAACCATACGACAAAACGACTTCTTGAAAGCGCATATAACACTGCCTTGAGGATTGTTTAAGACCATATATGGATTTACGAAGTTTACAAACCTTATGTTTGTTTTCTTCTTGTACGAACCCGTTTGGTTGTTCCATGTAGATCTCCTCATCTAGTTCTCCGTTAAGAAAAGCAGTCTTTACATCCATCTGATGTAACTCGAGGTCCAAACAAGCCACCATTGCCAGAATTAAGCGAATTGAGGTAAAACGCACGACAGGAGAGAAAGTCTCTTTGTAGTCTATTCCTTCCTGTTGCATGAAACCTTTCGCAACAAGGCGAGCTTTATATTTCTTGATGGAGCCATCAGCCTTATGCTTGATTTTGAGAACCCACTTGTTCCCAATGGCTCTATGTCCCTTAGGTAAATCAACCAAGTCCCAGACTTGGTTTGTTTTCATGGATTAAAGTTCTTCTTCCATCGCCGCTATCCATTTATCTTTAACAAGGCATGTGACGGCCTGTTTGAAATTTGCAGGTTCGTCATCATCTTGTAGTAATGTCATGAATGTTTGAGGAAATTCATCCTCAAATCTCAGAGGTGTTAGCCTCGTTCGATTACTACGTCTTGCTTGAGTTTGATCATTCCCACTTGGAATGACATCACTCCCACTTGGAATAACATCACTCCCACTCGGAATAGGATTGGTATCGTTCGTATCATCCATTGGTGAAGTTTGAAACGTATTTTCTTCTTCACCAAGGATTCTCCCACTCGAACGTTCCGATCCTTCTTGATCCCAAGTCTCAAACAAGGATAAGTCTTGACTTATCTCACCCTGTCTTGGAAACTCGTTTTCCAAGAAGACAACATTCCTCGATTTGAATTCTATTAGACCCACATTGTCCTCTTGACCGACGAAAACATATCCTTTGGAGTTTTCAGCGTATCAGATGAAGATACACTTCCTCCCACGTGGCCCAAGTTTGCCATATTTGTGAGAGGATAAATGTGCGTAAGAGGCACAACCCCAAGGTTTTAGAATGCTTAAGTCTGGAGTTCTATTGTTCCACAACTCATAAGGAGTAGAACTTACCGACTTCGAGGGTACACGGTTTAAGATGAATGCTGCCGTCAATAATGCATCACCCCAAAAGATGATGGGCAAATTTGCCCGAGACATCATTGATTGGACCATTTCCATCAATGTCCTATTTCTTCTTTCCGTAACACCGTTTTGTTACGGAGTATAAGGCATAGTTATTTGATGAACTATGTCTTTTTCATCACAGAGTTCCTTAAAACTCGTTGATTGATATTCTCCACCCTGATCGGTTCGCAAGACCTTTATCTTGTGATCTAGTTGATTTTCCACTAAACTCATATAGTTTTTGAAGCAAGATAAAGCTTCATGTTTGTGGGAAATCAAATAAATGTGACCGAAACGGGTGAAGTCATCAATGAAGGTGATGAAATAGGACTTCCCGCGTCTTGTCTTAACATTCATTGGACCGCAAATGTCTGAATGGATAAGCTGTAATGGAACTTCGGCCCTTGTGCCAGTTCCAAACGGCTTGCGACAAGTTTTCCCTACAAGACAATGTTCGCAAGTTGACATTTCAACTTTTGAAACATTAGATAGCAAGCCACTTTTGGCAAGTCTATCCATTCTAGTTGGTCCAATGTGACCAAGTCTTGCATGCCAACAAATGATCTCAGATTCAGAATTAGAAGCATTTGTCATATGGAAACTTTCATTAATAGAAGAAGAATCATCACACATAGTGTTTAAAACAATCAATCCATTACAAACATTACCCGACCCAACTAAAGAACTATTACAAACAAGGTCAACATTTCGTTTATAGAACCTCCATTCATAACCTAAAGACATTAACATGACCACGGATACGATATTCCTTCGAATATCTGGAGCAAAGAGGACATCGTGCAATAATAGAGTCCGGCCGTTGTCGAGAACTAGCTTGCATGTTCCGACGCCCTTGACTTCAACACGAGTGTTGTTGCCGACGTATATCCACTTTGTTCCTTGAGTTATCTTTCGATACTCTACGAAGAACCTTCTGTCCTTCGCAACGTGGTCTGTGGCCCCTGAATCAATCAACCAAAAATAGTTAGATTCAGCAAGAAACATGGAACTAGAAACACATATGTAACTAGCCCTACAAGTTACCTTATCACTTCCATCCGTACACTTACGGGCGAAGTGACCGTACTTGTTGCACTTAAAGCACTTGATCTTCTTCAAGTTTTTCTTCTTTGAGTGCACATTCTTTTGCCACTTTTTGTTCTTAGTCTTCTTTGAGGTTTCCGGTTCTTGCTTTCGTTCGTTCACAAACCTTAAGCGTTTATCCTTTCGCTTCTTTCCTCCATGTGAGGAACTAGCAGCCATGTGCACTTCGGCACTAGGTTTTGCGGCTTGAATCCGCTCTTCCTCGAGGTCGAGGTGTTTGGATACATCGCTTAAAGTTTTAATGCACTCATTATGAGTGAGGTGCATTTTCATGTTATCCCAGCTATCTGGGAGTGAACGAATGACTGCTTGGATCTGCTGTTCGTCAGACAGCGTAAGACCCGCATCCTTCAATTCAGTTATGAGATTCGCCATGTGTCGAAGATGCATTTTCATAGATTAATCTCGTCGCATTTTGTACGAGTCAAATTGAATATTTAAGTAGCGGAGTTTGGTTACCGAAGTTCCACCAAACTTTATTTCTAGCCCAGACCATATGTCTTTGGCTAGGTCAAATTCCCAAAATAGACGCATTATGTCATTGTCCATTGCGGACAGTAACGTAATACGTGCTATTTTGTTCTTTCGAGTCCAAGTCTCATAAGCTTCTCGGTCCCTCTTGTGTTGGGCCGTATTGCCCAACTCAGGTTCTTCCATTATGTTTTGGAGTGTTTCAAGCACATCTTGCTCTTCCAAAACATATTGGATTTTTATTGACCAAAGTTTATAATTGTCGCCGTTGAGCTTCTCACCTTTGTTAAGCTCTGCGACAATGTTCTTAGAAGTGGTAGACATATTCGAATCAAAAAACTGCAAGGAAAATGAAAAAACACGATCAAAATTTTATGCATAAAGTTTCGATTTTTTAAACACTTGATAAGTTCCTTGGATAAGCTGAAATGTTACTCTAGAATCGAGAAGTTCACTACGTTCCCAACTACCATCTAGAAGTAACTTTCAAAGTATCCCTCTTACTTATCTTAAGTAAAAAGAAATCAGAAATAATACCCGTATGGTACCAGCAGCGGAAAAATACTTTTGAAAAACATATCTTTCAAAATGGAATAGGTGAGAGTTTACGCAATGAATTTTAGCGCAACAATTGCCAAGCCACGAGACCTGTTCTACACACCCATGGGTTAGATAACCATGGCCGGATCGTGGTAGGACTTGGAATTCTAAATTGCGCTATCCCGATTAAGGACGGGACATAACCTATTTGAAAACACCCTTTTCAAAAATTTGAAATACATTGGCTAATCTCCGTAGAGTAGAGCACAATGTCATAAGTACATTGGCTAATCTCCGTATAGTAGAGCACAATGACATGGCTAATCTCGCATGAAGTAGAGCACTATGGCTAATCTTCAAGGAGTAGAGCCCAAAAAAAATTTTATAAAACAAGAGTAGGCGACTGTCGTTAGCCCCGTATGGGCTAATCGGCACATTCGAGTTTGACCAAGGCCTTTTGTCACCCCGTATGGGTCATTCGGCAAGTTCGCGATCAACCAAGACCTTCTGTCGGATTGGTCGACCAAAACGACCAAATTGGTCGACCAATTATTTTGGTCTGCAACTTCTCCCGGCCAGAGCCTCTGCCCTGGCCGAGGCTTGGCCAAGGGCCGGCCAGGGCCTCTGCCCTGGCCGGCCAGGGGTCCTAGCCCCTCGGCCAGGGCCTCTGCCCTGGCCGAGGCCGACCAGGGCCGGCCAGGCCCTGGCCGAGGCTAGGGCATTGGCCCTGGCCCCTGCCAGGGCCAGCCAGGCCCTGGCAGTGGCCAGGGCACCGGCCCTGGCCTCTGCCAGGGCCGGGCAGGCCGGCCATTGCCGGCCTGGCCTTGGCCGGCCACTGCCGGCCTGGCCATGGCCGGCCATGGCTTGGCCATGGCCGGTCATGGCCAAGGCCATTTTGGCATTGGCCGGCCATGGCCCCTTTGGCCATGGCCGGCCACCCCCTTTGAATGAGGTTACCGCACACCCCGTCGGAGGGGTGCCCGTGGTGGTTATTGGCCGTAGCCAACCCCCTCCGCATGGGGAGGGGGGTGCATGGCCTTCATAGCCCATTTGGCCATGGTGCACATGCACTAAAATTCATCTTCCCCGATGGGAATAACCACCACCTTCTTCCTCGATGAAGCACCCGTTCGTCGATGAAGCACCCGTTCGTCGAGAAAATGGTTATTTTCTAATGGCCATGTGCCAAAAAAGAAAAATAACATACTATGTGAACGGTCGGTTCTTCCCGTCACGGAGAGTTCCTACCATATCCGTAATGATAGGAGACCCTAACGTGAAAAGAACAACCGCTGCGTTCTCTCCGTCACGAAGCGTTCCTACCATATCTGTAATGGTAGGATACCCATTCGTGAAAAAGACAACGACTCGTTCATAGTTTCGACGGGACGGCGGTTTGACCGGGGCGAACCCGTATGGCTCTGATACCAATGTAGGATCCTGTCAAAACAGAGTTAGGATCGATAAATAAAGTTGAGACTTACGCTTGCGTATGCGGAACGGTAGTCTCGGAACTTTGCCTTCGGATTCGCCACGACGGATCGAGTCTTCTCACGAACGGAGTAAGGCTACTAAATCCACAATCTAAATCTCTACTTTAGATTAAGAACTTGGATAAAGAGAGAGGAAGTATTTCGGCAGAGCTTCGCTAGAATGAAAATGCATGCAAGAATGCCATGCAAAAGTGTTAGGAAATGGCTAACCCGTCTTATTTATAGCCCCCAAGGTAGTTATTTTAGGAGTAATTGTTCCTTTGGAACAATTTAACTAAGGTGTACCATCATACATGGCACATTATAAGCTTAAGTTGTACCATATGCATGGTACAACATAAGCTTAAGATATTACCCCTTTATTAGCCATATGTCGCATGCACTTATTCACATATAATCTGACTTTCCCATTAATCTAGAGATCCTCTCCGCAAGGGAACAGATTCCCTTTACACACGACTTTGTGTGTGCGACGTTCGAGGTCCGTGTTCCCTCGTACATCCCCTACAAGGGTGTACAAACGGCATCCATATC
Source organism: Scilla litardierei (assembly GCA_030789695.1). NCBI lineage: Eukaryota > Viridiplantae > Streptophyta > Magnoliopsida > Asparagales > Asparagaceae > Scilla > Scilla litardierei. Next base: position 129,365,592 of record CM061141.1, on the reverse strand, counting down.
CAACATGATGTGCCTATCTCGGTTGAGCCTATTTCCTCACTTCTTCCCGAACGTCCACCCACCATACTAGAGAGCGGCGAGTCTTCCTTCCCTGTTGTTGTACGGTCCCTATCCAGCTTGCTGTCCGCTGGGGTGTCACCTTTTGGTCCTTACACTTCCTCCCCAGTGGTCGACCCTTCTGTCTCCACCGTAGCTGTCCTATCCGAGAGTGTCGTGACGGCTGTCCTCACACCTGTGTCACCGACCTCTCTTGCTGCCTCGTCGCCGATTTTGTCTTCCACCACTACTGCTGCTGCCTCCTCATCCCAGCCTGCGTCCCAGCCTCGCACTGAGGCTGGGCATCCACTAGTGAGCACAGCACCTTTTCCACACCTACCTACTGGCCCGATTACTTACACTGCCCGTATCAAACAGCCCCGTCCTTCACAGCCTAGACCAGTTCGTCCCGTCGCTCCACCACCCACTGAGGGGGCGGTGAGTGGACTCAGGGGCAATTTTAGGGCTCTCTCTGCCGCGGTCAGTTCCGTGGAGTCCCGCGTCGCCATGCTTCCTGATATTCAGGTTTGCCTGAATCAGATCCTGGCGCGACTCCCTCCACTACACCCACCCACCCAGCCGACACCTCGACCACCACCTCCACCACCTCCTCCGCCACAGGACGGAGACGGTGCAGCACCACCAGCTTAGGCACATCCTTTTTGTCGTTATGCTACCCATTTTCTGCTGGTCATGTCGATATATTTTTGCCCCCCCTCCCCCCCCGCACTATTTTTGTCCCTATCTTGCTCACATCATTATATATCTTTTTTTGGGAGAGGGTGAGAGTATTTTTGGTGACACATTATCTACATCACTCTGATCTTTGCATGCATCACATCTGCATCATATTTTCAGTTTATTTTTTTTTCTTTCTTTTTATCATGCATGCATCCTCACCCACCCCACCCATTTCACGTCTCTCGGTGTGCCACACTTTGCACATTAAGGACACTGTGCACTTTAGCTTGGGGGAGTGAGTTCTCACACTTTTTGCTTTTATCACCTTCATTTTTAGTTTTTTTCACGTTTTTCCGCTTTTGCACCCATTTTTTCATCACTTTTTCATTTTTTACCATGCATCACGTTTTTCTTATTTTCTTTGTGTGTTGCATTGTAAATAGTCTTGTTTTCCTTTATCTTTATTTCTTTCATCTTTTGCTAGAGATGATTTTTCTGTGATGACGATGACGTGGTGTTAGCTTTTCTCTATATGCATGCTAATTTTGTCATGTCATAGCTTTTATTTCTGATATCATATGCTATGTCCTGTTTTGCATTTAGAAATAGTAACCCACTTCTTTTTCCGTATGAAAATGGATGAAATTCTATTATTAGCTGATGTCTGATGATTCATATGTATGCTATCGTAGAAAACACACCAAGATTCACGCATTGATTGCTTATATCTGGAGTACTGCTTTCTTTTCTCATATCACTTCTTATTGCATGATTTGTACGCTTCACTTCAGGTTAATTGAATGTTTGCTAGCATTGATATATCTGGACTAGTTTGCTTTTTGAGATTAAACTGAGTAGATTAAGTTACCCTGCTGAAGTTGTCATGCACGTCCTATAGAGTGAACCGAGAGATACATTTATTTCTTTCTCCACATATCTTGAACATTATTTCTCTATTTTAAAATTCATTGGTTAATCTCCCCTTAGCGATTCTATTATTGGCATTCCCCCCGTCATTATATCCCATGCTCCAAATTCCCCAAAAACAAAAGAAAAAAAATATACTTGTATATCCTTCTCTTTTGATTTGGGATCATTTGTGTATATATGTTATTGCAATAAAAAAGAGAAAAAGAAAAAGATTTGAGAAAAAGAAAAGAAAAGAGAAAAGAAGTTCGAAAACGATCCCATCTCATACCCTTTCTCTCTTTCTTCCCTCTTTCGCTTTTATTTCTGTTTCTTTTACTTTTGGAGCTTCAAAAGAAACTGGGAATGTAAATATTGTTTTGTTTATGCCACCACGCTTATGGATGAACTTGGGGGAGAGAATCCTATGATCTGTGAGAGAGAGACTACTTGACGGTGCATGGCAACCTAGGCTAAGTAATATTTTATACTCGGTGAGATTGCTAAAGTTTTACGAAGTCCAGAAATATACGCTTAGCATTCATTTCATGAAAACCACACTTTTCTATTCTTACTACTCTATTGTGTGATATCTCTTATACTCCTTATAGAAAGCATTCAATTGAAAAGTGTGTGATCTACGATATTGTATACCGCTTTAGAGGCTTCAGACGATGCTAATTCTAGAATTATTCCATTTTTTCATGCTATATTGATATTCTTGGGTTTTCTATTTCAAATGCACCATTATACTATGATATCGAAATAAAAGTCTTTGACATGTGTTCTACATTCGATGCGTGCTATATGAGTAAGCAAAACCCACGTCCTGAGAAAAATGATCTAGCAGCTTCCTTCTTCGTTTTCTATTTTGTTTTTCTTTTTTATTTTTCATTTTCCACTTTTCCATCGTTTCTATTTTCTTTATCCACCGGGTTCGCTTTTTACTCATCTTCCTCGAGGACGAGTAAGAGGTAAGCTTGGGGGATTTTGATCACTCCATATTTTACACTTTTTTCTGCATGTTTGCATGCCATTTTGATCGCTCGAATCGCGCTTTTCACTATTTTTTGGCAATATTGCGATGCTTTTCACGATTTCTTGTTTTTGTCAAATTTCAGGAGATTTCGAGCGATTTGGAGTGATTCTGAGATGCACCCACTCCGGAGTGTCACCCGTGACTCCTTCAAGGGGAATTTTGCTATTGGAGAGGAGTGGAAGAAGAAAGAACGTCGTAGGAGCGACGAGGGAGCAAAAATACGAAGATTGGGCATTTTAAGCATGTCACTCGGCCGAGTGAAGGAGTCACTCGGCCGACCATCGAGGGCCCGCTCGGCCGGCCAGATCGGACACGCAACAGACTGAGTATCAGCGTGCACTCGGTCGACCACCGTCAGCCCACTCGGCCGAACCACGGAGACCCCACTCGCCCGAGTGGCATCAAGACGACGGCAAACCAAAAGTCCCAACTTACTGTAATCTGTCAGTCAACTCCCGAGATCCGACTCGGCCGAGTGAATAAGTCCCCTCGGCCGAAGCAAAGAAAGTCACTCGGCCGAGTGACTCCCGAGGAGCCGACCCCCAAAAGTCTGAAGTTACTGGAATTTGTCAGGGTTTGTCACTCGGCCGAATGACATTTGTCACTCGGCCGAGTGAGCCGCGTTGCCTGTAGCGTAAATTGCGATTTTAAGGCTGCACAGGGGCATTTTCGTCACAGTTTTTTGGGCGATTTTGGGGGGTATTTAACCCCAGTTTTTAACCTAGTTTAGATAGCTTTTTCAGAACTTTTTGCAGCCTTTTTTAGATTTCTTTTAGGAGATTAGATTGAGCTTTTAAGGGAGAGAGAAAAGTGTTATTTTGTTGGATGCTATTGAATCTTCCTTGGTTTGTCTCTCTCTCTATCAAAAACCTCATTTTTTATTGATATATTGAATATTGCAATGAATTCTATTGATTTTAGTTGTGAATTTCTATTGAATTGCATTATGAATTGTGAGTAGTTTATCGTCTTAGGGCGTAGGGATGAACCCTACGAACCCTATTTCTAATTTGTGATGAATTGGTGAAATTATTACTAGGATTGATTAGGGTAAGTTTGGCATTGATTTAATACGAATAGCTAGGGATTCATACCGATTGGGATTTGCAAGAGATTAGATCCCAACTCGATAGGAAGCCCTAGAAATTCGAATTGGGTTACAATTGGATTTCTCCGGAATCAGTTTACAAGAGATTGGACCGAAACTAGGGTTTTCGATTGCAATTCTATACTAATACCTGTTTGCAAGAGATTGGACGGGTAGGAACTATCCCAACCTAGGTCGTAGCTCGAGTTTGCACGAGAGTGGGCTCGAGATACGATTGAACGATGATGTTGTTCTTCACGCTAGCTTGCCTAGGTTAGGGTTTGCAAGAGATTGGACCCTACCTTAGGTTTGCTATAGACCGGCAATAGCGCGAGAGCGTGAGCTTGGTTCTACATTTAGTTGCAACTAGTTCACCTGAATTTCAAGTCTAGCAATTGTGAAACCTACGAATCACAATGACGAGATACGGTTTGTAGCGGGGATTACCTACCCCTAGGCGTCTTTATTAATTTGATATTTCCTTTATACAATTGAACGACTGTGACCGCTTTATTGCGAATATTTCTCAACTGTTCTTATAGACAGGTGAGTTGAAGAAGACACTGTCATTTGACCTCCTCGTGTTCGATACGCGCTCGCCGCTACACCGTGCGCTTGCGGTAAGACTAGCGAGTCGTCCCGCCCCGGGTGTGTGTTCGGGGCGGCCGACCAATGGAACTCCACCGGATATATCTCACTTGAGGACATTTCGATGCACTGTCTATGTCCCTATAGCACCACCGCAGAGGACCAAGATGGGTCCTCAACGTCGCCTAGGTATCTACATAGGATTTACCTGGAACCCCTAACGGGGGACGCCTTTAAGGCACGTCTAGCAGACTGTGAGTTTGACGAAAGTACCTTTCCCAAACTATGCATAAACACAGAGAAGCCAGAAGCTTAAAAGACCATTTCATGGGATACCAAAACTTTATCCCACTTTGATCCGCGTACAAACCAATGTGAAGATGAGATCCTGAAGATCCTCCTAATACAAAATACAGTTCACATTTTACCGGACAAATTCACTGACAACCAGAAGATTTTCAGATCACACGTCCCTGCTACAAACACGCCAGCTAGGATTGACACACCCAAAGATGGATGCAATCCACCTGCAGCAGAAACGACCGTACCTCAACAAAATAGAGGACGACCCCCAGGCTCCAAGGATAAATTCACTCGAAAGAGGAAAACTCCTGGAGTAATGATAATGATACTACCACAGGATACTGAGCTCAGCCCAGATACCTCTCCCCTCCAAAAAAACCCCTGAAGAGGAAGATATATGAGAAATATCATTAAACTATGTACGTATTGGGGAGTTGCTAGACAAAAAAGCACAATCATCGATGATAACTTCGCGCTCATTATTGCCAATCACGTCACTGAATACGATGATGAGATCGATCCACACTCTCTAGCAGAATGTAAACATAGTGTAACGACCGGAACTTATCGATACATTTTATCTGTTTTCCTCTTGTGTGTTATTCTTCTGTAGCCGTTGTCGGACATTTGTCCCCGCATGGGTAGCTGCCCCAAATATTTTATTTAATTGTTACTATCATTTTTTTAAACCACTTAGTTAAATATTATTATTATTATTATTATCATCATCATTATTGTTAATATTCATTATTAGATTATTTCTTTTAAACTTCCAATTCAAAATTCGAATTTCAAGATTTCAAACTTTTGAATTCAAAATGAAATCTTCCTATTATAAACCCATTAAACAGATTGATTAGCTATTATAACCCATTAATTAGAATGCCATTAATAATCTTCAAATCCTAAAATTATATTCCAAAATAGTTTCCTTCTATAACCTAGCCTTAACCCATACCCACATTTTTATCCCTGTGGCCGAACCTAGACTCACGCACACAATCAGTAAACACACACACACTTCTATTGTTTTATAAACTCTAGGTACCCTACCTCTTCATAGCATAAACCATACACACAAAAACTCTTTTAATAAGAAATTTTGAACATAAGCCTAGGTTGTACACGTGCTACCCTTGTGAAACCACAAACTTATCTAATATTATAATAAAATTTGAGAACCCTAGAGGTAGACCCTCACATGCTATGATTCCCCACACCAATGTTGATACAAATAGGCCCCTTAGGCTAACACTAACACAGCACACCCCTTATAAACCCTACCCCTACTTCATTTTATAAACCCTAGCATTATTTTTTTCTCTCTAGCCTTACATCTACAACCGCCGCCCCCTACCTCTTCTTCTTCTCCGGTGCAACCCCCACAGGCCACAGCATCCTCCCTCCGCCTGCCCATCCTCCCCTCACGGCCTCCTCCTCCTACTCTTCGCATCACCTCGCCCAAAGCCGGCCACCTCCACTCTCCACGGCCTCGCGTGAACCTGAACCCCTCTCCTCTCCAAACTCCAGGCCGCCGACGACTACACAGGCCGCGCCACCCCCCTCTCATCCACCTGCCCATCCTCCCCTCGCCATACCTCCACCACGCAGCAGCCGCATCCGCTCACATCGCCGATGTCCCCTTCCTCTTCGCATCACAGCCCCCGCCCCATCATAAACGCCACTCTCCATCCTCGCAGCCACCAACGAATGGCCTCTCCCTGTCACTGATCGCCATGTGGACCTGATGACGCAGCCCCACGCACTCGAGAGCCGCAGACAGCCGCTCTCCACCCTTCCCGAAGCTCAAACGTCGCTGTTTCGGAACCGTACGCGTCGCCGCTGCCCATCGCTGCGTTTCGATTCTTCTCTGCACTACCGGTTAGTAGTTCTACCCCTAAACAACTCTTAACCCACACCGTAAAGTAGAGAACCTAATAAAACTGGTTGATTAGACGTCGTAGGGGCTCGTTATAAAGCTGTTTTGATCGAAAAGTGCCTATTCTGATTTTACGTTTTATCAAACCAGCGAACCATCTCCTCCGTAGCGTAGTACTCATCGAGACGTTTCCAACGACGCCAAGAACGTCAAAAACAGGGAAGTATATGAATTGATATGATTTTTTGAAGTTTCGGCACTTTTACACCGCTTTCACGTATTGTTGAATAACTTGAAAATTAGACATGAAATGACATGAGAAAATGACACCATGGCGATCAGGACAAAATTCATGATCCAACGGTATATCATATGATATACCTTAATTTTAAACAAATAGAAGGAAAAAGTACTTTCTGTAGCAAGTCCAACGAAAGCACGGGTTCGATGTTTTTTTAAAGATTGTTTTAAAAATCATTCACCCCATTCTGCTGTTTAGAATTGTCGCAATAGTGTAATGATATTGGTAACAGTAAAATTCTGTGAGTCTTGACATGCCTAAAAAATAGTGACATCGTGAAAATCGTGCGCCTCGAAGGCGGAATCGTGAATTCGTGATGTCGTATGAGTCGACTAGGCTGGCTCGTGTTCCAGCACAAAAAATTGGGGTGGGGTTAGGGTTGAGCGGCCACTAGGCGTATGAAGTAGTCCTCTCTTCAAGAGCACCACCCCCATGCGGTGGGTTATCGTCAATCACGGTAAGCCCCCGTGAGAAGAACGATTCACTCATCACGTCCTAAAGGCGAGAACCCTAGGATAGATGTAAACTTTTGACATGAAACTTGAAATGCTAACTTGGTCTCATGAAGATTGATATGCTAATGAACTCAGAGAAAAACCTTACTTTAATTCTTGCAACTGCTTAGAACTACATGCTAGGGATGTTTACTTTTCGTTTCAGTATAAATGTCTCGTTAAATTGCTGCAGTCACCTCTTTAAAATGCTTAACATCTCTTAAATTCATATCAGCTGTATATCTTGTCCTAGGTTGCTAACTCTTTCTTGCAGACCCCTAGCTGACATACATTCATGTTTTTGGATGTATGTCAGATTCTGAGCTTGAGTACCCGGAGGATCCGTACGTGACGCCTGATTTGGAGAGCCAGGAGTTCGCGCCTGACGCAGAGCCTCTTCCAGCGGAGGCCTAGTGGACCCACACTTTACTGCTTTCTTAGTTTACTTTCAGATGTTGTTGTTTTGTGTACGTTTTATTTCCTGTTGCTACTTTAGCCCAGCTGAGGCTTGTTGATTGATTTCGTGTACGAACATTTTAACTCTGGATGTGGCTTTATTTTCTGAAATGTTTCTGATTGTTCTGATACGCAAATGCAAGAACCTCATCTGTGTTTTTATCACAGACGCTTATTGAACTCGAGCTTCACCGCTCCAGTTCAAGCGAACCGCGTAACGTTCTCGCTTCCGATGTCTTTTGGGAAGCGGGACGTTACAGGTTTTAGTGGTGGCCCATGCAGGTCGTACAACTATGAAATTCAGAACAATGAGAACACTCTTCTTTATCCAAACACCTAGAGTAATCGTATACACGGGATTAACTCGAGATTTTTTCTCTTTTACAGAATGGCCGGAAGACGCAACACCCGACACAGAGCCGGAGCTGCTGGAGGTGGAGATGACGACATCCGCCAGATGCTTGGTGTTATGAGAGATATGCTGAAGGTTCAGCACCATCTGGTCCAGCAGGGACGCCAGGCTGCACCAGCTGTGCCAGCCGCACCAGTTGCACCAGCTCCGGAGGCCAAGCAGTTCCGAGAGAAGCGTCCGAAGAGATTCTCCGGACGAGAGGGCCCGCTAGCGGCCGAAAAGTGGTGTCGTAGCACTGAGGACAATTTGAGCCTTGCCTGAATCAATCCAGATAATGGGGTGGGGCTAGCCCGGATGCAGCTGACAGATAATGCCCGCAGCTGGTGGGATTCTGAGGAGGCCAGGCTGACCAAGCCGATTTCATAGGATACCTACTGTAAGAGGTTCGACGCCCAGTATTTTTCGAAGTCTGCGAAGTGACTGATGGAGAGTTGTTTCATCAACCTGGAGCAGGGCACTATGACAGTTGATGAGTACGAGGCCGAGTTCATGATGCTGAGCCGATATGCTTCTGCTATGGTGAAAGACCCAGAGGATTGTGCACATCGCTTCCTACAGGGCTTGGACCTAGACATCCAGAGTGTGCTGTCCGGGAACACTTTTACCACTCATGAGCAAGTCCTGATAGCTGCGAAGAATCAGGAGCAGATCGCCAATCAGAAGAAGGCACGTCAGGCGGGCAAGCACCCAATGGAGATGCTGAGGAGTGCACCTAGGCCTGGTGTTCGTCCAGTCCAGACCACCCAGTTCAAGAGGCCAGCTGCGCCTGTTCCCAATCGAGCTGAGCTGACTTGCCATTTCTGTGGCAAGCTTGGCCATATGAAGAAGGACTACATGAGGATGCTGAATCATTGTTTAGTCTGTGGATCGTCTGCCCATACTGTGAAGGACTGCCCCCGCGGTTCTCGACCCATACCTGCTAGTGCACCTGGACCCGCTCAGCGACCAGTGCCTGTACATGGACAGCGAGGACCACCTCTGATACCGTAGAAGCAAGCCTTCCAGCAGGCCAACCCGCCGATGCGTCGAGCTTTCACGATGACAGTCGTTGAGGCTGAGGCTGCTGACGACGTGATTGTAGGTAATCTCTAGCCTAGTCTTTCCTTTCATGCATTTAAGCTTGATTAGTAGGTTCCTTGTTTGACCTAGTTGCATGTTGCCCCTAGGTGTTATCTTTGTTTCTTCCCATCCAGCTTTGACCATGTTTGACTCTGGAGGTTCCATGTACATTCTGTCTCGGAAGTTCGTAGAGGAACACTCAATACCCACTTACACACTTCCCAAGTGTTGGAATATTACGACTGGGAATGGTGTAGTGAAGGTTGCACTTGGTTGTAGACCTTGCCCGCTGGTAGTTAGTGGACACAAATTGTATGCTTATTTCATCGTCCACGATCTACCCAATTTCGATGCAATTCTCGGCATTAACTGGTTAGGAGCTTTTTATGCCACAATCGACTGTCACCGGAAGAAAGTGGTGTTTGAAATTCCTGACCACCCAGTATTCGAGTTCGTCAGCGGAGGACGTTCGCTTGGACCTGTCAAGTTCTGGGCCTAGCCGTACAGATTGACATACAGATTGACAGTTGCATCTATGATAGCAGAACCGGAGAAGCCAGCAGTAGTGCGAGATTTCGAAGAAGTCTTTCCGGAAGACATTTCTGGATTGACGCCTGATCGAGCGTTGGAGTTCGGTATTGATCTGATGCCAGGAGCTCAACCGATTTCTAAGGCGTTGTACCGTATGGCTCCTGCTGAGCTAGAGGAGCTGAGGAAACAATTGGACGAACTACTGCAGAAGGGTTTTATTCATCCCACCGTATCTCCCTGGGGTGCACCCGTCTTGCTGGTGAAGAAGAAAGATGGGTCGAGAAGGATGTGCATCGACTATCGGGAGCTGAATTAGGTCACTGTGAAGAACAAGTACCCGCTGCCCCGTATTGATGATATCTTCGATCAGCTTGGTGGATCGAAAGTATTTTCGAAGTTGGACCTTCGGAGCGGATACCATCAAGTCAGAGTCAAGAAGGATGACGTGCCCAAGACAGCTTTTCGGACCAAGTATGGGCATTATGAGTTCGTTGTCATGCCGTTCGGTGTGACCAACGCTCCTGCTGTGTTCATGAATCACATGAACCTCATCTTTTATGACTTCCTTGACAAGTTCGTGGTGATCTTCATAGATGACATCCTGGTGTACTCGAGGAGCGAGGAAGAGCATGCAGAACACTTGAGATTGATTTTGGAGACGCTCCGCCATCATAAACTATATTCCAAGTATAGCAAATGCGAATTCTGGTTGGACAGAGTTGCATTCCTCGGACACGTAGTATCAGGAGCCGGCATCTCAGTGGATCCAGAGAAGGTCAGGGCAGTCAATGAATGGCCTACACCCCGATCGGCTTCAGACATCAGGAGTTTCCTCAGATTGGCTGGATACTACCGCAGATTTATCAAGGATTTCTCAAGGATAGCGGAGCCGATGACGAGATTGAAACGGAAGGATGTCAAGTTCAGTTGTTCAGATTCTTATGAGCAGGCTTTTTCCACTTTGAAGGAGAGACTGACGACTGCACCGGTCTTGGCTATTCCGGACAGAAGCGGAGGCTTTGAGATTTTCTGCGATGCATCGGGGAAGGGACTTGGTTGTGTTCTGCACCAGCACAACCATGTAGTCGCATATGCTTCGCGACAGTTGAAAGTCCATGAGAAGAACTATCGAACCCATGATTTAGAACTCGCCGCTGTCATATTTGCACTAAAGATCTGGCGACATTTCTTACTGAGTGAGAAAGTGAAAATATTCACTGATCACAAAAGTTTGAAATACATATTTACTCAGAAGGAGCTAAATATGAGACAGCGTAGATGGTTGGAGTTGATGGCGGATTACGACATCGACCTTCAGTATCACCCAGGGAAGGTGAATGTCGTACCGGACGCCTTGAGTCGATTGCCTGAGGTGATGATGCTCACAGCTCAGTGGAGATTACAGCAGGACCTGCGAGAGATGGATGTTGAAGCTGTTCTTTCGGGAGTCACTTTGTCTTGGATGAGCATGCAGATTCAGTCGACGATTGTTGATCGGATCAAGACTGCTCAGGCTGGGGATGCCAAGTTGATGAAGATCAGAGAGCAAGTCGAAGCCGGACTCCGGTCAGATTTTCTGATTCATGAGGATGGATCTTTGAGGTATGGCAGTCGAATCTGTGTACCTGCAAGAGATATCAGAGAAGAGTTGATGAATGAGGCTCACAGTTCGCCTTATTCTATTCATCCTGGAGGTACAAAGATGTACAAAGATCTTCGTCAGAATTTCTGGTGGCATGGTATGAAGAGAAGTGTGGCACGGAGCGTTGCCAAATGTCTGGTGTGTCAGCAAGTGAAGGCTGAGCATCATCGCACTGCCAGACTACTACAACCTCTGTCGATCCCGGAGTGGAAATGGCAGCACATCACGATGGACTTCGTGACTGGCTTACCTCGGAGCACCAAACAGAATGACGTAATCTGGGTCATCGTTGATCGATTGACCAAGTCTGCGCACTTCATACAGTTTCGAGTAGGACAATCCACGGAGATACTAGCAAGGAAATATATGGAGGTAATGATCCAACTCACCCTTTCGTAATTTTCTTTCTAGTGCCAATGGTGATGTGAAATATGTTGTGTAGGATATCGTGCACTTGCATGGAGTCCCTGTGAGCATCGTATCCGATCGCGATACAAGGTTCACATCTCAGGTTTGGAAGAGTCTGCAGACCAATCTTGGTACCAGTCTGAAGTTCAGCACTGTGTATCACCCGCAGATGGATAGCCAGTCAGAGCGGACCATTCAGATCCTGGAGGACATGCTGAGAGTTTGCATGCTAGATTTCAAGGGTTTATGGGAGGATCATCTACATCTAGTGGAGTTCTCCTACAACAACAGTTGTCAGGCAAGCATTGACATGGCACCATTCGCTGCTCTCTACGGGAGGAAGTGTCGTTCGCCACTGAGCTGGGACGACATTAGAGATAGAGAGTTATTGGGACCGGAGTTGATTGTCGAAGCAGTGGACGTTGTTCGAGATATCAGGGACAAACTTCGGATGGCTCGGAACTGTTATAAGCATTGGGCTTATGCTAAACGGCGCCCTCTGGAGTTTCAGCCAGGAGACCACGTTTTCCTGAAGATTTTCCCGAATCGAGGAGTGATTCGTTTTGGGAAATGCGGTAAGCTCAGCCTGAGATACTTCGGACCCTTCAATGTTCTGGAGAGAGTTGGCGAGGTAGCCTACCGCTTAGCCTTGCCACCATCTTTGGAGGGAGTTCACGATGTCTTCCATGTGTCTCAGCTTCGTTGGTACATCAGCGATCCATCTCACGCTGTTGACTACTCTGAGGTCACCGTCGATACGGATCTGACGTATGACCAGCAGCCAGTGTAGATTCTTAACAGACGTCAGAAGACACTCCAGAACAAGACTGTCGATCTTGTTAGGGTGATGTGGCGACACGGCTCGCCGGGGGAGTCCACCTGGGAGAGAGAAGATGAGATGAGAGAGTGTTACCCACATCTGTTCCCCGACCTGTGATTGTTAGGAATTCCGAGGGTGGAATTTTCTTTAAGGTGGGTATGATGTAACGACCGAAACTTATCGATACATTTTATCTGTTTTCCTCTTGTGTGTTATTCTTCCGTAGCCGTTGTCGGACGTTTGTCCCCGCATGGGTAGCTGCCCCAAATATTTTATTTAATTGTTACTATCATTTTTTTAACCACTTAATTAAATATTATTATTATTATTATTATTATTATCATTTTTGTTAATATTCATTATTAGATTATTTCTTTTAAACTTCCAAATCAAAATTCGAATTTCAAGATTTCAAACTTTTGAATTCAAAATGAAATCTTCCTATTATAAACCCATTAAACAGATTGATTAGCTATTATAACCCATTAATTAGAATGCCGTTAATAATCTTCAAATCCTAAAATTATATTCCAAAATAGTTTCCTTCTATAACCTAGCCTTAACCCATACCCACATTTTTATCCCTGTGGCCGAACCTAGACTCACGCACACAATCAGTAAACACACACACACTTCTATTGTTTTATAAACTCTAGGTACCCTACCTCTTCATAGCATAAACCATACACACAAAAACTCTTTTAATAAGAAATTTTGAACATAAGCCTAGGTTGTACACGTGCTACCCTTGTGAAACCACAAACTTATCTAATATTATAATAAAATTTGAGAACCCTAGAGGTAGACCCTCACATGCTATGATTCCCCACACCAATGTTGATACAAATAGGCCCCCTAGGCTAACACTAACACAGCACACCCCTTATAAACCCTACCCCTACTTCATTTTATAAACCCTAGCATTATTTTTTTCTCTCTAGCCTTACATCTACAACCGCCGCCCCCTACCTCTTCTTCTTCTCCGGTGCAACCCCCACAGGCCACAGCATCCTCCCTCCGCCTGCCCATCCTCCCCTCACGGCCTCCTCCTCCTACTCTTCGCATCACCTCGCCCAAAGCCGGCCACCTCCACTCTCCACGGCCTCGCGTGAACCTGAACCCCTCTCCTCTCCAAACTCCAGGCCGCCGACGACTACACAGGCCGCGCCACCCCCCTCTCATCCACCTGCCCATCCTCCCCTCGCCATACCTCCACCACGCAGCAGCCGCATCCGCTCACATCGCCGATGTCCCCTTCCTCTTCGCATCACAGCCCCCGCCCCATCATAAACGCCACTCTCCATCCTCGCAGCCACCAACGAATGGCCTCTCCCTGTCACTGATCGCCATGTGGACCTGATGACGCAGCCCCACGCACTCGAGAGCCGCAGACAGCCGCTCTCCACCCTTCCCGAAGCTCAAACGTCGCTGTTTCGGAACCGTACGCGTCGCCGCTGCCCATCGCTGCGTTTCGATCCTTCTCTGCACTACCGGTTAGTAGTTCTACCCCTAAACAACTCTTAACCCACACCGTAAAGTAGAGAACCAAATAAAACCGGTTGATTAGACGTCGTAGGGGCTAGTTATAAAGCTGTTTTGATCGAAAAGAGCCTATTCTGATTTTACGTTTTATCAAACCAGCGAACCATCTCCTCCGTAGCATAGTACTCATCGAGACGTTTCCAACGACGCCAAGAACGTCAAAAACAGAGAAGTATATGAATTGATATGATTTTTTGAAGTTTCGGCACTTTTACGTCGCCTTCACGTATTGTTGAATAACTTGAAAATTAGACGTGAAATGACGTGAGAAAATGACACCATGATGATCAGGACAAAATTCGTGATCCAACGGTATATCATATGATATACCTTAATTTTAAACAAATAGAAGGAAAAAGTACTTTCTGTAGCAAGTCCAACGAAAGCACGGGTTCGATGTTATTTTAAAGATTGTTCTAAAAATCATTCACCCCATTCTGCTGTTTAGAATTGTCACAATAGTGTAATGATATTGATAACAGTAAAATTCTGTGAGTCTTGACATGCCTAAAAAATAGTGACATCGTGAAAATCGTGCGCCTCAAAGGCGGAATCGTGAATTCGTGAGGTCGTGTTAGTCAACTAGGCTGGCTCGTGTGCCAGCACAAAAAATTGGGGTGGGGTTAGGGTTGAGCGGCCACTAGGCGTATGAAGTAGTCCTCTCTTCAAGAGCACCAGCCGCATGCGGTGGGTTAGCGTTAATCACGGTAAGCCCCCGTGAGAAGAACGATTCACTCATCACGTCCTAAAGGCGAGAACCCTAGGATAGATGTAAACTTTTGACATGAAACATGAAATGCTAACTTGGTCTCATGAAGATTGATATGCTAATGAACTCAGAGAAAAACCTTACTTTAACTCTTGCAACTGCTTAGAACTACATGCTAGGGATGTTTACTTTTCGTTTCAGTATAAATGTCTCGTTAAATTGCTGCAGTCACCTCTTTAAAATGTTTAACATCTCTTAAATTCATATCAGTTGTATATCTTGTCCTGGGTTGCTAACTCTTTCTTGCAGACCCCTAGCTGACATGCATTCATGTTTTTGGATGTATGTCAGATTCTGGGCTTGAGTACCTGGAGGATCCGTACGTGACACCTGATTTGGAGAGCCAGGAGTTCGCGCCTGACGCAGAGCCTCTTCCAGCGGAGGACTAGTGGACCCACACTTTACTGCTTTCTTAGTTTACTTTCAGACGTTGTTGTTTTGTGTGCGTTTTATTTCCTGTTGCTACTTTAGCCCAGCTGAGGCTTGTTGATTAATTTCATGTACGAACATTTTAACTCTGGATGTGGCTTTATTTTCTGAAATGTTTCTGATTGTTCTGATACGCAAATGCAAGAACCGCATCTGTGTTTTTATCACAGACGCTTATTGAACGCGAGCTTCATCGCTCAAGTTCAAGCGGACCGCGTAACGCTCTCGTTTCAGGTGTCTTTTGGGAAGCGGGGCGTTACACACAAAGAGGATTGGCCAAAGTGGAACGAGGCAATAGAGTAGAGCTGGACTCACTCTCGAAGCGCAAAGTTTTTGGACCTATAGTCCTAACACCGAAGGGTGTTAAACCTGTGGGATATAAATGGGTATGCGTAAGAAAAAGGAATGAAAATAACAAGATCGTACGCTACAAAGCGCACCTTGTTACACAAGGCTTTTCCCAACGACCAGGAATAGACTATGATGATACATATTCTCTGGTCATGGATGCGATCACTTTCCGTTTTATTATTAGCCTAACTACTACAGAAGGCCTGGATATGTAGCTCATGGACGTTGTGACTGCATACCTATATGGCAATATAGATAAGGATATCTATATAAGACTTTCGGACGTCTATAAACTACCGATAAAAATGACAGAAAGACCTCGGGACGTCTACTCTGTCAACCCAAAGATCACTGTATGTTCTAAAACAGTCGGGGAGAATATGATATAACAGACTCAGTGAATTCCTAGTGCAACAAGGATTCACAACTAATGAAGTCTGCCCTTGCATCTTTATAAGAGCAAATGAAACAGGATTCGTAATTATTGCCGTCTACGTAGACGACTTAAACCTCATTGGATCTCCTGAAGAGATAGCTAAGATATCCAAGAGACTCACACAGACTTTTGAGATGAAAGACCTTGGCAAAATGAAGTTCTACCTAGGCTTATAAATCGAACACCTAAGCAGAAGAATTATGTTACATCAATACACCTACACCAGGAAGTTATTAATAACTTCCTTATGGACAAATGGCATCCGCTTAGTACACCAATGGTCGTTAGATCATTAGATGTTAATACGGACCCCTTTCGGCCGCTAGAAGAGGGGGAGAAAGCATTGGGTCCCGTAGTACCCAACCTGAGTGCAATTGGAGCACTCCTCTATCTGGCAAAGTGCACGCGTCCCGATATATCGTTCGTAGTTAACCTACTAGCCAGATACAGTTCAGCACTCTCAAAGCACCACTGGAACAGAGTGAAGCACCTTCTGCGCTACCTCCAAGGGTCAGTTGACCTGGGACTATACTTCAAGAAAGGTGTATCCTCCAACTTAGTTGGTTATGCAGATGCAGGATACAGGTCTAACACTCACACCACAAAGTTCCAGACCGGCTTCGTATTCACCTATGGTGGAACAGCCATCTAATGGAGATCTGTGAAGCAGACTTCAACAGCAACCTCATCCAACTACTCCGAACTCATTGCGATCCACGAAGCTAGCAGAGAATGCTTATGGCTTCGTTCAGTCATCCACCACATCCTTGTGACAACCGGCCTGAAGATGGGAGATCTTGGACCAACCACCATATATGAAGACAATGCTGCTTGCATAGCTCAACTACGAGGTGGCTACATCAAAGGTGACAGGACGAAGCACATTTCCCCCAAACTCTTCTGGACGCATGAACAACAAGTAGACAACCAGATCGACATCCAGTAGATCCAGTCTTGCAACAACCTGGCAGATCTATTTACTAAAGCTTTACCCCGCTGTACCTTTAGAAAACTTGTAATAGGAATTGGGATAAGACAGTTGAAAGATCTACAAGCCTGAAGCTTGTACGCAACAGGGGGAGTTAAAGTAGAGTTGTACTCTTTTTTCCTTAGCTATTGGTTTTTTCCACTGGGTTTTCCATAGCCAAAGGTTTTAACAAGGCAACCACATTAACTCTGGATCCAGAAGTATCCACCTCTGATGATATCCATCGATCAGGAGAAGTTATAGAGACTTGTACTTTTTTTCCTTAGCCACTGATTTTTCCCACTTGGTTTTCCATGGCAAAGGTTTTAACGAGGCAAGAACTCTTAACTTAGGATCCAAAAGTATCCATACCTACATGGTCAAATAAGCTCTATGAACCCTGAAGCACTCATATACCTAGCTTACAATAATGGATGGATAAAAGGAAGTGTTATGAGCGGGCTTTTGTAGGCACATTAGTATATTGGGTATCCACCCATTATGTAACCCTACTTATATAAATACAGGGCTACGGGGTTCTGTAGCCGCCAAGCTTACAACACTTTATGATTATTTACTCCCAATCCAAATTTTGATGAATAAATAGAGGAATTGAATATTATAGAATATTGTTGTGTTTAAGAGTATTCGGGTATTCTAATATGACAATAGACAAAACATGAGTTCGTATGATCTTACCATACATAACTATACATTTTTTGTCAATTTTCTATGTACATTTGAGTTAAGCATTTTTCATAAAGATTTAATAGAAGCATGTTCTAATCTTAATTGTTATTTACTAGTAACGAATTAATCTCATTATGCAAGATTTTTTGTGTGTGGTTATGTTGATATATGGGCTCGGCCAACGAAGCGGGGAATGTAGCCAAAGAAATGAAGCCCACTTGAGAGGGTAAGTCTCGTCCCAATAACTCATGAGCCCCTCAATGATGATGAACTCTTACCTAGTCAAAAGGAAACGGCTCATCCGCCCGTTTGGTCGCACTAATTACGTAGGGTCAGTTAATGAGTGCCAAATAAATGGGCAGCCGTTATCAACATTCCCAGCGAAGATCCTGCCCTCATAAATGAGGAGCCGTTACGTGTTAACAAGAAAAATGATCAACTATAAATAGGAGAGCAGACAACTAAGAAATGGTTCAAACTCCAGAGGTACAGAATACTAGGTACTCTGACAAACTCATTTCTTTCCACTCTTATATATCTTCCTCCAAAGGCTCGAGGTGACTGAATCAAGACGATCTCACTTGGGTCGATCGTCACAGCTCCACGCCCTTCTTAAGAAATTGCTAACTAAAGTATCGGAGGGGATTTGGGTCGGGACACAGATCCGACCCCCTAACGACTGTTTATGGCGCATGTCGTTCGAAGCACAGCCTAGCAGAAAGGCCGACCTGTCACTTCATTCGACCCTGATATTGGTCGAGCTACAGCCAAACGCTCGAGACTCAGCATTCCATGGCCCTGGTTCTACCAACCAAGGGTACCATATCAACAGCTGACGAGACTCCACCTCATTGAAGGAGTCTACACTAGCCCCAATCACTGTTGACCGGAACCCAGTTGTTAACAATGGGCACTGTCTGTGGAAAACAAAGAGACAACATCCCCATCATCTACTCATTCTGACGATGTCGACTCGCCCAACAACACCTGATGAGAACATCTCGGCTTTTTCTTGTAGACATGATACTGGGAGAGTCACCACACTAAGAGTTATCGACCTCTCTTCAGAGTTCATACGCTGGGAGGGTGATGACTATTGTGCAGGATCTCCTGCACACTAAGCAACACTAGAGGGGATGAATAGTGTATTGGCAATTAAAATGCTAATTAAAACTAATTAAGTAATGCGGAATATAATTGCACACAATCACGAATCAACGAGACAATGCAAACGCAAACACAAGGATTTTTATCCTGGTTCAGATCCCTTCCCGGCGATCCTAATACAGACCCATCCTCATACACCGAAGCGATGGCTTATTCACTAATGCTCCCTAAACCAAGACACAAAAGCATACTCTTCACGAGCTACAATCCCTACACCAGGATAATCCCTACACCGGGATTTGGAGAGAAACTCTCCAAGTGGAGTAAACTCCCACTATGTACTCACAACCAGAGTATTATGTTTTGTAACCAAAGAAACAAAAAAGAAACAATCTTCCAAATGCCTGATAGATCTTACCAATGTGTATGAAGGCATGAAGATTGAAACACCATGTGCTTGATGTAGAAGATGATGCACTTGAAAAACTCTCTCTTGATGCAATGTCAATGCATGAACACTTTTAACCAAAGTGAAAGATAAATGAGCGAGAAAAATGCTCTTAGTTTTGGCTCTAAAAGAGTTCTAAATCAGTGAGCACGGGTGCCAAAAACTACCTCTCAACCGAGCTTAAATAAGCTCTCAATCTTGCCCAAAAGACAAGAAAACGGCTCCATGAAAATATCTCCCAACGGTTATAAACGTGTAGATTTTATAGCCACCAGGCGTCTGAAGTAGAGTGACCAGGACTCTGGTCCACTGTTCAGACGTCTGGCGAAAACTGCTTCTGAATTTGTCCAGAAAAGCACTCGATCACTAAAACAGTCATATCTCCCTCGTATGAACTCCTATTGAGGTGATTTAGAATGCGTTGGAAAGATAACAAGATTTACTATCTGATGAGCTTTGAATGGACATGAAACTCTAACTAAAGAAAACATTACAATAGTTTAAATACAGACTGACTGTAGAAAACAGATTCTAAAAACAGAGAGAGCTGAAATGTTGGCTCTACTTAACCAGACATCTGGAGTTCATGTACCAGACGTTTGGACCACTGTACCAGTTACCTAGTCAATGACCATCAGACTTTTGGTTTAAGGTAGTGTCAGTAGATTACGATTCTGACACGCCAGGCATCTTGTGCCTATACACCAGGCGTCTGTCCGGCTCCAAAAAGCACATCCAAGTGTATTTTGAGCAATGGACCAATTGGGATGTGTTCTACATGATTCTAAGAAACCCTTTGATGGAATATGATGCATATGTGAGTGTGTTTGTGCATCTAATCAAGGCTACAAGTAATCCATGAAAGAAAGAAAAGATTACATGAAGATGAAACATAAAAACCAATGAAGTCCAATATCTTCATGAATCCTCTTGCTCCACAGCCTTGATCCATCATCCTATACCTATTGCTTTGTCTTATAATCAAGATAAACATCAATAGAAATCTGAGACTAGAACAATGAGAGTCATTAGCAATCAACATAAATAGGTGATCATCATCAAAACAAAACAAAATGAAAGTAGGATATTTAGCCAATACCCAACAATCTCCTCCTTTTTGATGATGACACCCATTATGTGAAAATGATGAACATTATCAATAAGCAAATTCTAATGGATCCCCCTACTTATATGCATACCACATACGAATGGAAAAATACTCAAATATGCATATAAAGGGCAATATGTAAAATGATGCAAAATAATTTAAACAAGCATACATGCATACATTTCACATAATCTAAATAACTCTTCCCCTTGTCATTGTCAAAAAGGTGGACAAATAATTCTCCCCATGGAAAAGCAAAGTAACTCTCCCATTTTTTAAAAAAAATAATCCCCATGACAAATGACAATGAGAAAAGAAAATGTTTGATACCAAATGTAATAGATATAAATGGATATCAAATCACTTTACCATGCTCCCCCTAGATCATTAAATGGGTCAATCGTTGACTCAATGATCGTAAAACAAATTATGGAGTCCTGGAACATATCAATGCAAAATCATAAATATTTAAGCTTAGGCATTGATAAAATTGACATTGATTTTAAAATAAATCACAAACAAAAATTCAATGTCAAATAATGAAATTTGAGCAATATCCAACATATTGGTTGGAAAAATCTCAAACTCATCAAATAGGTAAACATATGCTTCAAAATTAGGTTCTTCAAAATGCATAGCATATAAACTCCCCCCATGTCATATACATGGTCAAATAATGCATATATGACATAGCAAATCCCCTAGATCCATACCCAAAATAGATTTTAAAAATAATTTTCGAAATAATGGGACATACACAAACACTCAAGTTGGATGCAACTAAATATGCAATACTAACACATCCAACTAAACAATAAAGTGTGTGTGTAGATCTACACATTAGGCAACCATACCCAAGATAAGTTTGATTTTCTAATGTAATCACTAGAGCATATCACATTGTTGACTAATGATTATGCCTCCCTCTCTAATAACCCCACATTAGTAGGAATCCAAAGTTTTCATGGCATTCCTAATCAACTTGTCGGGCTTTTTCTTAGGACAACGGTTTGCATAATGTCCTAAAGTTCCACATTTGAGACAAGTGATTTTGGGGTGAAAATTTGCATTAGAGAGATAAACATGCTTTAGTGTAGAAAAAAAATTCTTTGCTTGTTTGTTGTGAATGGCTTGCCTCTTGGCATAAAATGAATCATTTTGATTCATATTCACAAAGCCATGACTAACATGCTTCTTATAGGGGTTAGTGTGGGTATACAAGAAAGCATTGTGATTCTTCTTAGGTGCTTGATATGATTTTTTTTTAGCACTTTGAGAAAAAGTGGTGGGTTAGGAACCAACATTTGAGTAAAAACCCAAGCCCCCACGATGATTAGCCGGTTGTTGTTGTTTGAGCAAATCATTGTGGTTATCCCTTGATGTCACAAACTTTTGAAGGTTACAGGATTCCTCAACGCATTTCAAAGTAAGGGTAGAAATGCGAGATTCTAAATCAAGGTTCTTGGATTTCAATATGTCATTTTTCAAAGCCAAGTTCCTTGATTTGAGAAAGAAGTGTTTCTTTCTCATCAACACCGATTGTGTGTGTAGCATGCATAGGTGAAACATCACAAGCAATAGAGGGGGTGTTCCCTTGACTAGCTAACAATAAATCATGCCTAAACTTAAGTGAAGTTAAAGCTCTAGCTAGTTTATGAAGAGAGGCCAACATAACCTTGTTGTTCTCCCAAAGGTCCTCCATAGTCTCCTCATTCTCCTCTTCTTCATCACTCTTCTCATTGCTTTCCTCGTCACTTGAGGAATCTCTCGTAAAAGCCATAAGAGCCAAATTTTTCGTGGGCCTTCTGTCTTTTGCACCACAAGGAATAAGCAAGTTCGATAAGACATCGTCATGAACGATGAAAGTGAACGTACGTTCCTTATCACAATCTTCATCATCACTTGAGTCATCGGACGAGGACTCATCCCAAGTTCAAATGAAAGCGGTATTCTTCCTCTTCTTTACCTTCCAATGCTTCTTCCCTTTGCCTTTGTACTTCTCGTCCTTCTTCTTTGGACAAACATTAGAAAAATCTCCTATTTTGCCACATTTATAACTCACAACGATAGCTTTATTAGTATTTGAAAATAACTTTAAAGCTTTCTTACATTATGATGGATTCATGATGTGCATGAGCTTGTTGGCAAGTTCCATTACTCCTCCATCGTCATCTTCACTTTCTTCATCATTGCCACTATCATCGCCATCATCCTCGCTAGAGATGTGCTTAAGCTTCTTATTCTTCTTAAGCCTCGGATCATTAGGATTGAATTTCTTCCTCCATTCAATCTTCTCTTCCACTGCCTTGAAAGCAATTACCTTTTGTTTTTCGGTTTTAGAAGGTTGGCTTTCCTTCTTGTGATGCAACCTCACCCCATAGGCCATCAAGTTTCCAATGCACTCCTCCACGGTGTATGTGCTAAAGTCATTGGATTCTTCAATTCCATTAGCCTTGGACTCCTATTGAGGTGTAAGCGAGCCTAGGATCTTCGTCACACGATCCTCTTGAGAAATCTCCTTCCCTAGTCCTTCCAAAGTGTTCTCGATCTTGGTGAACCTTATGAACATCTCGAAAATGTTTTCATCTTAAACATTTCCTATTTATAAATAAAAACACTTTGTTTTGATTTCTTTACCTTCGAGGTTCCCTCATACATGACCTCCAAGAGATGCCAAATCTAGTTCGACGTCTTGTGCATAGAGATGCGGTTAAACTCATTTGCATCGAGCGCACAATGAAAGGCATTCATGGCTCTTGCGGTGAACTTAATCGAGTCCTTCTCCACCTAAGTCCTTTCCGCCGCAGTCTTCATGGGCTTCTCAAATGGAACTTCGGTGATGCTCCATAGCTCTTGATCTTCATTCCAAATCATCATCTTGACCTTCCAAGATGGGTACTTTGTCCTGTTGAAGAGCAGTCAACCCGCTCTGATACCAATTGTAGGATCTCTTGCATACTAAGCAACACTAGAGGGGGTGAATAATGTATTGGCAATTAAAATGCTAATTAAAACTAATTAAGCAATACAGGATATAATTGCACACAATCATGAATCAACGAGACAATGCAAATGTAAACACACGGGTTTTTATCCTGGTTCGGATCCCTTCCCGGCGATCTTAATCCAAACCCATCCATCTACACCGAGCAATGGCTTATCCACTAATGCTCTCTAAACCGGGATACAAAAGCACACTCTTCACAAGCTACAATTCCTACACAGGGATAATCCCTACACCAGGATTTGGAGAGAAACTCTCCAAGTGGAGTAAATCTCCACTATATACTCGCAACCTGAGTACTAGGTTTTGTAACCAAAGAAATGAAAAAGAATGCCTTGATAGATCTTACCAATGTGTATGAAGGCATGAAGATTGAAACACCACGTGCTTGATGTAGAAGATGATGCTCTGGGAAAACTCTCTCTTGATGCAATGTAAATGCATGAAAACTTTTAACAAAGTGAAAGAGAAATGAGAGAGAAAAATACTCTTAGTTTTTGGCTCTAAGAGAGTTCAAAATTAGTGAGCATTGGTGCCAAAAACTGCCTCTTAACCGAGCTTAAATAAGACCTCAATCTTGCACAAGAGACAAGAAAACGGCTCCATGAAAATATCTCTCAATGGCTATAAACTGGAAGATTTTATAGCCACCAGGCATCTAGAGTAGAGTGACCAGGCCTCTGGTCCACTGTTTAGATGTCTGGCGAAAACTGCTTCTGAATCTTTCCAGAAAAACACTCGATCACCAAAACAGTCATATATCCCTGATATGAACTCTGATTTAGGTAATTCAAGATGCGTTGGAAAGCTAACAATATTTTTATCTGATGAGCTATGAATGGATGAGAAACTCTAACTATAGAAAAAGTTACAGTAGCTTGAATATAGACTGACTGTAGAAAACAGATTCTGGAAACAGAGAGCGCTGAAATGTTGGCTCTACTTGACCAGACGTCTGGAGTTCATGTACCAATCATCTGGACCACTGTACCAGGCACCTGGTCAATGACTGTCAGGCTTTTGGTCTATGGAAATGTTAGTAGATTACGATTCTGGCGTGCCAGGCATCTGGTGCTCCTACACCATGCGTCTGTCCAGCTCCAAAAAGCACATTCAAGTGTGTTTTGAGCAATGGACCAATTGGGATGGGTTCTACATGATTCTAAGGAACCCTATGGCAGAATATAATGCATATGTGAGTGTGTTTGTACATCTAATCAAGCTACAAGTAATCTATGAAAGAAAGATAAGATTACATGAAGATGAAACATAAAAACCAATGAAGTCCAATATCTTCATGAATCCTCTTGCTCCATATCCTTGATCCATCATCCCATACATATTGCTTTGTCTCCTTATCAAGATAACCATTAATATAAATCTGAGACTAAAACAATGAGAGTCATTAGCAATCAACATAAATAGGTGATCATCATCAAAACAAAACAAGATGGAAGTGTGATATTTAGCCAATACCCAACATATTGCAGTGGGAAGGAAGCGCCTGATGGACTCCACACCCCTAATATATTTTTCTGATGAAGATTTAGAGGGTGTGGAACTGTCGCATGACGATGCCATCGTCATCATTGCCATCATTAACACGGGCAATGATGAGATTACTCATTGACACGAGGAGTTCGTGCGACGTGTGATGTGCTCCTCTTCACTACATTAGAGAGAATGGGTTTGGCTTCATATGAGTTAAGGGAGTGTCTGGGCCCACTTGTTAGTTTCACGGGACACTCTACCCCAGCTGCAGGCATGATTACGCTACCAGTGACCCTCGGAATGTCTACATGACAAGTCAACCGCTTGACCAACTTCATCGTGGTAAAGATCATTTTCACTTATAATGGAATCATCGGCAAACCACTTCTCAACTTAGTGAAGGCGGTGGTCTCAACCTTCAACCAAATAATCAAGTTTTAGACTCCTCAAGGAGTCGGAAGGTGAAGGGGAACCAGATGCAATCCCGATCGTGTTACCTCTTATCCACTTCATTGAGGAAGGCGGAACAAGCAGATCCAGATAGCCTCAGTAGCGATAAGGGTAATCAGGAAGACAGACAACCTGTAGCAGTCAAAGAGATAGAGAGTATCCTAGTCTCTGAAGGAGAAGGGAGAACTGTTTCCATTGGGTCGATGCTCCCTTTCAACCTAAGGAAACAGTTAATCAATCTCCTAAGGGAAAATGCTGACGTGTTTGCCTGGTCACTAGACGACATGCCTGGTATTGACCCTCGGGTGATCTCTCACGAGTTTAATGTCGACTCGACATTCAAACCCGTGAAATAAAAGAAGAGGAATATTGGGGGGGGTGACAAGATGAAAGCTACTGTTGAAGAAGTAGATCGACTTCTGGAGGCTAGTTTCATTCGGGAGGTTCACTAACTTGAGTGGTTGTCCAACATGGTAATGGTGAAGAAGGCCAATGGCTAGTGGAGGATGTGCATTGACTTCACTAACCTCAACAACGCATGCCTGAAGGACAGCTACCCTTTACCTCGGATCGACCATCTTGTTGATAATGCCTCCGACTATGAGCTCCTAAGTTTCATGGATGCCTTCTCAGGCTACAACCAGATCCAAATGGCACCAGAAGATGAAGAAAAGACTTCTTTCATTATAGATCGAGGGATTTTCTGTTACAGAAAGATGTCGTTATGTTTGAAGAATGCTGGGGCGACCTATCAACGGATGATGAACAAGGTCTTCAAAGCTCAGATTGAGCAAAACTTGGAGGTCTACGACGACGACATGTTGGTCAAATCAAGGAAGTCTGCAGATCATATTGCAGATCTCCAGGAAACCTTTGTAGAGATTCATCGGTATATCGTCCGATTAAACCCCGCCAAATGTACTTTCGGGGTTTGATCTGGAAAATTCCTCGGATTCATGCTGACAAACCGAGGAATTAAGGCTAACCCTGACAAGGTTGCCATGATCGTAGGCAGGAAGGAGCCCACCACCATTAGAGATCTCCAGAGATTGAATGGGAGGATAGCGGCTCTTGGTCGTTTTCTGTCAAAATCGGTGGAGTAATCACTTTCTTTCTTCAAAGTTTTAAGGAAAGCAATAATATCCTCCTCGAAGGAAAAAAAGCCATTGTATGGGACGTAAACTGCAAGAAGGCCTTCTCTGAGCTAAAGGAATATCTTCGCAGTCCACTGCTTCTGACTAAGCCCAATAAAGGTGACCAACTGATCATTTACTTAGCCGTCACCGTGGATGATATAAGATTAGCCCTCGTCAAGGAAGACTCGGGAGTACAACAGCCAATCTACTATGTAAGTCAGGTCCTCCGAGGAGCTGAAGTTAACTATTCCAAAATAGAAAAGCTAGTGTTTACTCTGGTCCAGTCAGGAAGGAAGCTACGACCCTACTTTTAAGCTCACACCATTCTGGTCTTTACTAACACACCTTAGGAGCAGACCCTAAAGAGGCTTGATCGATCAGGAAGAATGATGAAGTGGGGGATTGAACTGAGTGAATTCGACATTCAGTACAAGCCAATGACTACAATCAATGGACAAGCCATGGCTGATTTCATCATCGAGCTCACCTATGATGATAACCCACAGACAAAGGTACAAGTTGTAAATTTAATTACCAACCCTTCTTTTACTTCCTCGACAGGTATTGGCTCACCAACAGCTGCATGGGGAGAAGAAGGAACATGGATAGTGCAAGTAGATGGTTCAGCTACCAAAGCCAGGAGTGGAGCGGGTACACCAGAGGGAAATTTACTCGAATATGATCTTCGTTTTGATTTCCAAACCACGAACAATGGGGCGAAATATGAAGCTGCCATCAACGGTCTCAGATTAGCTCGAGTGTTAGGGGCCTTGGTGGTTCACCTCCACAGTGACTCCAATTTGGTCGTCCACCAATTGAACAGGAATTATGAGGCTCAAGAGGAGACAATATGGAGCTACCTGCAGATCGTGAAAGCTGAGCTGTCCCAGTTCAAGCAAGTGGAGATCTATCATGTTCCAAGATCGAAGAATCTTTGAGATGATGCATTATCAAAGCTTGTGTCGTCTTCATCGGTAGGGTTAGGACAAGCCGTGTACGTGTAGCATCTCTAACACCCAAGTGTACCGAAAGAGGGACTACTTTGTGTCAACCAAGAAACTACCTGGATGGATCCCATAGCCAGTTATCTCAATACTGGGAAGAAGCCGACCGATCCAGCAGAGGCACAGAAGTTGGAACGAAGGGCCTTCCATTTCATCTTGCATGAAGGCTCGCTGTATAAAAGGCGATGGACAAGTTATGATGCATTTACCTACCTTAAATGCTTAACTCCGCAGGAAGAAAATTATGTGATCTGAGAGATCCACGAAGGCGACTGCAGAAATCATTACGAAGGGAAGGCGCTAGCCTTGAAAGCCCTGAGACAAGGCTATTATTGGCCGACCATGTTCGAGGAGGCGACCGAGTATGTGCAGAAGTGCTCCGCATGCCAGAAGTTTGCAAAGCACAACTTGGCTCGTCCAACGGATTTGATTCCCATTATCATCCCAATTCCTTTTGAAAGATGGGAATTAGATATCCTTGGTCAATTTACACTAGCAAGCAGACAACAGAAATTCTTGATCGTGGCGGTAGACTAGTTTACCAAGTGGATCGAAGCAGAGCCTTTGGCTCACATCACTTGGAAGGAGGTTAAGAGTTTTGTGTGGAAGTCGATCGTTTATCGATTCGGCATTTCTCGTTCCATCGTGATTGACAATGGGACACAATTCGATAGTACCGGTTCAATAAATTTTGTGCTGAGTTGAAGATTAAGCTACACTTTGCTTCAGTAGCTCATCCTCAGTCTAATGGGCTGGCAGAGGCAGCTAACAAGTGTATCCTGGAGCCATTGCGAAAGAAGGTAGGAGAAGCCAAAGGAGCATGGCCAGAGGAGCTCTCTCGCATAATGTGGTCATACAGAACGACTCGAAAAGGCTATACGGGAGAGACTCCTTTTATGCTTGCCTATGGGAGTGAAGCGGTCGTCTCTGTCGAAGGAGGCAAGGAATCTCTTCGCCTCAAATACTTCGATGAAGAAAAAACTCAAAAGGACTCAAACTCAACTTGAAATTGATCGACGAGGTCAGAGATCGGGTCCTTACTGCCCTTGTTAGGAAGAAGGGTCGTTTGGCCCCTACTACAATTCCAAGGTTCGAGGGCGAAGTTTCCACATTGGTGATCTCGTGTTACGAAAGGCTGTTTTTCCCCAGAGACCGCTCGACAAGGAAAACTCGCTGCAAAATGAGAGGGTCCCTAAAAGGTGACTGATGTCCTCAGCCCAGCCACCTATCGGCTCTCTACAATTGAAGACAAGGTGTAACGACCGGTATTCGTCAATACATCTATTACGTATTTAACGTATTTTCATTTTTAAAAGTATTTTATAATGGTTAGTCCGGAGTTTTATATCCAAAAATGATTTCAAACTTCCTTATAAAAAATATTTTGAAGATCAAACTAGTTATGGTGTATTTCAGTAGGTTTGGATTTCATCAAATACCTCTAAACAATCTTTATAATAATTCATTTTCAAATTCTATCGATTTAGCTGCATGAATTAATTTTCTATATAAACATCATCAAAATATTTTCAAACTTCTACAGTATCCTTCTATGATCATTTAGTGCCCCCATACTACTTTCCTAATTTTCTGAAATCAAATCAACCAAGAACCCGCAAACTTGCATCCAAACATTTTGGCCCAAAACTTGTATCTATGTAGCTCAAACCCTGAAATGGATTTGGTAATCACGATCCTCGTGACGATATGAACCCGTGGCTATGTTTTTCTTACTTTTTCGGACACGTTTAACTTCAGGGACAAAATCGTAATTTCGTACCCAAATTTTACTAATTACCTTTCCCTAATCACCTTTTAAGCTATC
Organism: Scilla litardierei; assembly: GCA_030789695.1. NCBI lineage: Eukaryota > Viridiplantae > Streptophyta > Magnoliopsida > Asparagales > Asparagaceae > Scilla > Scilla litardierei. The sequence continues at coordinate 129,336,193 of CM061141.1, read as the reverse complement.
CTAATTACTCTTAAATTACTTACTTATCTCCTGTCGGCAGCCGCCCACGTTTTCATGCTGAGGAGTTTTGATCTAAGCTTCTAAGCTTAGTCCAATCCCCACACCTAACATCATTAATTCCCAATTGACTAAGTATTTAATTCATACTTAGTTAATTATTAATTTCATTACTATAAACTCCCCTCCCCTAAACTCTTTCTCTCAAAGGCGCATAAGCTCGAAGCTCATGCTCTCACCCTCTCTCACCCTCTCTCTCCCTCTCTCTCCCTCTCTCTCTCTCTCTCTCTCTCTCTCTCTCTCTCTCTCTCTCTCTCTCTCTCTCTCTCTCTCTCTCTCTCTCTCTCTCTCCCCCCCCCCCTTCGACAACTCTCTCCCTCGCCCACGTCGTCTTCGCCTCACGCTCCACCGTTGACCGCCTGAACCTGCTGCCTACCGACGCTCCACACGCCGCTGCCGCCGCGGACAACCCCCGAGAGCACTCGCCCCGCCTTCGATCTTCCTCTCCCCTCTCGGAGCTCTGACGAGCGTGCATGTCATCGCGCAGCCTCCGTGCCCTCGTCGCCCCTCGATTATGGCCGCAGCTTTGCCACCCGGAGCACCCCGACAGCCCCGACACCCTCCATGACACACCGTCGCTTTGAAGCACCCCATGCCGCAGCCCGCTGCCACCGCCTCCCTCGCCATCGTCATTGTCGCTTCAGGCCGTCGCTGTTGATGGGTTTTGGCAAACCCTTAGGGCACAGATCTGTTCCCGTCCTAAATCGGACGGACAACCGAGGGATAAAAACACAGCGGAAAAACATGTAGCTAAACAATTTAGCTAAGGCCCAAAGGAAAGCCAGAACCTTAGCCAAGATCTATGCCGACTTGGGGTGGATCTAACCACCCCAAGAGGGATCTATACTACTGTGACATTATTTAAATTATTCTAGAAAGCTACTAAATCACATACTTGGAACCTTGCCTTGGTACATGCAAGGTGTACTGCACCGTCTTTCGAGCTGCTCCCCGTCCCGCACCGAACCGCTCCTCGAACCGCTCCGTGTCTCGAGTCCATCAATCCCCTTGTCGCCGAGCCAACCACGCACCGAAGAAAGTTTAACTTGAGAGGATTCTCCGTCAAGACTTCGGATCTGATTCGAGCTCCTTCGTGGCTTTGCTAGAGCCCTTCAGGAGCAAGGCAGAAAATTAGAGAGAAGAGAATATTAATTTAAGCTTAGATACGAGCGTGCTCCAACATTTTTGGGAGCTGCTCAGATCTAGAGCTTGGGACGAGTTTAGAGGAGGAGGGACTGACCCCTATTTATATAGGCGGCTGACCCCTCCCTTTTACTCCACTTCCGATGTGGGACTATTCTTTTTGGAGTTAATAAATCAAGTTAGTTTGCCTTAACAAAATGCCAAACTTCCATGAATTTTAAATCCCTCACCGTTGAGCTTCGATCTTGATACAAACTATCAAATCGAATAGCGTTCAAAGGTGAACGTGTAGGAAAAACAGAGAGTCAATCGGAGTCTGTTTGGCCCTCCAAACATACATTCAAAGATGAGCCCAAGACTATGTTTTCATTCAAAACCGGCCGCCAGTAAATTCACGCTTCCCTAGGCAGCGCGTGGGGCCCACCTGCACCAGGCGCATGCAGTGCACGAGCGGGCAAGGTCTGGCGCCCGCTCCCAGCGGGTACCTAAGCCCGTTTTCAGGCAGGATTCAGCCCAAACCTGTTGGGCTGACCCATTTGGGCTCCTTTAGTTGTTTTGGCTCTAACTTGAGCATTTGGACTTTGTTTTTGACGCGGTTTGAACCTGCGTTTAGTGCGGGACGATCCCGTCATCCAGGTAACTTTTTCCTTGCATTTAGTATATTAAATATTGTCATAAACTATTTACGACACATTTAACTCATTTTGCATCATAAGCAAAATAGTCCCATATCTAAGCTTAAAATAATCTTTTTGCATCAAATGCAGTTTTCTCTCTCTTGCATCAAATGCACATTCTCCCTAATGTTTCTACCTATTACTAGACGAAGGTCGTACTCTGTGTGAGACCCTACAGCCTGATCCTACTACAGGTGGGGCTCGAAGCCACAGACGGCAGTGACCACGAGCAGCAGTTACCGTCCCTGTTTCAGTATCATACTTATGTGGTTAACTCATCGACATGAGTATTGTCGGGACCACCCTGACTGTGTCCGTGATGAATTCTTCCGTTTTAGTCTCTTCATCAAAACTATGTCGTTTAACTCAAGTCTAGGGTACGGTCAAACTGTCAACCCCAATAGCTTGAAGTAGGTTAGTTTCCATCGATCTTTAGTCAAATAATGTTGGACATCTTCCAACATACTTTGGCCAGAGTTTTCGCTAAAGACCGAACTAACGCTACGACACTAACTCCCATTGACCGGGAGAGACGAATCCTATCTTGGTCATTACTCTCCTCGCATGCTTCAAAGTCACATAACCAAAGACCTTTCGACAGGCCTTGCCTCGAAGATAGGTCAGAGATCTAAGTGACACCGTTCACATACAGGTTTGTACAATGATCTCAAGTCAAAGACCAACTTGCCTTTCATCACTAAGAGTTATCATTGACAGATTTGTCAATCATAACCATATGATAACTCGTTTGGGTCTTTCATTAAACTCATTCTTCAATGAGCACATGTGTCTCGTCTCCGACTTCGCCAAAGAGATCATCGTTACTGCTATACACTGAAGACTAAGACATAATGGTCTATCCGATGTTTCGATATCCTTTTCTCGAAACATCTACGACCACGAACATTTCTAGACTTATGCTACTGACAGTCAAGCACTTCTCCATAATCGAGATCCTCATCTCGATATATATTTGACCTTGTATTAAGTCTCAGGATTTTACCTAAGTTAATTTCTAATGATAACTACATTATGATTTAACTTAGATAAATTCTTACCATACAGATTACTGTAATTTTGAACAAGATGTTTGTATAGATACACGGAGATAAATTGTGTAACGACTGGTTTTTATGTATTTGGATTATCTATATTATATATATATGTTTTGGTGGATTTTCTCCTTATGTGTGGTTTCCGTCTCCGTAGCTTTCGTTTTCGTTCGTTTCGTTGTGATTTTCTAGCTTCTTCCTTGAATCGTTGATCTTGGAGTAAGTCACTCATGACGAACTTCAAGTCGCTCATATTTTAGCGTTAGAGTGATCTTAGAAACTATAGGAATCTTCCCAAAGCTTCGCGCTTCATTTTGACACTTTTCGTGCACCTTAGTTGGTTCAAGAAGGTGGACCAACCGACTAGATTGAGATCTAGTCGGTCAGGAAATCTATTGGAACCGACTAGTTCATTGAATCAAAAACTCAGAAGTTACTGTTTACTCTTAGTCGGTCTAAGATCAACCACTGACCGACTAGATGTGAAACTAGTCGGTCAGACCTTGCTCTCAGACCGACTAGTTCCTTTGATAAATTTCACCTAAGTTACTGTTTATCGTTAGTCGGTCTAAGAACAACCACCGACCGACTAGGTTACAAACTAGTCGGTCAGCCATTGTTCTTTAACCGACTAATTCATTAACCATTTTGACGACCTGAGTTAATGTTTGGTGTTAGTCGGTCACAGTTAGTCTACCGACCGACTAGTTCTTGAACTAGTCGGTCAGCCAACCTTCTTTGACCGACTAACCGCTGTCGAAACCCTAGATTTCGCCCAACCGCCACACGATTTTCTATTTAAACCCCAAACATTTTCTTTTCCTTCTTTCTCTTCTCTTGGCCATTTCCTTTCCCCCTTGACCTCTGATCTTCCCCAACCTTCATCTAGCCATTCCTCCTTCCTCAAGAGCCCCTCTCCCCCTCCATTTAGGCCGGCCACCTCCTCTAGGTCGTCGGCAAACCCCCAAAACTCCCCAAAATCCCATTTTCTCTAGATTTCTCCATCCATTCCAGATCTGAATCGTGGTTCCCCGGATCGTTTCTTCCGTTACCGTGCTTGCTCGGCATCGATCTTCCGCTTCCTACGGTAGTGTTCGAACCTTTAATATTTTCATAACCCACTTTGTGATTTTTGTTAAACCCTAATAAAACTAGGTTGGATGTTGTTCTAATATTGTTTTGACATGGCAGCGATCTCATCCCCGTAGTCTAACATTTTGTGACATGCCTCGTTGATCGTCATCCTCGGTGCTAGGCAAGTGAAACTTGCCACTTAGGGTTTTAGGCCATGTCTTAGACCATTTGCTTGTTGTAGGCATAAAAGAGACTAGGCGATGAAATGATACTCGCCTAGGCGCAATTTCAGGATCTAGCTTGACAACGAAGCTAGATCCGTCATTTATCATGTTGCATAAAACTACCATGTCATGTTTAATTTCAATTAACGGTACGCGAATATCTGTTCATGTCATTGCATACTTGATTGTTCATCGTGTTTGTGTAGCACACGCTACTTTAAAATGTAAGCTGCGGCGAGTAGGATTTTGACTCCTACATCGTGACTTGAGGCTAGGTGCACCCCTATGCCAAATACACTTCTTGGCTCGTGATCCAGAAGTGAGATAGTGTGTTGCTAATCCCAACGCTCGATACACATGGAGGGGTAGGGTTAAACGGTCGCTTGAGCTTAGGAGTTGGCCCGATCAGCCACTCTAGCCAAAAGACGGAAACTCTGAGCACAAAGTGAAAATCGTGATAAGTGATTCGTGATATGTGGAAATCGTGATAAGTGATTCGTGATATGTGGAAATCATGATAAGTGATTCGTGAATTAGTGATTTGGTAGCTGTTGCTACATCGTGCGTGCTTGTCCCTTCTTGTCCTTTTTAACTGTTGCATCATACTTAAATGTCATGTCATTGCATCCTACTTGAATTGTTAGGTTGTTAGTTTACCTTCAGTTTCCTTGCTCAAGTCTTTTAGACTTGCTGACATGTGCCCCTCTCTCTTTTGGGTGACACATGTTAGATCCTGAGCCAGAGTTCGTTGGCGAGGACGTGGTGTTTGCTGCGCTTAGTCAGGACCCGCGTTTGCTGTGGAGGAGTACGTGGACACCGGGGACCAGTCCTAGTGTCTTTGTTGAGCTTTCCCTTTTATTTTAGACTGCTGTAGTTGTCGGTGCGCAGCACCAATACTCTGTTTATGTTTGTCCTTGTTGGCCTTGTTCTGGGCCTTTAGACTCTTTCTGTTTAGCCTGGTGGCTTTTCTGGATGTTGAACTTAATTGTTATGTTTGGACATTGCTGAGATTTGGGATTTTATTTTCTGTATCTCCTTGTGTTATTATCTTGTTCTGCTCGTGGTTACAGTGACCTGCATATGTTTTATTGACGCTTATCAGGCGTGTAGCTTCACAGCTCCACGTTTGTGCAGACCTTTTCACGTCTCGCCTCTATTTTAGGGAAGCGGGGCGTGACAGGTTTTGTTGGTGGCCCATGCAGGTCCTCTTCTGTAATTGCGATTATCGGAATAACGATAATAATATTAGAATGTCCAATAAACTAAGTTCGACATCCGAGTCATAAGCTATGAGTCTAATCTGGTTCGTTTTCTGTGTCACTAGATGGCAGGAAGGTGATTTACCCGTGGTGGTGGTAGTGCGCCCCCTCATGACGAGGAGCCTGAGCGGGAGCCCACCAATGGGGAGATGATGCGGATGATGATGATGCAGGTGCAGCAGGGTGTGCTTTTGCAAGTCCAGAATGCTCCAGTTGTTCGAGCTGCTCGGGCAATCCCGGATGCCCCTCGCTCCGAGCCGGGAGCGAAGCAATTTCGGGAGCTAGGTCCCGCTTATTTTGATGGGTCTGAGGGTCCTCTAGCTGCTGATGAGTGGATTCGGAACATTGAGGATAACTTGAAGATGGCGAAGATCGGCATGGCTGGATGGGTTGATCTGGCGAAGAGGCAGCTCAAGGATAATGCTCGGAACTGGTGGGATGCGGAAGAGAAGATGCTGGTGGAGCCAATAGCTTGGGATACCTTCAAGTCCAGGTTTGATGAGGAGTTCTTTCCGAAGGCTGCTAGGAAGGAGATGCTGCAGCGCTTTATTGAGCTGAAGCAAGGGAGCTTGACGGTGGACCAGTACCACCAGGAGTTCACTAGGCTGAGTCGGTTCACACCAAAGATGGTGCAGGATGCTGATGAGAGGGCTCAGAGGTTCCTGCAGGGACTTGCTTTGGAGCTTCAGAGTTTCGTGTCTTCCTCTGATCTGGACTCTTATCAGAAGGTTCTGGTAGATACGAGGAGGCAGGAGCTGAACTTAAGCCAGAGGAGAGGAAATGTTGCTGGAGCTGGGAAGAGGCCTATGGAGTAGGCCAGAGCGGTGGTTAGGCCAGGATTCAAGCCTAACCAGCCAGCTCAGTTCAAGAGGCCAGGTGGGCCTGTTCTGAAGACTTGCAATCATTATGGCAAGCCGGGTCATGTGAAGGACCAGTGCCGGAGGCTTTTGGGTCAGTGTTTGGGCTGTGGTGATGCTTCACATTCTCTGAAGGATTGTCCGAGTATCAAGCAGCCTTGGAGGGTACCTGTTGCAGCTCAGCCGTAGCAGCAGAGAGCACCGGTACCTGCTGGTCGCGGGGCAGCTCTCGTGCCGTAGAGGCAGGCTTTTCAGTGGGCCGTGCAGCCGAGGAGGCAGGCTTTTCTGATGACTGAGGTGGAGAGCATGGCTGTGGATGAGGTTATCACATGTAACTCTCCATCTAGCTGTTCCTTCTTAGTTAGTTTTGTTTGTTAGATTATGTTTGGTTGCTTGCATATGGTTGTTTGCTAGACTAGGGCTTGATTGTTAGACTGTTTGTAGGTGTGATTTTGGTGTGCACATTTCCTGCACGAGTCCTCTTTGACTCAGGTGCATCGATGTGCATTATTTCCCGGAGCTTCGTGGAGAAGCATTCCTTGGCGACGTCCCCTCTTCCGAAGAGTTGGAATATCGTCACAGGAAACGGCGTGGTCTCGGTGCATCTTGGTTGCAATTCTTGCTCGTTGGTGGTTTGTGGACATGAGCTTTACGTTGATTTCATTGTCCATGACATCATCAACTACGATGCGGTCCTTGGGATGGATTGGCTTGCGAGCTTCTATGCTACGATCAACTGTCGGAAGAAGAAGGTGGTGTTCAAGATTCCCAGACATCCAGTATTTGAGTTTAGTCGGGGTAGCAGTTCACTTGGCCCTGTCAGATTTCGGGCCAGGCCGGTGGAGTTTGTGGCTATGCAGATGGAGCTGGAGAGGCCTGCTGTAGTGCGGGACTTCGATGACGTCTTCCCCGAGGAGATGTCTGGATTGCCACCAGATCGAGCTCTGGAATTTTCGATTGATCTTATTCCGGGGGCGCAGCCGATTTCGAAGGCGCCATATCGTATGGCACCCGCTGAGTTGGAGAAATTGCGGAAGCAGCTGGATGAGCTTTTGCAGAAGGGTTATATCAATCCTAGTGTGTCTCCGTGGGGAGCACCGGTGCTGCTGGTGAAGAAGAAGGATGGTTCGCGTCGCATGTGCGTGGACTATCAGGAGCTGAATGTGGTGACCATCAAGAATAAATACCCGTTGCCTCGCATCGATGATATTTTTGATCAGCTTGGAGATTCGAGGGTGTTTTCGAAGTTGGATCTGAGGAGTGGTTATCATCAGCTGAAGGTGAAGAAGGAAGATGTTCCGAAGACAGCATTCAGGACGAAGTATGGACACTATGAGTTTGTGGTTATGCCCTTCGATGTAACCAATGCACCCGCAGTTTTCATGAATCTGATGAATCTGGTTTTCTACGACTTTTTAGATAAGTTTGTCGTTATCTTTATTGACGACATTCTGATCTATTCAAAGTCAGAGGAGGAGCATGCATCGCACTTGAGGACAGTGTTGGAGATTTTGAGGAAGCATCGTTTGTATGCTAAGTTTTCGAAGTGCGAGTTTTGGCTGGACCGTGTTGCTTTTCTCGGGCATGTGGTGACTGGAGATGGTATTTCAGTGGATCCCGAGAAGATCAAGGCCATCAGAGAGTGGCCTGTTCCGCAGTCAGCGTCTGAGATTCGGAGTTTTCTTGGGCTTGCTGGTTACTATCGGCGCTTCATTAAGGACTTTTCTCGTATTGCTGAGCCGATGACCAGATTGACGCGGAAGGATGTGCCTTTTGTTTGGTCGGGTGATTGTGAGAATGCCTTTGGTGTTCTGAGGGAGAGATTGACGACTGCCCCTATTCTTGTTGTGCCTGATCACAGTGGAGGATTCGAGATCTTTTGCGATGCTTCTGGCAAGGGTCTCGGTTGTGTATTGCATCAGCACGGGCATGTTGTGACATATGCTCCGCGTCAGCTCAAGACTCATGAGAAGAATTACCCGACACACGACTTGGAGTTGGCTGCTGTCGTGTTTGCGCTCAAGATTTGGAGGCACTTTCTGTGGAGTGAGAAAGTGAAGATCTTCACCGATCACAAAAGCTTGAAGTACATTTTTACTCAGAAGGAGCTCAATATGCGACAGCGTCGATGGTTAGAGCTCATGGTGGATTATGAGATTGATTTGCAGTATCACCCTGGCAAGGTGAATGTGGTTCCTGATGCGCTGAGTAGGCTTCCAGCGGTGATGTTGCTGACTTCGCAGTGGAGATTGCAGCAGGATTTTTGCGAGTCTGGATTTGAGATTGTTCTTCCTGGGGAGGCTTCTCCGTTGATGTGTATGCAGATTCAGTCGACGATCGTGGATCGGATCAAGGCTGGCCAGGCTGAGGATCCGAAGCTGGTGAAGATTCGGGAGCAGGTAGAAGCCGGTCTGTGGACTGACTTTTTGATTCATGAGGATGGCTCGCTGAGGTTTTAAGCTAGGTTGTGTGTGCCAGCTGGGGATATCAGAGAGGAGTTGTTGGTGGAGGCACACAGTTCGCCGTATTCTGTGCATCCTGGTGGGACCAAGATGTACACGGATCTTCGTCTGAACTATTGGTGGCATGGTATGAAGAGGAGTGTGGCTCGGAGTGTAGCCAAGTGTTTGGTTTGCCAGCAAGTGAAGGCGGAGCATCAGCGTACGGCAGGGTTGCTACAACCGCTTCCGATTTCGGAGTGGAAGTGGCAACACATCACTATGGATTTCGTGACTGGACTACCTCGGAGTCCGAAGCAGAATGACGCGATTTGGGTGATCGTAGATCGATTGACCAAATCCGCGCACTTTATTCCATTCCGAGTAGGACAGTCCACTGAGGCGCTAGCGAGGAGATATATGGAGGTAAATTCTTTTACTCTCTGTTTCTATTTCCTTTTCCTAGTTTAGATAGTGATGTTACGTGAATCGTGCAGGAGATCGTACGACTTCACGGAGTCCCTGTGAGTATCGTGTCGGACAGAGACACGAGGTTCACATCTCAGTTCTGGTAGAGTTTGCAGAAGATTTTGGGTACGCATCTGAGTTTCAGCACGGCGTACCATCTACAGACAGATGGCCAGTCCGAGAGGACGATTCAGATTTTAGAGGACAGGCTGAGGGCGTGCATGTTGGATTTCAAGGGTTCGTGGGAGGACCATCTACATCGGGTGGAGTTTTCCTACAACAACAGCTTCCAGGCGAGTATTGGCATGGCGCCTTTCGCCGCGCTTTATGGGAGGAAATGTCAATCGTCATTGAGTTGGGATGACGTTGGTGATCGGGAGCTGTTGGGACCTGAGATGATTGTGGAGGCTGTGGATGTTGTCAGGAACATTCGGGAGAGGTTGAGGATTGCTCAGGACCGTTTTAAGCATTGGGCGGATGCTAAACGGCGTCCTTTGGAGTTTCAGCCAGGCGACCATGTGTTCTTGAAGATTTCCCCGAATCGTGGTGTGATTCGCTTTGGGAAGCGAGGGAAGTTGAGCCCGTGATACATTGGACCGTTTGACATTCTGGAGAAAGTTGGCGAGGTAGCCTACCGCTTAGCCTTGCCGCCATCTTTGGAAGGAGTTCACAATGTTTTCCATGTGTCGCAGCTTCGTCGATACATTAGCGATCCATCTCATGATGTGGATTTCTCGGAGATTACCGTTTGCCCTGATATGACGTATGACCAGCAGCCAGTGCAGATTCTGGACAGGCGTCAGAAGTCGCTCCGGAACAAGGTTGTCAATCTTGTGAGGGTGATGTGGCGACACGGCTCACCAGGAGAGTCTACTTGGGAGAATGAGAATGAGATGCGAGAGCGCTACCCACTTTTGTTCCCGGACACGTGAGTGTTGGGAAATTCCTAGGGCGGAATTTTTCTTAAGTTGGGGAGGATGTAACGACTGGTTTTTATGTATTTGGATTATCTATATTATATATATATGTTTTGGTGGATTTTCTCCTTATGTGTGGTTTCCGTCTCCGTAGCTTTCGTTTTCGTTCATTTCGTTGTGATTTTCTAGCTTCTTCCTTGAATCGTTGATCTTGGAGTAAGTCACTCATGACGAACTTCAAGTCGCTCATATTTTAGCGTTAGAGTGATCTTAGAAACTATAGGAATCTTCCCGAAGCTTCGCACTTCATTTCGGCACTTTTCGTGCACCTTAGTTGGTTCAAGAAGGGGGACCAACCGACTAGATTGAGATCTAGTCGGTCAGGAACTCTATTGGAACCGACTAGTTCATTGAATCAAAAACTCAGAAGTTACTGTTTACTCTTAGTCGGTCTAAGATCAACCACCGACCGACTAGATGTGAAACTAGTCGGTCAGACCTTGCTCTCAGACCGACTAGTTCCTTTGATAAATTTCACCTAAGTTACTGTTTATCGTTAGTCGGTCTAAGAACAACCACCGACCGACTAGGTTGCAAACTAGTCGGTCAGCCATTGTTCTTTAACCGACTAATTCATTGACCATTTTGACGACCTGAGTTACTGTTTGGTGTTAGTCGGTCACAGTTAGTGTACCTACTGACTAGTTCTTGAACTAGTCGGTCAGCCAACCTTCTTTGACCGACTAACCGCTGTCGAAACCCTAGATTTCGCCCAGCCGCCACACGATTTTCTATTTAAACCCCAAACATTTTCTTTTCCTTCTTTCCCTTCTCTTAGCCATTTCCTTTCCCCCTTGACCTCTGATCTTCCCCAACCTTCCTCTAGCCATTCCTCCTTCCTCAAGAGCCCCTCTCCCCCTCCATTTAGGCCGGCCACCTCCTCTAGGCCGTCGGCAAACCCCCAAAACTCCCCAAAATCCCATTTTCTCCAGATTTCTCCATCCATTCCAGATCTGAACCGTGGTTCCCCGGATCGTTTCTTCCGTTGCCGTGCTTGCTCGGCATCGATCTTCTGCTTCCTACGGTAGTGTTCAAACCTTTAATATTTTCATAACCCACTTTGTGATTTTTGTTAAACCCTAATAAAACTAGGTTGGATGTTGGTCTAATATTGTTTTGCCAAGGCAGCGATCTCATCCCCGTAGTCTAACATTTTGTGACGTGCCTCGTTGATCGTCATCCTCGGTGCTAGGCAAGTGAAACTTGCCACTTAGGGTTTTAGGCCATGTCTTAGGCCATTTGCTTGTTGTAGGCGTAAAAGAGACTAGGCGACGAAATGATACTCGCCTAGGCACAATTTCAGGATCTAGCTTGACAACGAAGCTAGATCCGTCATTTATCATGTTGCATAAAACTACCATGTCATGTTTAATTTCAATTAACGGTACGCGAATATCTGTTCATGTCATTGCATACTTGATTGTTCATCGTGTTTGTGTAGCACACGCTACTTTAAAATGTAAGCTGCGGCGAGTAGGATTTTGACTCCTACATCGTGACTTGAGGCTAGGTGCACCCCTATGACAAATACACTTCCTGGCTCGTGATCCAGAAGCGAGCTAGTGTGTTGCTAATCCCAACGCTCGATACACGTGGAAGGGTAGGGTAAAACGGTCGCTTGAGCTTAGGAGTTGGCCCGATCAGCCACTCTAGCCAAAAGACGGAAACTCTGAGCACAAAGTGAAAATCGTGATAAGTGATTCGTGATATGTGGAAATCGTGATAAGTGATTCGTGATATGTGGAAATCGTGATAAGTGATTCGTGAATTAGTGATTTGGTAGCTGTTGCTACATCGTGTGTGCTTGTCCCTTCTTGTCCTTTTTAACTGTTGCATCATACTTAAATGTCATGTCATTGCATCCTACTTGAATTGTTAGGTTGTTAGTTTACCTTCAGTTTCCTTGCTCAAGTCTTTTAGACTTGCTGACATGTGCCCCTCTCTCTTTTGGGTGACACATGTTAGATCCTGAGCCAGAGTTCGTTGGCGAGGACGTGGTGTTTGCTGACGCTGAGTCAAGACCCGCGTTTGCTGTGGTGGAGTACGTGGACACTGGGGACCAGTCCTAGTGTCTTCGTTGAGCTTTCCCTTTTATTTTAGACTGCTGTAGTTGTCGGTGCGTAGCACCAATTCTCTGTTTATGTTTGTCCTTGTTGGCCTTGTTCTGGGCCTTTAGACTCTTTCTGTTTAGCCTGGTGGATTTTCTGGATGTTGAACTTAATTGTTATGTTTGGACATTGCTAAGATTTGGGATTTTATTTTCTGTATCTCCTTGTGTTACTATCTTGTTCTGCTTGTGGTTACAAGAACCTGCATATATTTTATTGACGCTTATCAGGCGTGTAGCTTCACAGCTCCACGTTTGTGTGGACCTTTTCACGTCTCGCCTCCATTTTAGGGAAGCGGAGCATGACAAATTGCCTTGAGGGCATACATCTCGTAACATCTCCCACTTGCACTCAGACCCATTTATCCCGGTATCTCATACCGCATTTACAAATAAGTCTTTCTTGACTTCATATGGTAGAGCCTTTGTGAGTGGATCTGCTAAATCGTCTACTGTTTAAACTTAAGGGGTTTCTATGTTCATATTAGACCAACCATTTGAATCTTATTCAAATAATTCCTTTGGTTCTTTGGAATCCATAATATTTAATTTCTCTGGATCTCGTCCAGCTCATTGTACCTTACGATAATAATTGTAATAAGTTATTGGTCATTTTAGATGGTTCATATTTAAAAGTGTCAAACTCTTTTGACCACTTTATCAAAAATATGTTACATCCCCTTGATGCCTCGTATATGTTCTATTCGCTCCCACTGACCTTGAAAACTCTCTGGCTAATTCATATATGTTTGTTCTTCTAAATCATATTTAGAAAACGAACTATAAATGAAAGCTCCAGTTTTCATGGTTATCATGAGCATTTACATCGAGTTCGGTTCGAGTATATCTGTACGTATATGCTGGTGAGACAGTTTCATTATAATCCATTTATTGGAATTAGGATGAAAACGTTCTCAACCAACGTAAGCTGTACTTCACTACTTTCTTTCTGCACCAATCTTCTAAACTTGAAGATTTACTTGCAGACATTAAGAAATTTGGGCACGTAAACTAAAGTCCATACTTTATTTACGTGCACGGACCTATTGCATCAAGTTGTTAATCAGAGTCACTACTTAAAATTCCATCCTGGAAGTTGATTAAGCCATCACTGACTATGATGTCTAACTCGACTCTTCGTCTTACGAAACTCGAGTAATCCTTAAACTTCCTAAAGATTGATTTAATGAATATCTTATTGATAATGTCCTCACAGAGCCTTATCAAGAACCAAGGCATTATAATCTGGGACTTAACCCAGAGGGAGGATTGTAACTCAAAGTCAACTTGTCATGAATCGCACTATGTCTAACAAAATGTGATTCATGCTCTCAAACACATTCAATATGTTAAGAGTCTTGACCTGAGAGAAAATCAAATTTTATTTTAATTACGCAAGATTTATACAGCCAAGTATTCGACTTTTCGATCTAATCGAATCAGTTTAAATACTTCTGTCATTTTGTTCTCTATTTTATCAGACTTGTGTTTTATCAAGAACACGTGTCTCAATAAAATAAGAACAACTTATCATGGCTAACTTAGTCTTGGGTCTGGGTACATCCGTATGTACGAGACTACTAGTTCGACAACTCATTCTCCCACTGTCTTACAGAAGGAGTTTCGGCCAACATACCATTGATAATAATATTCACAATGTCCATAGACTTCATAATACGAGAGGTCAGACCCCTCTTTATGTGACTTGTGAAGCTTAGTCTCTTTGATACGGCCTAGTTTATTTTTCCATATAAGTTTATTACTATCTTGTGTATTTATATATTGACATTTAATATATTATAATTATTACAAATTACTAACACAAAACATTGCTTCAGAAGCAAGGTGACGACATTCGTCAAAAATGTGTTAGACGTCATTTATATAACAATATTCTGAAATCGTGACATCAAATATATCACATATTCAGTTCCTCATACTTATGCCTTTACTAATGATAGATAAAACTATCTTTCTCAATGTGACTTTTCCTTAGTGCCTTCTTCCTTTTCTAAATCTCATTTAGATATTAAACGTCTCAACAAAAATTAAATAGCTATGCAAGCATTTCATGTATCAAACGCCTGAGCTTTGCAACCTTGAGTGTAGCTCAACAAGTTGCTCGTCTCAAGATCCGGTAGGGATACATAGTCTTGCACCGCTCATGCACTCATATTCAATTCAAACAATTTGATCGAGTTTTCAAACCTTACGGATCTAACCTGCTTTCCATACAACCTTGAGTGTCGCTCAACAAATTGTATGGAGAATCTTGCTATTGAACATCAATATGTTCGAGCTGCCCATATAGAGGCGAATGACATGTAGCATGCATTTATTTTGTTGGACTCAGAACTTAATGAAATCATATTCCTTAAATATGTCCTTAAGAAGGTCATTTTAATGTCAATGAGAATAAAGTTTAGTCTATCAATTAGACTTTAACTTGATATTCAATTAACCAACCTATTTGACTAGTTAACTTATTCCGTTATATTATATTTTGATTCCATCGGTAAACTTAGAATTACCCTAGTTTAGCATATGTTCAAGTTTTTTAATATAGATAGAATGGCTTTTATCAATCTATATCCTCCCACTATTTTCGCGATCATTTTAAGCCTTAATAATGAACGATTTAATTAAATTTAAATTAATGGGAAAGAGATCCAACCACCCTGAGTCTTACAACCTTGAGTGTATCTCAACAAATTGCCTGACTCTGCGATCGGTAGATGACTCTTCATCAATCATATCATATATGATTCTCTTATCGGTTTTTACCCCTAGCCATTTGTGACCATGAGTGTGCTTATCCAAATCACAATTACTAGTCTAGTCAGACCCTTGTTTTCTTGTCTAGCCTAACTTACGCCGGCACTCGGTGTATTCACGACATGACGGTTTGGGTCAAGTCTAGACTACATCATTAGATTAACTTACGCCGACATTCGGTGTATTCACGACACGACGGTTTGGGTTAAATCAAGATTACATCATATGTATTTAAGAAGTTGGTGTCTACAAGGTTGTCATGTCACAGCTTGAGTGTAGCTCAACAACTGGAACATGGGTCCTATAGTTGCCAACCCCTAAAACAAGGAGGGCTACGACTAACCTTGAAAAAGATTATTAACGTATTTGACTAGATGTAGTCCAGGGTGTCATATAATCATGATTCGCGGCATTGCGGTCCAGTGAAACACGGCCAGGGAATTGACTAAACCAGGATCACTTATCCCTTAGACTAGCTAGGGTGATCCAACAAACTTAGCCAAGCACATTGACCAGATCATGGTCCATTGAATGAAGCTTGTCATTTTTTATATGCGTGCCATAGACTAAAAGGCTTTTATTAACAACTAATTAATCCTATCAACTAGTTGAATCCTTAAAATTCAAAATTTTAGGATTTTTAATAACTTTTATTAAATCCTTATCAACTATATGGTTCTCGATGTTCAACGTGCTACCCTAATCAACATTAGGATTTTAATAAATCATTTTGAACACTTTTAAAGTGTAGTCATTTAATGAGAATTATTATTGAAACGATTAAAATAATAATCGTCGTTAAAGTGGACTACCCTAATCAAGAATTAGGTTTTTAAAGTTTGTAATGATTATTAAAACATAGTATGTCATTAAAATTTATCTTATAAATCTTAAAGATTCTTAATGGCTAACTTATAAGGGTTTTCTTGTGTTATCAAGTAAGGGACAAGAATAACATAGCCATTAACACTAACATCTTAATTAAATCATATGAAATTAAGTGTCAACAATAATTATCATATAATTATTTTATGTTTCAACTAAACATAACATGCAACATAATTTTAAAACCATAAAAATTTTATCTAATAAAATTTAAAGCTTCATGTTCAAAAATATCTCATAATTTTATTACATGAACATATGTTAAAAATTATCAAATTAAAATTTGCTTGCAGAAAATTTTATCACATAAAATTTTAAAGCATTTAAATCATTTTTAAAATTATCGTATAAAGTTAAAAACATTTTAAATGTGTTTAGTAAGCAATCAATAATTTTAAAATTGCTGCAGTCCTAGATCATCATGTAGACCAGGCTTTGATACCACTGATGGGTTTTGGCGGACCCTTAGGGCACAGATCTGTTCCCGTCCTAAGTCGGACGGACAACAGAGGGATAAAAACACAGCCGAAAAACATGTAGCTAAATAATTTAGCTAAGGCCCTAAGGAAAGCCAGAACCTTAGCCAAGATCTATGCCGACTTTGGGTGGATCTGACCACCCCAAGAGGGATCTATACTACTGTGACATTATTAAAATTATTCTAGAAAGTTACTAAATCACATACCTGGAACCTTGCCTTGGTACAAGCAAGGTGTACCGCACCGTCTTCCGAGCAGCTCCTCGTCTAGTGCCGACCCTCTCCGTGTCCCGAGGCAAGCAATCCCCTTGTCGCCGAGCCAACCACGCACCGAAGAAAGTTTCACTTGAGAGGATCCTCCGTTAAGACTTCGGATCCGATCCGAGCTCCTTCGTGGCTTTGCTAGAGCCCTTCAGAAGCAAGGCAGAAAATTAGGGAGAAGAGAATATTAATTTAAGCTTAGATAGGAGCGTGCTCCAACATTTTTAGGAGCTGCTCAGATCTAGAGCTTGGGACGAGTTTAGAGAAGGAGAGCATACCCCTATTTATATAGGTGGTTGACCCCTCCCCTTTACTCCATTTCTGATGTGGGACTATTCTTTTTGGAGTTAATAAATCAAGTTAGTTTGCCTTAACAAAATGCCAAACTTCCATGAATTTTAACTCCCTCGCCGTTGAGCTTCGATCTTGATACAACCTATCAAACCGAAGGGCGTTCAACGGTGAATGCGAAGGAAAAAACGGAGAGTCAATCGGAGTCCGTTTGGCCCTCCAAACGTACGTCCAAAGATGAGCCAAAGACTGTGTTTTCGTTCAAAACTAGCCGCCAGTAAATTCACGCTGCCCTAGGCAGCGTGTAGGGCCCACTTGCGCCAGGTGCATACAGCGCACATGCCTTGAGGCACATGCACCACATGCACCCAGCGGGCGCCCGGGAACCCATGCCTGCTGGAGCAGGCACGGTCTGGCGCCTACTACCAGCGGGCGTGGGCTTGTGCCCGCTCTCAGAGGGTGCCCGCGCCCGTTTTCAGGCAGGGTTCAACCCAAACATGTTGGGCTGACCCATTTGGGCTCCTTTGGCTTTTTGCTCTAACTTGAGTATTTGGACTCCGTTTTTGACGCGGTTTGAACCTGCGTTTAGTGCGGGACGATCCCGTCATCCAGGTAATCTTTTCCTTACGTTTAGTATATTAAATATTTTCGTAAACTATTTACGACACATTAAACTCATTTTGCATCATCTGCAAAATAGTCCCCTATCTAAGCTTAAAATAATCTTTTTACATCAAATGCAGTTTTCTCTCTCTTGCATCAAATGCACATTCTCCCTAATGTTTCTACCTATTACCAGATGAAGGTCGTACTCTGTGTGAGAACCTACAGCCTGACCCTACTATAGGTGGGGCTCGAAGCCATAGACGGTAGTGACCACGAGCAGCAGTTGTCGTCCTTGTTTCAGTATCATACTTATGTGGTTAACTCATCGACATGCGTATTGTCGGGACCACACTGACTGTGTCCGTGATGAATTCTGCAGTTTTAGTATCTTCATCAAAACTATGTCGTTTAACTCAAGCCTAGGGTACGGTCAAACTGTCAACCCCAATAGCTTGAAGTCGGTTAGTTTCCATCGATCTTTAGTCAAATAATGTTGGACATCTTCCAACATACTCTGGCCAGAGTTTTTGCTAAAGACCGAACTAACACTACAATACTAACTCCCATTGACCGGGAGATACGAATCATATCTTGGTCATTACCTCCTCGCACGCTTCAAATGTCACATAACCAAAGACCTTTCGACAGGCCTTGCCTCGAAGTTAGGTCAGAGATCTAAGTGACCGTTCACGTACAGGTTCGTACAATGACCTCAAGTCAAAAACCAACTTGTCTATCATCACTAAGAGTTATCATTGACAGATGTTCAATCATAACCATATGATAACTCTTTTGGGTCATCCAGTGAACCCATTCTTCAATGAGCACATGTGTCTCGTCTCCGACTTCGCCAAATCGAACGACCATGAGATCATCGTCACCGCTATACGGTGAAGACTAAGACACAATGGTCTATCCAATGTTTTGATATCCTTTTCTCGAAACATCTACAACCACGAACGTTTCTAGACTTATACTACTGACGGTCAAGCACTTCTCCATGATCGAGATCCTCATCTCGATATATGTTTGACCTTGCATTAAGTCTCAGGATTTTACCTAAGTTAATAGCTAATGGTAAGTACATTATGAGTTAACTTAGATAAATTCTTACCATACAGCTTCCTGTAATTTTGAACAAGATGTTTGTATAGATACACGGAGATAAATTGCCTCGAGGGCATACATCTCGCAACAGCCGTCGCCTCGCCGCCGCCCCGAGCCCCCGCCGTCGTCCGACGTCGAAGAACCCACGAACGACGCTCCTGATGCATGCTGCATAGGGGAAAACGAAGGTAAGTTAGCTTTATAACGTTTTTAATGTTTTTGTATTATTATGTATATATACGTATTTAGATAATTAGATAAAATGGGTTATTTGATAAATAATTAATAGTAAATAATATAAGGGTTGGAAAAATACAAGGCCAGCTTCAGAAAATCAGAAATGATGTTCTGGATCTAATGGCGCTAGTTTCATCTCAATCAGACGAGTTGTATTTTTAAAATAAATTTTTAAGCCTAAAACATAAATACGTTGTTTTCTTTTAAAAATCCATAATTTGCTATTTTCACGTAAACTGATATGTGAAAAAATTATATTTGTAGTACTCTTCGAGACGGTCATTTTGGCACAGCTCACTTGAAACTTTCTGACGCATAGTTCATCCAGAAGAAATGTTTGAACAATTACGTTACCCAATTAAAATTAGTTTTTAAATTGATTTTGAGCTTTTAAAAAATATAAAAATTACCAGAAGCTTCTGAAAAATATTTCATCCTTAAGTAAAATTATTTTTCTCATATCTAGTCTATATAAAAATTAGAACGCTTTTCGACACCTTTTCAATCGATTATAAAAATCAAAACGATCAAGTTAAATAGATAGAAAATAGTGTGTTCTTTAACCGACTGTTTCTTGTATTTACAGTACCAATTCTTGTGCACCAACTCCCTTGGAAGCTCTAGCTCCAACCTCGTCTTACTACGACGATCTCGATATTGTAAGTCACAATGAATTCTAACTTTAGAAATTTAGATAGTGTACTAAATGGAAATATTGCATGTTCGAAGCATGGGATCGGTATCATAGTTGGTGGACTTCAAACCAATGCTCAGGACTGATATTCTCTGTTGAGGCTTCTGCCTTGACTTCTTAACAAGCTCTTTGGAGTGTTGTAATGCCTTTGAATATATCTAAAGTGAGACCATTGTGCATAACTCTATTGGTGTGTAAGTCGGTTTATCATAACTTCCATTAGCATCTTTACCTTTGGAACAATAGATTGACATACCGTATTGAAACATAATAAGTGAATGATATACCGTGTTGACATTATACTGTTGGAACGTCCTATTGAAATTGAATGCTTGAAAGTAGTTGGCACTGAACTGGGTTTTTGGGGTAACTTATATTAGAGAAAGTGTGGGAGCGACCGCGAGCCATCTACACATTGCACCGTACCGTACCGACCGTCTAAAATGAAATATACCGCCTAAAGTGATTTAAGATCCACCCGGATGAGCGCCCCCGTGGCAGGAGATGGGCTCCATGGTTGCACACTATACTTTCCTATATAATTCACGTAGTTTCTAGCTTTACTACTGCTTACTTGTCCTTTTATTGTTACTACATCTACCTGGTTGTCCTACGTCATCACATTGCATGCTAGTTAAAATATTGTTGCTACCATGTTACATATGCCATGCCACGGTTGTTGCTTTTGCACGTTGCTTTTTGTACTTGCAAAGTCACCTTTACTTTATGCATTACATGCACTTTACTTACCACACCTGAGTAGCCACCAGTACTTAACTTATCACTCTTGCATGCATGTCCGCTCTTACCTTACTTTCTGCACTTGCATGATCATCCTTAATTGTTTACTATAGCATGTTCCATATTTTTTCACTGCTCTATTTCTATTGCTAGAATTGTTGTGACTTACCTATGGTTCCATCTTCGTGGCACCGCAGATGCCACACAGGTTAACTTAGGCACTTCTGAGTTCGCAGAGCCATAGCTCGATCCTGAGACTGCTGACTTATAGATTTGGAGTGTATGTGTGATGTACTTTCTATGTATTTCCATTCCACTTTACTTTTCATGTATTTGGTGAGAGATTGATGCTTTGTGTTATACTTTCAATTATGGACTGTAAGAATGTACGCCTGTTTGAGTATTATTATACGTCTCTGCATCAAGGCTAAATTGTTTTCACTGGTGATCTGTAGACCTGCAAATAAATCAAATAAGTAATGGCCCCCGAGAGCGGGTCGTTACAAGTTTGGTGGTCCATGAAGGTCCGCGCTAACTACCTCGTGAACAGTATAACAAGATCAGGATGTACTGTATATAATACTCAACGAAGCTGACAATTTTTCTATGTATGTATGTGTGACATTCAAACAATGGACGGAAACACTTTTGAGAGTCCCAACGGAGGTGATCTATTCGAAGCTAGCAACCAAACCAACAACGGACCAACTCCCACTGTGCATCAAATTTTTGATGTCGCATTGCAAGAGCTGGTTCAAGCTATACGAGGAGAACAAAAGCACGAAGGAAGTATACAACAATTCAGGTCGCTCTGCCCAAAGCCTTGGAATGGTTTGGACGGTCCTCTGAAGGCCGAAGAATAGCTGCGAAGCACTGAGGATGACTTAAGAGTAGCTCAGATCGCAGAATATGCATGGATGAACACTGCCAAATCGCAACTGACTGATGGAGCTAGATTTGGTGGATTCGACGGAATGTCGCCTACAACGACCAATTGATCAATTCACAATGCTTAGTCGTTTTGCTCCCAGGATGGTTGACACCCCTCTGACCCGAGCTCAACGCTTCAAGCAGGGTCTAAACATAGAGATCTGACGGAACTTGGTCGGACGCCAACTCTGCACACATACTGAGGTTCTAGCTGCAGCTCGTGAGCACGAGTTCATCGAAAGAGAAGAAAGCCGAGAGGTATCTGCCCCTCCTCAAAGTTTACCACCTCCAACAGCTACTGATGGACCTAGCCATCAACCATCATCTAACTACATGCATCGCCCAATCCAGCAGACCCAATTCAAGAGACAGGTACCCCCACAACGTCCAGTGTGTCACCATTGTGGTAGGCCTGGACATATGAAATCAGAGTGTCGATGGTACCTGAATCTATGCCTGATTTGTGGGTCGGAAGATCATCTTGCTAGGGATTGCCCAGATGCAAGAGTACAAGTTACTACCACTGCCACAGTTGATGCCCCTGCTGGAGACGCTTCTCAGCGACCACCTCCTCCTCCGCAACGACAAGCCTACATAATGATCGTGGAAGATGCCTAAGCCATCAACCAGGCAGGTATGAATTATCGCTTTTAATATTATACTCGTTCAATTGCAATTACCATTATATCATCGTAGCTATTATGATAATACTAGTCTCGAGACTAGTTACGGAAGCTATGGTGATGTCAATAGTATGTATTCATACATAACACATCTTGTTTTCTTGATGCTATGATATCACATTATATTTCATGCTATTAACAACTTATTTTCCTATATCGTTATCCTTCATCAAGCCATCACGCTGATCGTTTAATGGCTTAAGGCAATGATCGGTCTTTTAAATTCCGATAATGGAATTATTTTAAGGAGGGTAGGATGTAACGACCCGTATTCGTCAATACATCTATTACGTATTTAACGTATTTTCATTTTTCAAAAGTATTTTATAATGGTTAGCCAGGAGTTTTATATCCAAAAATGATTTCAAACTTCCTTATAAAAAATATTTTGAAGCATCAAACTAGAGTTTGGTTTTCATCAAATACCTCTAAATAATCTTTATAATAATTCATTTTCAAATGCTACCGATTTAGCTGTATGAATTAATTTTCTATATAAACATCATCAAAACGTTTTCAAACTTCTACAGTACCCTTCTATGATTATTTAGTGCACCTCATATTAATTTCGTAATTTTCTGATATCAAATCAACCTAGAACCCGCAAACCCGCATACCAAACATTTTGGCCCAAAACTCGTATCTCTATAGCTCAACCCCTGAAATGGATTTTGTATCGCGATCCTCGCAATGATACGAACCCGTGGCTATGTTTTCGTAATTTTCGGACTTGTTTAACTTCAGGGGCAAAATCGTAATTTCGTACCAAAATTTTACTAATTACCTTTCCCTAATCACCTTTTAAACTATCCTAATTACCCTTAAATTACTTACCTATCTCATGTCGGCAGCCTCCCACGCTTTCATGATGAGGAGTTTTGATCTAAGCTTCTAAGCTTAGTCCAATCCCCACACCTAACATCAATAATTCCCAATTGACTAAGTATTTAATGCATACTTAGTTAATTATTAATTTCATTACTATAAAACCCCCTCCCCTAAACTCTTTCTCTCCCAGGCTCATAAGACCAAAGACCACGCTCTACCCTCTGTAACGACCACTTTTCGTTGCACTTTGTTCGTGCACGTGCTTTTGGCTGTGCACGTGTTTATTTCAGACTTTATTTGTTTACGAACACTTTAGTGTGATATGCCGTTGTGAACGTCTCTGAGAGCATTAAATAGTGGCACTAATTTGGAACGACATTTCTCTAGTCGTTTTCCCACAATTTAATCTTATTCGATGAGACGTGCGATTTTCACTTTTGACGGGAGACGTTTCTAATTTTAGTTTCGCCATCCGACGTCGAAATTGAGATCTGTCTTCTTAGTTAGCTCACTTTCGTCACCACGATCACCCTGATATTTATTTTATAATTTTTGGAGTTTATTTGACCACTTTTATATTTTTAACAAGGTTTAAAATATTTTTAATAGTTACGTTTTAAATTATTTTCGGCCAAATAAAATTTATTTGAGTTTAAAACGTTTTAAATAATTTTTGATCCGAATTCTAGCTCATTTGGGCCGCATCCTAGCCTTGGGTGAGTTGGAGATGGGTGAGATTCAAATTTTAAATTATTTTAAACTCCTAATCCCATTAGGATTAGCCCTAGACCAAGTCAACCCATCTACACTATATAAACAATCCCTAGGAAGACCTATTTTCGCAAGAAATTAACCCTAGCCGCTTCCAAAACCCCAATTTGACGTTGCGACGAATCGTCGCAACGTTGCGACGAACTTCTCCCGCACCGACCGACGAAACAAGCCCATTTTCCCCGCTCCGACCAAAGCAGCCGCCCGCACCAAGCTGTCGCACGCACCCGCTGCTGCCGCCCACTCCGTTCTCCCGCTCCGACCGAGAGAATCCCTCGGTCAGACCGAGAGATTTCCCCGCTCACGCCCGCATCTCCGCACCGCACCGCCCCCGCTCTGTCGCTCCGCTCCGCACCGTGCCCGACCGAAGCCCCCGCCCGCACCGACCGCTCTCCGCATCGTTGCAACGGATGCAACGATTGCAACTCTCGTCCGCCCGCACCGACTGACGGATCCCTCCGCACCGACCGAGAGCCCCGACCCCGCACCGACCCGCTGCGTCGTGCAAGCTTGTTCCCTGTGTCTGACCGAGCCCGACCCCCGCACCGAGGCTGTCTGACCGAGAGCCAAAAGTCGCAACCCCGCACCCGTCGCACCACTTGCCACCGTGGGCCACCCAAGTTCTC
This sequence comes from Scilla litardierei, assembly GCA_030789695.1. Lineage (NCBI taxonomy): Eukaryota > Viridiplantae > Streptophyta > Magnoliopsida > Asparagales > Asparagaceae > Scilla > Scilla litardierei. Next base: position 129,311,947 of record CM061141.1, on the reverse strand, counting down.
CAGAGGTATTATGGGTCCCCTATTGGTCCCTAGGACTACTGTGGGCCCCACCTAGTTGCTTTCTCTTCGAGGATTCGCCGCGTACGACGTTGCGACACGTCGTATGCCGTCGTCGCACGTGCTAGCTTTGGAATCTGGAATCGTTGCTCCGGTTGATTGCTCTGAACTTTCCAGCGAGGAATCTAATTGGAATCTGGACTTGGAGCGCGATCTTTTATTCCAACCCCTGGCGTCGCTACCCGACGCCAGTGTAGCTTTCGGGTCGTGTTGAGGTAACGCTTTGCACCCCTAGGACCCCCAACCCAATGCATGCTAATCAAGACTAAAATCAATGTTTTCAAAGTATTTTAAATGTTTTAGAATTCACTAATCAAGATTAATAAAACGGATGTAGGCCGGTGGACTTGTGCACGTAGGATATTGTGACTTTGGACTCGTTGGACGGTGTTTCTCTGACGTGATACTTGCAGGCAAGTGAAACTTGCCAACTCTTGTGTAGGGCCATGTTTTTAGGCCACTTCGTTGTTTTTAGCGTAAAAGAGACTAGTCAGTGAAATGATAGCTGGATAGACACCTACTTGATCTAGTTTGACAACGAAACTAGATCTGTCACCTAAATTGATCTAGCTTGACAACGAAGCTGGATCCAACTCTTTAACCTGTTGATCATGCATACTAAACTGTCATGTTTACTTTCCTTACCTGTACGCTTCACTACTTGTCATGTCATGTCATCCATGCATTGAATGTCGCATTCGTAGCACACGCTACAATACTTGTACTTGTACTCCCTTGTCTGGCTAGGTGCACCCCTAGGCCAACAAGATAAAACACTTCATGGCTCGTGTTCCAGAAGCGAGCATTCCCGTTCGGGGGTAAGGCCCTGGCTCGATACACGTGGAGGGGTAGGGATAAACGGTTACTTGAGCTTAGGAGTTGGCCCGTGCAGCCACTCTAGCCAAAAGGCGGAATCTCTGTGCACGAGGTGCTTACTTTACCTGTCTTGTACTAGTGAGTGTTACTTGTAAAACTTGACATCCATGCCATGCACGTACTTTACTTTACTTTACTTGTTGCACTCACACTTTAACTGCCATGTCATTGCATTCATGCTAGAACTGCTAGGTTGCTTACCTTCACTTTCAGTTTCCTTGCACAAGTCTCTTGAAGACTTGCTGACATGTGCCGCTTGCTCTTTTGGGTGTCACATGTTAGACCCTGAGCCAGAGACCGTAGCTGAGGACGTGGAGTTGCTGACGCTGAGCCAGAGCCTACTTTTGACGGGGAGTTGGTGGACACCGGAGACCAGTCTTAGAGACTGATTTGGAGTTGCTTTTTCTTAGGTTGTTGTTAGTTGTCGGTGTGTAGCACCATTACTTTGTTTTCATACTTTGTACTTTTGTTGGCCATGCTGTGGCCTCTTTTAGACTCTTTTATTTTAGCCTGGTGGCTTTTCTGCGATGTTGAAATTTATTGTTATGGATATTCTGAGATTCTCTGTTGTCTCATTTCTCTTATTATTATCTTTGTTTCGTTTCGCGTTGCAAGGACCTGCAGTTTTAATATTGATTGACGCTTATCGGACTTGCAGCTTTGTAGCTTCAAGTCTGAGCGGACCTTCTCGCGTCTCGCCTCCACATTTTTGGGAAGCGGGGCGTGACACCCTCTCCCCTACTCTCTCTCTCACTCTCTCCCCCCTTCGACAACTCTCTCCCCCGCCCACGTCGTCTTCGACCCACGCTCCACCGTCGATCGCCCGAACTCGTTGCCTCCCGACGCTTCGCACGCCGCCGCCGCCGTGGACAGCCCCCGAGAGCACCCCCCCATCGCTTTCGATCTTCTTCTCCCCTCTCGGAGCTCCGACGAGCGTGCACGATGTTGCCCCGTCTCCGTGCCCTCGCCGCCCCTCACGGCGCCCCTCGACGTTGCCGCAGCTTCACCGCCCGGAGCACCCTGACAGCCCCAACACACTCCACGACACGTAGCAGCTTCGAAGCACCCCGACGTTGCAGCCTGCTACCACCACCTGCCTCGCCGTCGCCACCGTCACTTCAGGCCGTCACCGCCGGCTCGCCGCCGCCCCGAGCCCCCGCCGCCTTCCGACATCGAAGAACCCACGAACGACGCTCCCGCTGCATGCTGCGTATGGGAAAACGAAGGTAAGTTAGTTTTATAACGTATTTTTTAATGTATTTTCGTACTAATACGTATATATACATATTTAGATAATTAGATAAAATGGGTTATTTGATAAATAATTAATAGTAAATAATATAAGTGTCGAAAAATACAAGGCCAGCTCTAGAAAAACAGAAATGACGTTCTAGATCCAATGACGCTAGTTTCATCTCCATCAAACGAGTTCTATTTTCAGAATAAATTTTTAAGCCTAAAACTTAAATACGTTTTTTCTTTTAAAAATCCATAACTTGCTATTTTCACATAAACTGATATGTGGAAAAATTATATGTTGTAGTACTCTTCGAGACGGTCATTTTGGAAGCTCACTTGAAACTTTCTGAAGAAATGTTTGAAAAATTACGTTACCTAATTAAAATTAGTTTTTAAATTGATTTTGAGCTTTTTAAAAAATTTAAAAATTACCAGAAGCTTCTGAAAAATATTTCCTCCTTAATTAAAATTATGTTTCTCATATCTAGTCTATATAAAAATTTAGAACGCTTTTCGACACCGTTTCAATCGATTATAAAAATCAAAACGATCAAGTTAAATGGATAGAAAATCGTGTGTTCTTTAATCGAATGTTTCTTGTGTTTGTAGGTACCAATTCTTGTGCACCAACTCCCTTGGAAGCTCTAGCTCCAACCTCGTCTTACTACGACGATATCGATGGTGTAAGTCACAATGAATTCTAACTTTAGAAATTTAGATAGTGTACTAAATGGAAATACCGCATGCTTGAAGCATGGGATCGGTATCATAGTTGTTGGAATTCAAACCATTGCCCAGGACTGACATTCTCTGTTGAGGATTCTACCTTGACTTTTCAACAAGCTCTTTGGAGTGTTGTTAATGCCTTTGAATATCTTTGGAGTGAGACCATTGTGCATAACTCTATTGGTGTGTAAGTCGGTCTATCACAACTTCCATTAGCATCTTTACCTTTGGAACAACGGATTGACATATCGTATTGAAACATAATGAGTGAATGATATACCATGTTGACATTATACTGCTGGAACATCCTATTGAAATTGAATGCTTGAAAGTAGTTGGTACTACACTGGGTTTTTGGGGTAACTATATTAGAGAAAGTGTGGGAGCAACCGCGAGCCATCTACACATTGCACCGTACCATATCGACCATCTAAAATGAAATGTACCGCCTAAAGTGATTTGAGATCCGCCCGGGTGAGTTGCCTCGTGGCAGGAGATGGGCTCAATGGTTGCACACTATACTTTCCTATATAAGTCACGTAGTTTCTAGCTTTACTACTGCTTACTTGTCCTTTTATTGTTACTACATCTACCTGGTTGTCCTACCATTGTCATCACATTGCATGCTAGTTAAAATATTGTTGCTACCATGTCACATATGCCATGCCGCAGTTGTTGCTTTTGCACGTTACTTTTTGCACTTGCACAGTGCCTTTTACTTTATGCATTACATGCACTTTACTTACCACACCTGAGTAGCCACCAGTACTTTACTTATCACTCTTGCATGCATGTCTGGTCTTACCTTACTTTCTGCACTTGCATGATCATCCTTAATTGTTTACTATAGTATGTTCCATATTTTTGCACTACTCTATTTCTATTACTAGAATTGTTGTGACTTACCTACGGTTCCATCTTCGTGGCACCGCATACGTCGCACAGGTTGACTTAGGCACTTCTGAGTTCGCAAAGCCATAGCTCGATCCTAAGACTACCGACTTTTAGATTTGGAATGTATGTATGATGTACGTTCTATGTATTTCCATCTCGCTTTACTTTTCATGTATTTGGTGAGAGAATGATGCTTTGTGGTGTACTTTCAATTATGGACGGTAAGAATGTACGCTGGTTTGAGTATTATTGTACGTCTCTGCATCGTGGCTATATTGTTTTCACTAGTGATCTGCAGACATGCAAATAAATCAAATAAGTAATGGCCCCCGAGAGCGGGTTGTTACACATGGAGCTCACCCATCCCTAGAATGTAGAACGTTTGCGAAAGTACTATCAAGAAGCATGCAGGTGAATAGACTAAGCTGTATTAATAATAATTTTCCTTTAATTTTGTTGAGCTAATGGATGCGTCAAACGTATGAGATTGGCTATGTATTGCCTAAAATTATTGATATGAAGTAAGTTCGGTGAGCCAGACCATTATGGGTCCACTAAACCGAATAATTCGGGGTGAGCGACCCATATCATCGGTCGTAAGTCGAAGGGGCCACACCCCTCACCACCGATCATCCCATGTCATCGGCCGTAAGTTAAAGGGGCCACGCCCCTCGCCACCGAACGCCCCTCGCGGTTGAATGAAAGTCGAGAGGCTATGCTCTCGAACTCTTTACCCATGCAGGCAAATCCTATGATACGCTAGTGTGGGTCATTACAGATAGATAGGGTAAATTGTGTTATGCTTGATGTTCAACACTTAAATCTTTGCAATCTTTCAGTCTAAGCTCTGAAAAGAAACTATCTTAAACATAGGCGATTTATACAAAACACCATGCCAAAACTTTATTAATTATTAAAGTTTTACAACTCAATTATGATGAACCATCGCCCCCTTGGAGCGAGGAAATCCTTCAAAGCATGGGAGAGTTTAGCGTCAAGCTCGGTCCTTAGGGTCTCGGCCGAAACTGCAGAGTGTTCTAAATCTGCAATATGAGTTTGTAACTCGGACTTTTCTTTCTTCCATCGAGCCTCAATAGCCTCACATCGAGCCTCAGTGGCTTTCTTTGCGTCGGATAAGGAGGTCACATTGTCACTGGACTTATACAGTTCCCACTCAACTTTTGCTTTGGCATTCAGCACTTTGTTCAAGTCTTCTTCTAGCTTCTTATTTCGAGCTTCTAATACAGATGCTCTTTTCTCAGCTGCATACACTCTTTGACGTTCATAATTAAGTCAGGCCTTCACACTAGCCATTTTCATGCCCCAACGGCGAAGCTCTGTCCCAAATGCAGATAGCTTAGCAAAACCTGAGTCAAATAAATAGACGACATGAAGAAAAATAGAAGAATTGGTGACTAACCTGATAGCCACAGCCCACCACGAAGTTGGCTAATCTCTCATAATCCATTCCTTGAAGGACCTCACGATCACGAGGAAGAATGGAGTTTTCCACAAGACGAGCAGTCGTCCCATAATCCAAAAAGGCTGATTCGTCTCTCAATAAGACAAATGGAGGTTCGTGACGATATCCTCTAATCACTTCTTGTGAAGAGGAAGAATGTTGATTCAGAAGTAACACTCCCTCGTATTTCGAGGGTATTGGACCCACCAAGGGAGCCGGCGTGTCAATTCCACCCCATGGCCATCTATCCTTGGGATGGCTCTGAGGGGGCATGATCAATGTTTGAGAGCCTTCATGAGTAGTCGACTGTGTCTGAACAACAGGGGATAAGGGTATAGTACCCTAGTCCAAAGCAGAGGTCGGAGAGATTACATCCTTGACCCTACTCTTCTTTCCAACATTCTCCTCGTCAACTAAAGAGGGACTCATTTTATTAAGTAAAGATTCTGAAGGTTTCGGATCCATGGCTGGTGGAGATATGTTCAAAACAGGAGCGTCTAAGGCATGGGCTGAAGACGAGGACCGGCTTGCGGAAATAACGTTTGGGCCAGTATTCAATTGCACGTAAGTTCGAGAAAATGACCCTGTTGCCATCTCAATTTCTATTCCTTCATCGGATGAGCTCTGGCTAGTAACGGATGATGGTCGAGTAGAGATGCTACCAACCTGCTTCTTCCTTCAATGTTCTTGGTGAAGCTTACACACCTCTAGGGGCAGACTCTCGGAGTTCCTTCCAGCCATCCCTGCAAATGAGAAATGCAACTAATGTAAGAGATCATAAGGGGAGCATTAAAGCAGTATATGTTACCTAGACTCCACAGGAATGTCTTCATCAGATTATTGTCTAACAAAAAGGCGATCGACCTTTCTTCTGACGGCCGACTCAATAAAATTTTAGATGCCTTGACCTCATCAGTAGATAATCTCAATTCTTGGAAAATATGAGGATTGGGGGTACTCCAATAGGCGAGAAGTGGTTCCATGTTCTCAGGGAAAATGAATACAAAGGAATATTCCCAATTATGGTCGGAGCTGGGGACGTCGCAAATAAGTTTTCTTTTCTTACGAGCGGCGATGTGATATCATATTGTGCGAGAGTTAGCTTCTACTTGAAAGAAGTACCTAAAAAGCTGAATAGATGGCTTTATTCCACGAAGGTCACAAAGCATGGTAAAACAGACCATATGGAAAATGGCGCAAGGCACAAACTGGCAGAGGGGAAGTTCTAAAAAACTCAAAATCTCTAAGATAAAGGGATGGAGAGGAAAACAAAGGCCAAAGAGGAATGATCTCAAATATACTCCAACTTCCTGTCTATGGGAAAGAAAATTCTCTCATTTAATTTTGGAATCCTAAGTGTATAAGGTTGAGAAATATAATCTGATCGGTTCTTGGCGATCAGATCGAAAGATAACTCTGGCACTTTTTCCAAAATCTCTTGAGGCGCGATGGACGAATCATCAACCCGAAGAATAGGAAGTCGGGTTTCCATGAGGAGTCCATTTCCCTTCCCTGGGACCAAGATATACTAAGAAGGTCGGAGACGTTGCATAATTTCAGACGCAGATGGTTCTCTTATCTTCAAAGGTGGCCACATGACTGAAAAAGCTAAAAGGAGCACAAAAGGAAATTGGAGACTACCTTAGCAAGGGCTGGTGAGGGTCAAAGGAAGCAAAAGCAGGAGCAGGCTTTCCAAAATATTGGAACGAGAAATTTCACCTCTTTGTTTCCTTCTCCCCATTTATATCAGGAATTCGAAGCACGATCCAAATTTGGCCATTCGATAAGAGGCACATGTCCAGATCAAATGATACGGATATTTCAAATCTCAAACGAGGCAATGACCGAAGCAAAAGGGTGTTTTGGCGGCAGAAATCAAATATGCCCGCTTCGATTGACGTGCCCATTTAATGTGATTTCACATCATTCAGTCTCAATCAACACCCTTATTGAGTATGAATGATGGGGGCAATTGTTGATACATGGACTTAGTCCACGAAGCGAGGAATGCAGCCAAAGAAATGAAGCCCACTTAAGAGGGTAAGTCTCGGCCCAATAACTCAAGAGCCCATCCATGATGATGAACTCTTACCTAGTCAAAAGGAATGGCTCATCCACTTGTTGGGTCCCACTAATTACGTGGGGTCAGTTAATAAGGGCCAAATAATTGGGCAGTCGTTATCAACATTCCCGGAGAGGACCTCGTCCTCATAAATGAGGAGCCGTTATGTCTTAACAAGGAAAATGATCAACCATAAATAGGAGAGAAGAAAACTAAGAAAGTGTTCAGACTCCAGAAGTACAAAATACTAGGTACTCTGACAGACTCATTTCTTTCCACTCTTATATTTCTTCCTCCAAAGGCTCGAGGTGACTGAATCAAGACGATCTCACTTGGGTCAATCCTGACAACCCCGAGCCCTTCTTAAGCAATTACTAACTTAAGCATGGGTCGGAGCCCAGATCTAACTTAACCACTGTCTGTGGCACAGATCGTTCGAAGCACGACCCAGCAGAAAGGTCGAACGGTTGCCACATTCGACCCTGAGATTGGTCGAGCTACAGTCCAATGCTCAAGACTCATCATTCCTCGGCCCTGGTTCTACCAACCAGGGTCCCATATCAACAGCTGTCGAGGCGTCCACGTCAGCCCCAATCACTGTTGACCGAAACCCAGTTGTCAACATGGTACTTTTTAATTTTAAAATTGTGTAATTCTTTAAATAAACTTTGAAAAGATATTTTTAATTAAACCAGGTTAGCTTAGTAAGAACAACGTAGAAATCAGGAAACAAAATAATAGGTCTAACTTATGGGCCGGTACCATCAAAGCACAAATGGATCAGCCTTGGATCAGCCCAAATGTAACCCCTCCACCCCACCCAAAAAAACAAAAAACAAAAACCCAAAAACCCAAAAACACACACACCTCCGAGACAATAGGAAAAGACACACGAGAAACGCATCGGAAAAAGACCTCAAAAAACATACACACCTCTGGGACAATGGGGGAAAAGACACGAGAAATACATCGAAAACCAAAGAAAAAGCTCGAACTAGCCATTGATTTAGAGTCTTCAGCACATGATGAAATTAATGCGCTTGATATATGCTTTGTAGACAAACAACCCAAAGGGAAGGTTTATTATAGATGGTTAATAATTCAAAACTTACCTAATATTTTCAAGAAACCCAATAAGATGCCTAATGTTTATTACACAATTGAGTTGTCAATTTTTAATGATCAAAATACACTCTTCTTCTTTCTCTTCTTTCTGCTCCTCCATTGATGGTTCTTCTTCCCCTTTTCTTTGATTTCTTCTTCTTCATTCTTCTCATGATGTTGATTTCTTCTCCTCCTCTTCTTTTCTTCTTCTCCGGCTAGCATTGAGCTCTCCATTGACATTGATCGCAAGATCACCGTCTCCTCTGCCAAGATACATGCACCTCTTAACACGTCTAATCTTGTTGAGATCACTGCCTCTTTGCTGCAATCAGTTGCAGTCGTCCAGGGTATCTCCTTGATGTCACCAGAACAACTTGATTGATCATAGGAGAAGTACTAACATGAGCAGAAGAAAGGAAGAGGTGAAGGTGAAGTTAGAGACGAAGCAGGAAGAGTAGACGAAGCAACACTGATGGAGAAAGAGAAGAAGAAGATGAGTAAGATGTCATGTTTCTTAAGAAATTAACAAGGCAAAAAAATGTTAGGGACCTTATTGATTTTTTAAAATAACATTTGTGTTGTAAACGGAGAATGATGGGATTTTGTAATGAGGATTATATCTTATCCATAGGATAAGATCATATCATTGTATCTCATCCATATCGATCATCCCTGTACTAAATAAAGGACTCTAGTCTTCCCCCAGAGTTGATGCTTCACAACACGTTATCAACACGAGCCACTAAAAGTTTCCATAACACGTTTGTTGCGAAAAACGAGGAGAATGCATAGATCCACACTCGCGGCTTCGTCTACAACACACGGATTTCATCTTCCACACGCAGGCTTCATCTTCCATGCGTGGCTTCGTCTACCACGTATGGATTTCGTCTTCCATGTGCGGGCTTCACCTTCCACGCGTAGGCTTCGTCAACTGTCGCTAGATCTGGAGGACAGATCTAGAGGTAATGTTTCAAAATTTCTATTTTATCATGATCTTGATACAGACGTCGATCTCGCAAGATCGGATTAGAAAAGGTTTTCTTAGATTAAAACAACGATTTTTAATCGTCAATACTTGTTTTTGTATCATAAAAACCTTATTTTTAGGGTTCATCTATTTATATGATATTAGAAATCGATACAATTTTTAATATCTCCCTGCCCCGAAGGTGGTGACACCAAACCCCCGATCCCCGCCCCGAAGGCGGTGGCTACCGGCCCCGCCCCACCCGCCTTACGGCGGCGCCCCCTTCCCCCCTTCCCTGTCCCACCCCACCCTGCCTCACGGCGGTGGCCTCCTCCCTGCCTCACGGCAAAGGCCATCCATCCCCCGCCTCATGGCGACGGCGATCCTCCCTCCCACCTCATGGTGGCGGCCCCTACTCCCCATCTACGCCTCACAGCGGCTGAGCTCCCCCATCGGAATCATAGGGGGCATCGGCGGCAGCTAATCCTAGTCGCCACCCCCCCCTCCAATTCTCGTTTGGGCCTTCGGGCCCAAACTATTAACACAAAAAAATAAACCAGCATTCTGCTGCGAGCCTAAAGCCTGCAGCGCTGTCACGACCCGCTTCCCTAAAATGGAGGCGAGACGTGAAAAGGTCCGCACGAGAGTGGAGCTGCGAAGCCCCAAACCCGATAAGCGTCCACAATACATAAACAGGTCCCTGTAACCACGACAGAATAACGATAATAACACAAGGAGAGACTGAAATAAAATTCCGCATCTCACAAATTGTCCAACATCAACAAAAAGTCCAACATCCAGAAAAGCCACCAGGCTAAAAGAAAAGAGTCTAAAGGCCCAGAACAAGGCCAACAAAAACTGCAACAACAACAAATGTGGGTGCTACGCACCGATAACAAAACAACTGTCTAATAAAAGTAAAACACAACGAGGACACTAGGACTGGTCCCCAGTGTCCACGTACTCCCCGTCAAACACAAGTACGGGCTCGGCGTCAGCAAACACCTCGTCCTCAACAAGTAACTCAGGCTCGGGCTCTAACATGTGTCACCCAAAAGAGAAAAGGGGCACATGTCAGCAAGTCGAAAGACTTGTGCAAGGAAACGGGAATAACGGTAAACTAGCAACCTAGCAATTAAAACATGATGCATGGCAAGTAAAGTACGGTGGTGACAAGTAAGGTAAAGGAGGGTACAAGTGGCAAGGGGTTGTTGTGACATGTAATGTCAAGTAACAAGTACAAGTACAAGGGATCACCCACACATGGATGCCCTATTGCCCGCAGGCTGTGTTCAAGTATCAAGTACAAGGGATCACTCAACGAGTGCCCTATTGCCCGCAGGCTGTGATGAGCTCGTCTTCTGGAACACGAGCCAGAAAGTGTATTTGATAAGTATGGCGTAGGGGTACACCTAGCCGGAACAAGTAACACTAGTATGTAGCGATGCTACGCAATCACGATGAGTATTCAAGCATGCAATGACATGAGCAGATAATTCGCATACCGTTAATTAAATTAAACGTGACAGGCAATATGCAATGACATGAACATATTCGCGTACCGTTTATTTAAATTAAACATGGCAGTTAAAATGCAATAGCAGTTAAGGATGCATGGATGACATGAGCAGTTAATACGCGTACCGTTTAGGGAAATTAAACGTGACATACAAGCATGATGAGGGTGACGGACCAAGCTTCGTTGTCAAGCTAGGTCAAAGGCGTCTAAACGGCTATCCTTTCACCGTCTAGTCTCTTTTACGCTAAAGCAAGGTAAATGGCCTAAGACATGGCCCAAATCAAGAGATGCAAGTTTCACTTGCCTAACACCGGGGATTTACGATCACTTCGTCACACGGATGCTATCTACGGGGGAAAATTGCTGTTGTGGGGGAAACAAGCACCAAACACTTGAAATTAATTAGGGTTTCATAAAAATACTAATAGACTATGAAAACATAGAGGAATCGATTTCTTACCAAGAGGAGACGGAAGGAACACTCCGGGGAACCCTAGGATCAGATCTGGAAAAGATTGGAGAAGTTTGGGGAAACTAGGGTTTTGGGGGATTTGGGGATTTTGATGGGTTTTGATGGAGATTTGGGGATGATGAGGGGTGGATGGAGTGAATGGTTGGATTTGATGATGATTCTAGGGCTTGGAATGGAGAAATGGAGCTTGGAGGAAGATGGGGGCTTGGAGGGGAAGATTTTAGGGTTTTGGGTCGTGTTGAGGGAGAAGAAAACGTTTGGGTTGGGTATTTATAGGCTAGGCTGGCGGCTGCCCAGAAATTAGGGTTTTAACACAGACTAGTCGGTCAAAGAACAACCACTGACCGACTAGTTTGGCAACTAGTCGGTCGGTCGACCAACGCAGACCGACTAAGTGTAAACAGTAGCTACAGGCGAAAATAGGATCTAGAATTAGTCGGTCCAAGAGCAAGTACTGACCGACTAGTTTAGCATCTAGTCGGTCGATGAACGTTCTTAGACCGACTAAGAGTAAACAGTAACTGATACAAAAATAATTTGATGAGTTAGTCGGTTCAAGAAGCATTGCTGACCGACTAGTTTGCAACCTAGTCGGTCAACCAACGTTCTTAGACCGACTAACGATAAACAGTAGCTTCAAAGAAATTTAGAAAGCCAACTAGTCGGTCCAAGAAGGATTGCCGACCGACTGGATCGTCATCTAGTCGGTCGGTGGCCCTTCTCATACCGGCTAATGAGCACAGAAAAGTACCGATACGGAGCGCGGGGCCCCGGGATTGATTCCTAAGACTCCTAGGCTTGATCTAACAGTTAGATACGACCGTTATGAAGTCCGTCACGAGTGACATACTTCGAAATCGACAATCCTAAGGAAGAAGCGAGAAAATACGATGAATCGATCGAAAATGAAATCTACGGAGATGAAAACCACACATGAGGAGAAAATCCACCAAAACATATATTATAATATATAAAATCCAGATACATGAAAAAGAAGTCGTTACATCCTCCCCAACTTAAGAAAAATTCCGTCCTCGGAATTTCCAAAAACTCACGAGTCCGGAAACAAAAGTGGGAAACGCTCACGCATCTCATCCTCATTCTCCCAAGTAGACTCTCCAGGTGAACCGTGTCGCCACATCACCCTCACAAGATTGACAATCTTGTTCCGAAGCGATTTCTGACGCCTGTCCAGAATCTGCACTGGATACTGGTCATACGTCAAATCGGGGCGAACGGTAATCTCCGAAAAATCCACCGCATGAGACGGATCGCTAATGTATCGACGAAGCTGCGACACATGGAAAACATTGTGAACTCCTTCCAAAGATGGCGGCAAGGCCAAGCGATAAGCTACCTCGCCAACCCTCTCCAAAACGTCAAACGGTCCAATGTATCGCGGGCTCAACTTCCCACGCTTCCCAAAACGAATCACACCACGATTCGGGGAAATCTTCAAGAACACATGGTCGCCCGGCTGAAACTCCAAAGGACGACGTTTAGCATCCGCCCAATGCTTAAAACGGTCCTGAGCAATTCTCAACCTCTCCCGAATATTCCTGACGATACCCACGGCCTCCACGATCATCTCAGGTCCCAACAACTCCCGATCACCAACGTCATCCCAACTCAATGGCGATCGACATTTCCTCCCATAAAGAGCGGCGAAAGGCGCCATGCCAATACTCGCCTGGAAGCTGTTGTTGTAGGAAAACTCCACCAAATGCAGTTGGTCCTCCCACGAACCCTTGAAATCCAACATGCACGCCCTCAGCATGTCTTCCAAAATCTGAATCGTCCTCTCGGTCTGGCCATCCGTCTGCGGATGGTACGCCGTGCTGAAACTCAGACGCGTACCCAAGCTCTTCTGCAAACTCTGCCAGAACTGAGATGTGAATCTCGTGTCTCTGTCAGACACGATACTCACGGGGACTCCATGAAGTCGCACAACCTCCTGCACGATTCACGTTACATCACTATCCAAACTAGGAAAGGACATAAAACGGAGAGTAAAAGAATTTTACCTCCATATATCTCCTCGCTAGCGCCTCAGTAGGCTGTCCTACTCGGAATGGAATAAAGTGCGCGGATTTGGTCAATCGATCTACGATCACCCAAATCGCGTCATTCTGCTTCGGACTCCGAGGTAGTCCAGTCACGAAATCCATAGTGATGTGCTGCCACTTCCACTCCGGAATCGGAAGCGGTTGTAGCAACCCGGCCGAACGCTGATGCTCCACCTTCACTTGCTGGCATACCAAGCACTTGGCTACACTCCGAGCCACGCTCCTCTTCATACCATGCCACCAATAATTCAGACGAAGATCCTGGTACATCTTGGTGCCACCAGGATGCACAGAATACGGCGAACTGTGTGCCTCCACCATCAATTCCTCTCTGATATCCCCAGCTGGCATACACAACCTGGCTCCAAACCTCAGCGAGCCATCCTCATGAATCAAAAAGTCAGTCCGCAGACCGGCTTCCACCATCTCCCGAATCCTTACCAACTTCGGATCCCCGGCCTGGCCAGCCTTAATCCGATCCACGATCGTCGACCGTACCTGCATGTACATCAACGACGAAGCCACCCCAGGAAGAACAATCTCTACGCCAGACTCGCAAAAACCCTGCTACAACCTCCACTGCGAGGTCAAAATCATCACCGCTGGAAGCCTACTCAAAGCATCTGGAACCACATTCACCTTGCCAGGGTGATACTGCAAATCAATCTCATAATCCGCCATAAGCTCCAACCATCGACGCTGTCGCATGTTGAGCTCCTTCTGCGTGAAAATATACTTCAAGCTTTTGTGATCGGTGAAAATCTTCACTTTCTCGCTCAGCAAGAAGTGCCTCCAAATCTTAAGAGCAAACACAACGGTAGCCAACTCCAAATCATGCGTCGGATAATTCTTCTCGTGAACCTTAAGCTGACGAGACGCATACGCCACAACATGCCCGTGCTGATGCAAGACACAACCGAGACCCTTGCCAGAGGCATCGCAAAAGATCTCAAATCCACCGCTGCGATCAGGCACAACAAGAATAGGGGCAGTCGTCAACCTCTCCTTCAGAATACCAAAAGCACTCTCACAATCACCCGACCAAACATAAGCAACATCCTTCCGCGTCAACCTGGTCATCGGCTCAGCAATACGGGAAAAGTCCTTAATGAATCGCCGATAATAACCAGCAAGTCCAAGGAAACTCCGAATCTCAGACGCAGACGACGGAACGGGCCACTCCCTGATGGCCCGAATCTTCTCAGGATCCACTGAAATACCATCTCCAGTCACCACATGCCCGAGAAAAGCAACTCGATCCAGCCAAAACTCGCACTTCGAAAACTTAGCATACAAACGATGCTTCCTCAAAATTTCCAACACCGTCCTCAAGTGCGAGGCATGCTCTTCCTCCGACTTTGAATATATCAGAATGTCGTCAATAAAGATAACGACAAACTTATCCAAAAAGTCGTAGAAAATCAGGTTCATCAGATTCATGAAAACTGCGGGCGCGTTAGTTACGCCGAAAGGCATAACCACAAACTCATAGTGTCCATACTTCGTCCTGAACGCTGTCTTCGGAACATCATCCCTCTTCACCCTCAACTGATGGTAACCACTCCTCAAATCCAATTTAGAAAACACCCTCGAACCTCCAAGCTGATCAAAAATATCATCAATGCGAGGCAACGGGTATTTATTCTTAATGGTTACCGCATTCAATCCCCGATAGTCCACGCACATGCGACGCGAACCATCCTTCTTCTTAACCAGAAACACCGGTGCTCCCCACGGAGACACACTGGGATTAATATAACCCTTCTGCAACAGCTCATCCAACTGCTTCCGCAACTCTTCCAATTCAGCAGGTGCCATCCGATACGGCGCCTTCGAAATCGGCTGCGCACCTGGAACAAGATCAATAGAAAATTCCAGAGCTCGATCAGGCGGCAAACCAGACATCTCCTCGGGGAAGACGTCACCAAAATCACACACTACAGCTGGCCACTCCAGCTCCATCTGCATAGCCACGACCTCCACCGGTCTGGCCCGAAATCTGACAGGACCAAGCGAACTGCTACCACGACTGAACTCAAACACTGGATGTCCGGGAATCTCAAACACCACCTTCTTCCTTCGACAGTCAATCGTAGCATAGAAACTCGCAAGCCAATCCATCCCAAAGACCGCATCGTAGTTGGTGATGTTGTGGACAATAAAATCAGCATAAAGCTCATGTCCACAAACCACCACAGAGCAAGGACTGCACCCACGATGCACCGTGACTATTCCATTCCCTGTAACGATGTTCCAACTCTTGGAGAGAGGGGACGTCGACAAGGAATGCTTCTCCACGAAGCTCCGGGCCAAAATGCACATCGATGCACCAGAGTCAAAGAGGACTCGTGCAGGGAACATGCAAACCAAAACCACACCTAACAAGCAATTAACAATCAAATCCTAGTCTAGCAAACAATCATGAGCAAGCACCCAATATAATCAAAATCAAACTAGCTAAGGAAGATAAATAGCTAGAATGAGCGTTACCTGCAATAACTTCATCCACAGCCATGCTCTCCTCCTCAGTCATCAGGAAGGCCTGCCCTCTCGGCGGAACAGCCTGCCGAAAGGCCTGTCTCTGTGGAACAAGGGGCGCTCCACGTCCAACGGGCACGGGAGCTCGCTGCTGCAACGGCTGTGCTGCAATAGGAGCCCGCCAAGGCTGCCTCGACTTCGGACACTCCCGGATGGTGTGGGAAGGATCTCCGCAGACAATGCACTGTCCTAGAAACCTCCTACACTGTTCCCTGAGGTGTCCAGTCTTGCCACAGAAATGGCAAGTCTTCAGAATAGGCCCTCCTGGCCTTTTGAACTGCACCGGATGACTAGGCTTGAAACCAGGCCTAACCACCGCCCTGGCCTGCTCCATAGGCCTCTTCCCAGCTCCAGAAACAAGTCCCCTCCTCTGATTCAAATTTAACTCTTGCCGCCTCGCAGCAATCAGAACCTTCTGATATGTCTCCAAGTCAGAAGAGGTCACAAAGCTCTGAAGCTCCAAGGCAAGTCCCTGGAGAAATCGCTGAGCTTTCTCATCGGCATCCTGCACCATCTTAGGTGCAAACCGACTGAGCCTCGTGAACTCCTGGTGGTACTGATCCACTGACAAGCTCCCCTGCTTCAGATCTATAAAGCGCTGTAGCATCACCTGTCTAGCAGCCTTCGGGAAGAATTCTCCATCGAATCTGGACTTGAAGGTAGCCCAGACGATCGGCTCCACCAGCATCTTCTCTTCAGCATCCCACCAATTCCTGGCGTTGTCCTTCAGCTGCCTCTTAGCCAAATCAACCCATCCAGCCGGGTTAATCTTCGCCATTGCCAAGTTATCCTCAATGTTCCTTATCCACTCGTCGGCAGCCAGAGGACCCTCAGAACCATCAAAATATGCGGGACCCAGCTCCCGAAATTGCTTCGCTCCTGGCTCAGAGCGAGGGGCATCCGGAAGAGCCCGGGCAGCTCGAGCAGGTGGAGCATTCTGGACTTGCAGAAGCACGCCCTGCTGCACTTACATCATCTGGATCATCATCCGCATCATCTCACCGCTGGTGGGTTCCCGCTCAGGCTCCTCATCATGAGGGATCGCGCCACTACCACCACCACGGGTGAATCGTCTTCCTGCCATCTAGTGACACAGAAAACGAATCAGATCAGACTCATAGCTTATGGCTCGGACGTCGAACTTAATTCGTTGGACATTCAAATATTATTATCGCTATTCCAAGAATCGCAGTTACAGAAGGACCTGCATGGGCCACCACTAAAACCTGTCACGACCCGCTTCCCTAAAATGGAGGCGAGACGTGAAAAGGTCCGCACGAGAGTGGAGCTGCGAAGCCCCAAACCCGATAAGCGTCCACAATACATAAACAGGTCCCTGTAACCACGACAGAATAACGATAATAACACAAGGAGAGACTGAAATAAAATTCCGCATCTCACAAATTGTCCAACATCAACAAAAAGTCCAACATCCAGAAAAGCCACCAGGCTAAAAGAAAAGAGTCTAAAGGCCCAGAACAAGGCCAACAAAAACTGCAACAACAACAAATGTGGGTGCTACGCACCGATAACAAAACAACTGTCTAATAAAAGTAAAACACAACGAGGACACTAGGACTGGTCCCCAGTGTCCACGTACTCCCCGTCAAACACAAGTACGGGCTCGGCGTCAGCAAACACCTCGTCCTCAACAAGTAACTCAGGCTCGGGCTCTAACATGTGTCACCCAAAAGAGAAAAGGGGCACATGTCAGCAAGTCGAAAGACTTGTGCAAGGAAACGGGAATAACGGTAAACTAGCAACCTAGCAATTAAAACATGATGCATGGCAAGTAAAGTACGGTGGTGACAAGTAAGGTAAAGGAGGGTACAAGTGGCAAGGGGTTGTTGTGACATGTAATGTCAAGTAACAAGTACAAGTACAAGGGATCACCCACACATGGATGCCCTATTGCCCGCAGGCTGTGTTCAAGTATCAAGTACAAGGGATCACTCAACGAGTGCCCTATTGCCCGCAGGCTGTGATGAGCTCGTCTTCTGGAACACGAGCCAGAAAGTGTATTTGATAAGTATGGCGTAGGGGTACACCTAGCCGGAACAAGTAACACTAGTATGTAGCGATGCTACGCAATCACGATGAGTATTCAAGCATGCAATGACATGAGCAGATAATTCGCATACCGTTAATTAAATTAAACGTGACAGGCAATATGCAATGACATGAACATATTCGCGTACCGTTTATTTAAATTAAACATGGCAGTTAAAATGCAATAGCAGTTAAGGATGCATGGATGACATGAGCAGTTAATACGCGTACCGTTTAGGGAAATTAAACGTGACATACAAGCATGATGAGGGTGACGGACCAAGCTTCGTTGTCAAGCTAGGTCAAAGGCGTCTAAACGGCTATCCTTTCACCGTCTAGTCTCTTTTACGCTAAAGCAAGGTAAATGGCCTAAGACATGGCCCAAATCAAGAGATGCAAGTTTCACTTGCCTAACACCGGGGATTTACGATCACTTCGTCACACGGATGCTATCTACGGGGGAAAATTGTTGTTGTGGGGGAAACAAGCACCAAACACTTGAAATTAATTAGGGTTTCATAAAAATACTAATAGACTATGAAAACATAGAGGAATCGATTTCTTACCAAGAGGAGACGGAAGGAACACTCCGGGGAACCCTAGGATCAGATCTGGAAAAGATTGGAGAAGTTTGGGGAAACTAGGGTTTTGGGGGATTTGTGGATTTTGATGGGTTTTGATGGAGATTTGGGGATGATGAGGGGTGGATGGAGTGAATGGTTGGATTTGATGATGATTCTAGGGCTTGGAATGGAGAAATGGAGCTTGGAGGAAGATGGGGGCTTGGAGGGGAAGATTTTAGGGTTTTGGGTCGTGTTGAGGGAGAAGAAAACGTTTGGGTTGGGTATTTATAGGCTAGGCTGGCGGCTGCCCAGAAATTAGGGTTTTAACACAGACTAGTCGGTCAAAGAACAACCACTGACCGACTAGTTTGGCAACTAGTCGGTCGGTCGACCAACGCAGACCGACTAAGTGTAAACAGTAGCTACAGGCGAAAATAGGATCTAGAATTAGTCGGTCCAAGAGCAAGTACTGACCGACTAGTTTAGCATCTAGTCGGTCGATGAACGTTCTTAGACCGACTAAGAGTAAACAGTAACTGATACAAAAATAATTTGATGAGTTAGTCGGTTCAAGAAGCATTGCTGACCGACTAGTTTGCAACCTAGTCGGTCAACCAACGTTCTTAGACCGACTAACGATAAACAGTAGCTTCAAAGAAATTTAGAAAGCCAACTAGTCGGTCCAAGAAGGATTGTCGACCGACTGGATCGTCATCTAGTCGGTCGGTGGCCCTTCTCATACCGGCTAATGAGCACAGAAAAGTACCGATACGGAGCGCGGGGCCCCGGGATCGATTCCTAAGACTCCTAGGCTTGATCTAACAGTTAGATACGACCGTTATGAAGTCCGTCACGAGTGACATACTTCGAAATCGACAATCCTAAGGAAGAAGCGAGAAAATACGATGAATCGATCGAAAATGAAATCTACGGAGACGAAAACCACACATGAGGAGAAAATCCACCAAAACATATATTATAATATATAAAATCCAGATACATGAAAAAGCAGTCGTTACAAGCGCATTCTGCGGGCTTAGGCCTGCAAATTTAAAAGGGGGGAATGTCGTTGCGGGCCTGAAGCCCGCATCACAGTTTGAGGGCTCAGGCCCGCAAAGTTAAAAAAAGAAAGTGGCTGCAGGCCTGAAGCCCTGAAGCCCGCAGCCGCACTGCGGGCCTCAGGCCCGCAGGCCAAAAATCATTTGAAAAAGGAAAAACGGATAGGAAAAGGGAGATGGGGAAACGAATAAATTAATAAGAAGGGTTTTGGGGCCCTAAAAATTCCAGAAAAATCTGTTTAAATAGGGGAATAAAATGGGGACTTTGTGGGATAAATTTGAGGCTTATGGGGATTATTTGGGGGTATATAAAGGAAAACTTACTTCCTTTATAATGAATAAAAAATTTGGGTATCATTCAAATTTATTTGAACTAGCCCCTTATGCATAATGAATTGCATATTTCCAATATTTGATACACCTTTTAGGATCATATTTATATACATTACATCACATTTTTACGGATCATTTTCTGGGATAAACTTATGGTAAATTGTGCGGCATTAACTTATTAATTATAAAGATCCTGCGACTGCTCTGCCGTTAGTCACCTAAACTAATGGTGTATGACTCACCTCGTGGTCTGAATAATTATTAAATATTTTAAATTATTATGTTTATCCTATTCTGAATCTGTGATGCATGTGATGTGTTATGAAAATATTTAATGAGCACAAATTTTTGCATGGATGGCTAATTGTGGCTTTAGATCAGCTGATTAGTCCCACATTTTACTTTTCCTGCATTTTTCTTTTCTTTTTGAGAGAAATTGTAGTGAGAAAATTATGTAATGTCCAAGATCAATGACTACTTTCCATGGAGGCGGATGCCACTCTTGAAGCTGAAGAATTTAAAAATGGGACCTAAGGGGTTTCCAAAGTTGTAATTTTTCGCTTTCATTTGTGTAATATGGACTGTTATATCAACTGTGGATATTTTTATTCTATGTGGTACTGGCAGATCAACGCAATTAGCTTATTCATTAAAAAAATTGCCTCCGCGTGAAAATGTTTTACGTATTATTAATTCATGCAAATTTGTGCTCTGCTAGATAAAATGGAAAAAATCGCAAACGTTGATTTCTAAGTGTCGGATGCATCAGGGAGAAATTATTTGAGCTGGCAGCTCGATGTTAAATTTTACATGCGAGCTAAATCCCTTCTTTCTGTTGTGACAAAAGATGGAACGGCGACTGAAATTGAAAAGACACAAGCCATTATTTATATTTGTCGCCATGTGGATAAGACCCTAAAGGTTGAATACCTTACGGTCGAAGATTCACTTCAGCTGTGGACGGCCTTTGAGGAAAGATATAAACATCAAAAAGATGTTATACTTCAAATGGCACGATATGGTGGGAGAACCTGAGACTGCAGGACTTGAAGTCCATAGCTAAGTACAACTCAGCTCTTTTTAGTATCACCTCACGCCTGAAGTTGTGTGGTAAAAAAGTCTCAGAAGATCGCATGCTGGAAAAGACATACACGTCTTTCCACGGAAAGGATGCGATACTAATGCACCAATACTGTGAACGAAATTTCACCAAATATTCTGAGCTACTGTCATGTTTACTCATGGCTGAACAAAACAGAGAGCTTCTCCTCACCACTCATAATATGCGCCCCCTGGCACTGCCCCCTCCCAGAAGTTCACAATGCATCTTCTTCTAAAAAGAAGAAAGGTGTTACGACCTAAAGATCGTAGGAGCCCGACTCCCGCCCGGATCCGCTAACATACCCCATTAACTCACCTTTTCACAAAAGGGCCACCGCCCCGAAAATCTGGGGCATCATGGAGACAGGCGCGCCTTGCAGCGCTCCCCGAACCGGCCCAGGCGGACCACCGCAGCCGCCCGACCCTTAGTCCGCCCGACCCTTAGTCCGCCGCTAGCGACAAACAACCTAAGGATAAGGACAGGGCTGACACATACATCACCTGACATCCCGACAAAAGCACCCCCTGACGGAAGAGCCGCCTGACAGATAACGCTTTCGGCCCTGACATCCCGACAAAAGCACCCCTTGGCCGTTGCGCCGCCTGACAGAGGCAGGTCAGGGACTCCTGTTCCCGGCGTCCTTGTCCGAAGCTTCCGCCGACACTCGAGCCAGCTCAGCACGCCTAATCATCACCCGTCAGGTATAAATACCCCCTCTCCTCTTACGGAGAAGAGGTTGCTGCAGAAATCTCTCCGATTCTATTATTCACACACGAGGGCAAAGGTCTTCCATATCTTTGTTCTCCCACCTATAGCTCGCCACGCGCGGTCGACACACCGTTAGTCCGACCGGCGTGACCAGCCCCCCATTTTAAGCCATATCACTGACTTAGGCATCGGAGGGGCTAAGGGTTGAACCCCAACCCAGCCCTTCTGATGAGTTGTTCGTGCTGCAGGAGAGCTCGCCCCTCGACCCAAGTTGGTGTCACCCCCCTGCCGTTCAACCTTCCTCAGCTGCATCCTGCGAGATTCGACCCCGTGACCACCACCGGCGTCGGGTCCGACTTCTTCACCCCACTAATCGCTTGTTAAACAGCCTACCTAAACCCCCTTATTCACATAACCACCGTGCCCTTGGTTCCCTTTAATATAAATTCATTGTACGCGAGTTCCACCTCGTAACAATTGGCGCCGTCTGTGGGAACGAAGGGTCACACCCATGTTAGACTCCATGCCGATTCCGTGGAACCCTGACCACGGCAAGGATCCCTTGTGTCAGGAACCGCTCTCTCTACAAATCACCCCAGCGTCCGATCCCCTTCGGGGGTGGGCGCCGAAACTGAGCATGCTTCAGCCCACGCCGTCCCGAAGAGCCCCGAGGCCGTTACTCAGGCCAGGGGGGCAATCGGACGACTGGAACGGAGCCTCTGCCCGGCCCCTCAGAGCCCCAGAATGTAAGGCGGAACCTCCGCCTTCAGTTCGAGGAGGAGGGAGTAAACGGGGGGCTCGCCGAGGAGATTGCGGCCCAGCAACGACTCCTGGAAGAGGAGATGGAAGTTGCGCAGCGATGGAGGCGCCTGGGGGAGGCGGCCGCCGCGCAGAGGCGTTCGGACGAAGCGGCCGAGACCGCCCGAAGGGCCTATCAGGAGGAAGAGGCCGCTCGCCGCCACCTCTGCCTCATCGTCGTGGAGCGCGAGAGGCTAGGGAGAGAGAACCGGAGCAACCAAGAAATCCTGGACGAGACGACGGCGGGCCGGCGGCTCGGGGACGGGCGGGACCCGTTACTAAATAGGTCCCCACCCGGAGGAGGCAGCCCGCATCGCCAGCACCACCCCTCCGATACCCTGCGCGAGGAAGCCATTTGTCGACAACTATGCTTCCTCGCCGCCGAGCGCGAAAGGCTCCTCCGAGAGAATCAAGAACGGATGGGGGCCCGAGGAGAGCGGGCCGAGAGGCGCTGGTGCTGGGAGAACCGTAGCCCGCGACCCGTCGAATCCTCGACCCGGGGAAGGAGCTACTCCCCGGGGACGGAGGGCCATCGACGACCGAGGCACGACCGAAGCCAGACCCCCGAATGGCGGAGAGGGGATGTGCCGGATCGCCCTACCTATCCGGAGGAGGCCACGCCGCTAGCACGATGGATCACGTCCGCCCCAAGGCCTGTAAGGTTCAAGCCCCCTCACTTGGCCACGTACAATGGGAGAGGCGACCCCCTCACGCACGTGCAACAATACCGGGGGGCGATGGAGGTGCAGGATGTGGACGAGGCGTTCCTATGCCGACATTTCTCCCAAAGCCTGAGGGATACCGCGCTGGATTGGTAGTTTGGCCTGCCCGTGAGATCCGTTGGGAGCTTTGGCGAGCTGTCCCACAAGTTCTGCCAAGAGTTCCGAGCCGGGCGGATAAAGAAGAAGCCCTTGGACTATCTCAGCACAGTAGTCCAAAGGGAGGGAGAGACGACGGGTAGATACCTCCGCCGCTTTCAGGAGGAAAGACGGGCGGTGGTAACATGTGGCGATGAGGTGCTTATGCTGGCCTTCAAGACGGGGTTGCGAACTCGGAGCCTCCACAAATCCCTGCTCCGGGATCCGCCGACCGACTATGAAGCATTGGTGGCAATGACGGAAAGGCACGCGTTGGCCGAAGAGACTCTAGGTGCAAAGGCCGTATTCCCCCCGGTGAAACCGACCCAAGACGGGCCCCGGCCACACCCTCGTCCGAGGCAGGAACAGAGGGGCCGAGACCGCGGTCAGATGTCCCGACCGCGGCAGGAGCTGCCCGAGCCTCGCCCACAAGATCACCTAGGCCCGGTGCGCGGGATCGCCCCGGCTCGGGGGCCCCCCGGAGTCGTCCCAAGACAAGAGGGCCCCCTACAGGCGCCTTACACGCGACTCAATGCCCCCGTGATGGAGGTGTTGGCCGCGGCGACAAGGGCCGGGTTACTGCTGGAGCCTCCCCGGGAGATGAGGACGGACCCGATGAGGCGAGACTCCCGGAGATACTGCCGTTATCAACGGGACCACGGCCACGACACCGACCGTTGTTACTCCCTCAAGAGAGAGATCGAGCGACTGATCCAGGCGGGTCACCTGGGGAACTTCATCGCGGGAAGGCGGGTGGCAGCAGGAAATAGAGCCCCCCCGGAGGAGGGGGGATGGGAACCGCCGGCGGACCGCGATAAGGAGGAGCCACGCCCCCCAAGGGCGGTCATGCGAATTGAGATGATAACCGGAGGGTCTTCCTCGGCGGGACGGGCGCCCGCAATCCCGGGGCCCGGAGCCCGACAGGTGATGATGGCAGCCGCCGGCCGCCGACCGAAGCGAAGAAGGACACACCGACCCCCCATCAACTTTACCGAGGAGGACTGGCTGGGGACACGGAGCCAGGACAATGACGCTCTCATCATCGAGGCTCGGATCGGGGCGATGGACGTCGACCGTCTCCTGATCGACACCGGTAGCTCCTGCGACATCTTGTTCCTGTCAACGGTCGAGAGGATGGGGTGGGGGCGTACAGACCTAGAGCCCTGTGTGGGCCCTGTTGCTGGCTTCACTGGCCATGCGATCCCCACTGAGGGAACGATCACCCTGCCCATGACCCTGGGGGAAGAACCGAGGGTCGTGACCAAGGAAGCACTTTTCGTCGTCGTCGTCGTCGCGTCGGCGTATAACGGAATCATAGGGCGTCCATATATGACGGCCATCGAGGCGCTCCCCAGCCTGTAACATCAGACGATGAAGTTCCGGACCCCGCGGGGGGTGGGACAGGTGCGGGGAGGACGGGAGGTGCCCGGAGACCACGACCAGGTGCCATCCCTGCCCAGGAGCCCGAGGCGGCCCCTGACGGCTCTCATCCCTGACGAGAGGGAGGACTTCTGCGACCAGCGGCCGACCCCGGCAGAGGAAGTGGAGGAGGTCTCAGTGGCCTCGGATGAGGAAAAAACCATCTCCGTCGGGACGAAACTCCCGTCCGCGTTGAGGACGGCCCTCGTTGCCTTGCTCCGAGAAAACGCGGACATATTCGCGTGGTCACCCGCGGACATGCCCGGGGTGGACCCGAGAGTAATCTCCCACAGGTTGAATGCGGACCCGGAAGCCCGACCTGTTCGACAGAAGAAGAGAAGTGCAGGGGCCGAAAAGAAGAGGGCGGCCGAGGAAGAAGTAGAGCGACTCCTCGAGGCCAAATTTGTTCGGCCGGAGGACTACCCCGACTGGCTTGCCAACGTCGTTCTGGTGAAGAAGCCCAGTGGGAAGTGGCGCATGTGCGTCGACTTCACCGACCTCAACAAGGTATGCCCGAAGGACAGCTTCCCTCTACCCAGAATCGACCACTTGGTGGACCAGGCGTCCGGCTATGAGTTGTTGAGCTTCATGGACGCCTTCTCGGGGTACAACCAGATACCGATGGCGGAGGAAGATGAGGAGAAGACATCTTTGGTCACTGATAAAGGCACCTTCTGTTACACCAAGATGCCCTTCGGACTGAAGAACGCCGGGGCGACCTATCAACGAATGGTGGACCGAATATTCGGCCCTCAGGTGGGACAAAACTTGGAGGTCTACATCGACGACATGCTGGTAAAGAGCGGAAGGGCCCCCGACCACCTCACAGACCTGCAAGAAACCTTCCAGAGGGTCCGCCGGTACAACCTGAGGCTAAACCCCGCGAAGTGTATCTTTGGCGTGCAATCGGGAAAATTCCTGGGCTTCATGATAACGAAGCGGGGAATCGAGGTGAACCCCGATAAGGTGACGGCCCTCATCGGTATGACGGAGCCCCGAACGATCCGGGACTTGCAGCGACTAAACAGCCGGATCGTTGCTTTAGGGCGATTCCTGTCGAAATCGGCGGAGAAATCGCTCCCTTTCTTCAGGGTCTTGCGCACAGCCTTGGGCGAAGCTAAAGATCAAAGGAAGGTGATCCCGTGGGATGACGACTGTGCCCGGGCATTCGCGGAGCTGAGAGCATACCTACAGAGCCCACCGCTCCTCGCACGGCCGGAGGAGGGCGAACCCCTGGGGTTGTACCTGGCGACCACCGAGGGGGCCGTTAGCTCCGTCCTGATCAAGGAGGAAGGAGGAGTGCAACGCCCCGTTTACTATGCCAGCCGGATCCTCCGGGAGGCGGAGACTCGTTACAGCCCTATCGAGAAAGCCGCCTACTGCCTAGTCACCACGGCCCGGAAGCTCCGACCCTACTTCCAGGCCCACCCCATAATCGTCCACACCGACATGCCCCTCGAAAAGAACCTGAAAAGGCAGGAGCGGTCGGGGAGGATGCTCAATTAGAGTGTCGAGCTCAGCGAGCTCGACATAACGTACAAAGCCCAGACGGCAATCAAGGCCCAAGCACTGGCCGACTTCGTGGTGGAATGCACGACGGAAGTCCCGCTGGGGGACCGGATGGAGCTCCCATCGGTGACCACGTCCCCACGGAGGATCGAGGTGGGTGAACCCTCAGCACCCTCCCCGACGACAGTGGGCGAATTATGGACCATCCACGTCGACGGCTCCGCAACAGGCTCCGGGACAGGAGCAGGTATAGTCATTCAGACCCCGGATGGATGCTCGCTGGAGTACGCCCTGCGCTTCAACTTCCCGGCCACCAACAATGTCGCGGAATATGAAGCCGCGGTTAACGGGTTGAAGCTCGCTAGGGCGGTGGGGGCGACGAACGTGTTGCTCCTGAGTGACTCCCGCCTCGTCATCCAACAGATCCTGGGGGGCTTCGAAGCCCGAGAGGAAACAATGAAGCGATACCTAAATCGCATCCAGATCGAACTCCGTAAGTTCAAGAAAGCGGACGTCCAACACCTACCCCGCTCCAGCAACCTCCGGGCAGATGCCCTGTCTAAACTGGCTTCCTCGTCGGCGGCCGAGATCGGGAAGGCAATCTACGTGGAAAGCCTAATGACGCCAACCATCGACGAAGGAGAACTGGTGTGCGCGGACACGAGGACGTCATGGATGACCCCCATTATGAAGTACCTAGAAACGGGCGAGCTACCCGAGGAACGGATGCTGGCAAAACAGGTGGAAAGGCGGGCCCTTTCATTCGCACTTCTTGACGGAGTGTTGTACCGCCGCCGCCGCGCCAATTTCGACGTCTTGCCATACCTGAAATGCTTGGGCCCGGAGCAGGCTGAGCAAGTCATCCGCGAAGTACATGAAGGCTTCTGCGGAAACCACCATGGCGGGCGCACCATCGCCCACAAAGTAATGCGCCAAGGATACTATTGGCCGACGATGATCCGGGATGCGGTACAGTACGTCAAGAAATGCGAGGCATGCCAGAAGTTCTGCCGGCGGACGACTGCACCTCCGGCCAACCTGATGCCCATCTTGAGCCCGATCCCCTTCACCAAGTGGGGGCTCGACATCCTGGGGCCGTTCCCAAAGGCCTCTGGGGGAAGGAAATATCTAGTCGTCGCCGTGGACTACTTCACGAAATGGGTCGAGGCAGAGCCGCTGGCGCGAATCACGTGGACGGACATGAAGGGCTTCATCTGGCAATCCGTCATATGCCGCTTCGGGATCCCCCGCTCCATTGTCACGGATAATGGAAAGCAGTTCGATTGCGAGGGCTTCCGCGACTTCTGCTCAGGCTGGGGAATCAAACTCCAATTCGCGTCAGTCGCCCACCCACAGTGCAACGGGATGGCGGAGGCCGCGAATAAATGTATCTTGAACCCAATGAAGAAGAAGGTCGACGCCGCTCTGGGGGCTTGGGTCGACGAGCTGCCGGGGATCCTATGGTCTTATCGTACCACCCACAAGGCCTCGACCGGGGAAAGCCCCTTCGTGCTAGCATACGGGTCAGAGGCGGTCGTTCCTGTGGAAATCGGCGAGGAAACACTCCGGCTAAATCTCTTCGACGAAGAAAGGAACGGAGAAGGGCTCGGCCTCAGTCTTGAGTTGATAGACGAGGTGCGAGACCGGGCCCTGACTAGCCTCGTCAAACACAGCCAGAAGATGGCACGGTATTACGACTCCCGGGTGAAACCGCGGACATTCAGGATCGGCGATTTGGTCCTCCGGGACGCCACCTTCCGCCCCGAGACCGCGCAGCGGGAAAAGCTGGCCGCCAAATGGGAGGGGCCCTACATGGTCATCGATATTGTCGGACCGGCCACGTACATCCTGGCTACCCCCGAAGGGAACGAACTGGCCCACCCTTGGAACGCGAAACATCTGCTAAAATTCTACCAATAGCTGTGAGTTTTTCTTTTTTTCGCGCAATATACACATCCACTCGTTTTTCCCCAGCATTGTTGTTCCTACACAAGTTTTGCAGTTCGCTAAAACTCCGAACCTCTGGGGCAGGGCCAACCCTAGCCACCCAAACCAGAGAAGGGCACGGGCCGGGCTACGCACCCGCTCCCCCCCCCCCTCAAGAACTCTGGGGCAGGGCCAACCCTAGCCACCCAAACCAGAGAAGGGCACGGGCCGGGCTACGCGCCCGCTCCCCCCCTCAAGACCTCTGGGGCAGGGCCAACCCTAGCCACCCAAACCAGAGGTGGGCACGGGCCGGGCTACGCGCCCGCTCCCCCCCCCCCCCCTCCAGGCCTCTGGGGCAGGGCCAACCCTAGCCACCCAAACTAGAGAAGGGCACGGGCCGGGCTACGCGCCCGCTCCCCCCCTCCAAACCTCTGGGGCAGGGCCAACCCTAGCCACCCAAACCAGAGAAGGGCACGGGCCGGGCTACGCGCCCGCTCCCCCCCTCCAGAACTCTGGGGCAGGGCCAACCCTAGCCACCCAAACCAGAGAAGGGCACGGGCCGGGCTACGCGCCCGCTCCCCCCCTCAAGACCTCTGGGGCAGGGCCAACCCTAGCCACCCAAACCAGAGGTGGGCACGGGCCGGGCTACGCGCCCGCTCCCCCCCTCCAGCCCTCTGGGGCAAGGCCAACCCTAGCCACCCAAACCAGAGAAGGGCACGGGCCGGGCTACGTGCCCGCTTCCCCCCCCCCCCCCCCCCCCCCCCCCCCCCCTCACGACCTCTGGGGCAGGGCCAACCCTAGCCGCCCAAACCAGAGAAGGGCACGGGCCGGGCTACACGCCCGCTCCCTCCTCCTCCCTCCAGCCCTCGGGGGCAGGGCCAACCCGAAAGGGACCACGTACCCATGACTCTCGGAAAGTCAAAAGGGAACAGGGGCACACGAACCGGGACGAAATGGCATCAGTTCCCGAGTCGGCGGCCCCGATGGGACTCGACGAAATAAAAGGACACTCGAAAAACACGCTACCATTAATAATGCGCTCTAAAAGAGGACCCGTGAGAGCCACCTGGCAAAGGCGGTTTCCCACGGACGCGAATTCGAGGAGCCCATTAATAATGCCAACTCGGCGCAATAAATAAGGGAGAAACCATCAGCGAGATCTCCCTATAAAGACGCCACACCCCCTTCCGAAAGAAGGAGAAACCATCAGCGAGATCTCCCTATAAACACGCCACTCCCCCTTTTTTTTGAAAGTAGGAGAACCGGCAGACATGAAAACCCGCCATTTGATCCCCCCACCCACCGAAAAACGAGCTGAGATAAATCGCCCTAACAAAAGAGAGGTCACCGGCCATCAATGGTTCCCGCCGCCCAGGGCAGCGGTGCCTACATCTCCAGCATCGCCAACAGGATATTCCACTTACAAACGGATCGCCAACCGGATATTCCGCTTACACAAGCGAAATCCACCTTTCACGCCTCCGTCCCCTAAACGAGGACGAGTCGGGGAAAGAATGGCATCCGTTCAAAGCCGACTGGGCAGGCGAGAGCCCCCAGCACTGGCTGGCCAGTACCTCCCCGCCCTCGACCTCCGGCCGAGGACCTCGGAAAGGCTGCATCCCCGACAAGCCCAAACGGCGAGTCATGGCGTGTCAGCTCGCCCATGCACCATCAGGCGCCGAACCCCACCCTCAAACCGAAGCAGCGAGACACGGGGCGGCGGGCGGCGGCCCGATGCTCAAGAACCTCCCCAAGGCGCAGGCCTCAGAAAGACAGCTTCCCTTCTCAGCGCCTCTACCGGACCGAGGAAAACCCTGTCCGCGGAAGGAGATGGCAAAGCAGCGGAGGGAAGGCGGCCTGATCGGCAAGATCCGCCTCCCCCCACCTATCCCGGGCCAAAGAGACCTCGCAACACTTCAGCACAAAAGGCGGCCAATCGCCCCCGCGCCAAGATCGGCTCAAGTTAAAACGTGCCCACATGGCCCGCTGAGGCTCCAAGACCCGGAGGTCATTAGACCCATGCGGCCGGGCGAGGACAGCTCAAAAGCCCCTCCCCCAGTCGGATCTGACCCAACAACGGGCGATGAACTAAAAACTCATGTACAAGCTGTAGCTCAGCACTTATAAATTCAAACGAAAACATTATTCTTTAAATGTCATAGCATGTGTCTATCCCCCCGCCAAGCACCGGGCGAGCAACGCGCTACCCCGCTTAACTGACCTAGGACGTTTACGAAATCTAGGACGCACAGCCCCGCTCCCCCCGCTCCCTGAAAGCCACCAACAACTTTCCCCAAAGAGTAAAGAGGTGCACTGGGGCTCGCCCTGCGTAACCAGTTCGGCCCGAGACCAAATCATGATAGAACAGTGCGTCTCATCCCGAACCCATTCGCCGACCCCCCCAAAGGCAACACGAGAAGACAACATCCCCTTCCCCCAGACCTAGCGATCTCGGACACGGGAATGTTGGGGGCATAATGGGTAATTGTGTAGCTCCTGCAAGAAGCCAAGACACGTGACCTGGATCGGACCGGTCGCAAGGCAGAGGCCCCGAAATATACGCCCCGTCCAGAAAAGACAGCGGCCCTGTCCCGTCAGAACAGCGCCACGATGCGACTCAACATAACGAAAGGACGCTTGTTCAACACGCCATCAGCAGCAACATGCCCCCTGAGAGGCCAGAGTGCCGGATACCGCCAGGGAAAAGCGATTCCCGAAGCACGTGATTCCGCGGAGCCCATTAGTGACGCTAATCCCCCGCATTACCCAACAGAAACCCGTCCGTAGAACCTCGCTATAAATACCCCCCTCCAGAGGTCAGGGTAAAGGAGGAAGAGAGACATAGGGGATTCCCCTCCCCTCACTCCGGGCATAAAACGGCCCTAAACGCCCCACCGAGCTACGAAAAAAGCCGATAGCCACCGACGGACCTCACTTCCCCCGACGATGGGCGCCACAGCCCCGCCACCTCCGATCGGATATTCCCCTTACCCGCGGAAGGCCCCGCCCGCCAGCTTGCCTCCTGCTTGTTACTGTATCAAAAGGCAGGTTCAGATGGCCGTCCGCGTGCTGCAACACCCCAGTTAACGCCGTCACCTTCGGTGATCCCCACAGGGTGTCGGGGGGGAAACCCCCCAACTGCTCCCCCAGCGGCACCGCCACCGCCACCTCGTCCTCGGCCTCCCCGGGGTTCCCCCTCGGTGCGCGGGGCCCCCAGCAAAGCCGAACGACCCTCCAGCACGACGACAGCGAGGCAGAACGCGAGGAAGCGATGAAAGGGAAAGGAAGAGGGCCCCCTCCTACGACCGAGGGTCGGCCCCCCTAGGCTGAACCGCCATGGGGTGGCACCGCCCCGACGCAGGGATCTGCTCCTCCCGACGAAGCGAACAACAAATGTGGACAACCCTCCGTCCCGACCGCCGGTCGGGCCGCACCTTCTCCTAGTGTTGTAAATATCACCTAAATTTCCGGTAAAGACAGGCTTATAATGTTCCCCCTTTCGAACTCCTCCCCCTAAGCCCAAGCGCGCATCCGCTGGAAGGTCTACCGGGCACGGCCCGGCCGAAGTTCCGCAAAAACTACAAACGCGTCCGATGAACGCCTCTCAACAAGAGCCCTAATATTCTCAAAAAGTCGAGCGCCCCCAAAATCCGACCCAATAACCGCCAACAACGACACCTCGTTAGGGACAGCGCCCCGCTTGGCTCACACTCCGGAAGAGACCTCGCGAGCCCACTATAGCGGGCCACACCCCGCAGGGCCAGCATCCCCCCTAAGCTTGGATCCAAGCCTGGGTCACGTTAAAAGAAAGTGTCGCGGTAGCGTTACGCCATCCGAGACAAACCGGGCTTTCGCCTCGCACTCGAATGCCGGGGGCAATTGTTACGACCTAAAGATCGTAGGAGCCCGACTCCCGCCCGGATCCGCTAACATACCCCATTAACTCACCTTTTCACAAAAGGGCCACCGCCCCGAAAATCCGGGGCATCATGGAGACAGGCGTGCCTTGCAGCGCTCCCCGAACCGGCCCAGGCGGACCACCGCAGCCGGCCGAGGCGGACCACCGCAACCGCCCTACCCTTAGTCCGCCCGACCCTTAGTCCGCCGCTAGCGACAAACAACCTAAGGATAAGGACACGGCTGACACATACATCACCTGACATCCCGACAAAAGCACCCCCTGACGGAAGAGCCGCCTGACAGATAACGCTTTCGGCCCTGACATCCCGACAAAAGCACCCCTTGGCCGTTGCGCCGCCTGACAAAGGCAGGTCAGGGACTCCTGTTCCCGGCGTCCTTGTCCGAAGCTTCCGCCGACACTCGAGCCAGCTCAGCACGCCTAATCATCACCCGTCAGGTATAAATACCCCCTCTCCTCTTACAGAGAAGAGGTTGCTGCAGAAATCTCTCCGATTCTATTATTCACACACGAGGGCAAAGGTCTTCCATATCTTTGTTCTCCCACCTATAGCTCGCCACGCGCGGTCGACACACCGTTAGTCCGACTGGCGTGACCAGCCCCCCATTTTAAGCCCTATCACTGACTTAGGCATCGGAGGGGCTAAGGGTTGAACCCCAACCCAGCCCTTCTGACGAGTTATTCGTGCTGCAGGAGAGCTCGCCCCTCGACCCAAGTTGGCGTCACCCCCCTGCCGTTCAACCTTCCTCAGCTGCATCCTGCGAGATTCGACCCCGTGACCACCACCGGCGTCAGGTCCGACTTCTTCACCCCACTAATCGCTTGTTAAACAGCCTACCTAAACCCCCTTCTTCACATAACCACCGTGCCCTTGGTTCCCTTTAATATAAATTCATTGTACGCGAGTTCCACCTCGTAACAAAAGGTAATAAAAGAAAAGGAAAATCACAGAGGGAGAGACCGAATAAAAGGCCAGAGGACAAGTCCAACAGCGAAGAAATGAAGGGAGGCAGAAGTTCACTTGGCGCAGAAATGAAAACAATAATGATGCACCCCCGCCTAGAAGGGAATGGGAAGACCAGTGCCATAGCTGTGGCACGAAAGGACACTGGTCTAGAGTGTGCAGAACTCCGCAGTACCTACAAGATTTGTACAAAGAAAACTTGAAGAAGAAAGCCAAAACAAATCTGGTGACCAACACTGCTCTAGTTCAGTTTAGTACTGAAGACTTCGAAAAAGACGACTTGTTCGATTAGCCATTTTTATCTTTGTTTTGAAAAAAATGTTATAAAAGCTATCTGAATGATTGAATGAAGTATGAATAAATGTGAAACTGTTTTTCTGAAATGAAATGTGCTTATATGATTCATCTTTTAATAAATGAACTACTCTCATAACTGATTAGTAGACAGTAACACATACGCTCCTTCAATACAAATGCTATTTTCATAGCATATGAAATCCCAATAAATATTAGGGCCATCAAATATTATTGAAGGTTCCGGAAACGCAACTCTGTTGCTCCCAAATGACACAGAAGTTAAAAATAAAGGATGCATTATTCTCTCTGAATTCAAATAGAAACTTACTAAGTTTCAAGGAAACCCGTTTAACCGGATTCTACTTATAACTGCAAATGTGAACGAATAATAAACATCTGTATGTAACGTCTCAAGAAAAAGGAGTAAAATCCATACTTGAATGTTTTGAGAGCCTTTCATACGGCCTCTATCATAGAATGATTCGGAGAGAGGAAGCAAATTGAAGGAGCACCTGAAGTGCCCGAGACCAGCCAAGTTTCTAATTTGGCATGACAGATTTGGCCACCATGGATCGGTTATAATGCACCACATCTTATCCCAACCCTATGAGCATGACATGAAGAACCCGAAGATTCTTGAGAAGGGAGAAATCCCTTGCATCCCTTAGGGAAAAACTAATCACAATGTCATCTCTACTAAAAGTTGACAAAAACATCTACATGCTTCCTCGAAATAATACAAGGAGATATATATGGACAAATCAACCACCGCTGGTGGGACATTTTGGTACTTTATGGTATTGATTAATACATCCTCAAAATATTCGTATGTGTGTCTACTATCGACCCGCAACCTAGCTTTTCCAAAGCTATTGGCACATATAATAATGTTGCGGGCGTATTTTCCAGACAACCAAATAAAGTAAATATGTCTAATTAATGCTAGGGAATTTACTTCCCGGTCATTTCAAGAATACTGCCTAGCAAATGGGATAGAAATTGAACATCATGTTCCACATGTTCATACCCAAAAAGGGTTGAAAGAGTCATTAATAAAAAGACTCAAATGGATTACACGCCAATGAAATCCCAGTTGCCGGTGAATGCATGGGGACATGCATTATTACATGTTGCATCGTTAATAAAAATAAGCATAAGACCATCTGGAGGTCAGAGTCTCTCTCCAATGTAACTTGCATATGGAATACCACCGAATAACTCTTACTTGAGAATTTTTGGTTGCGCAGTTTATATCCCCATAGCACCACCGCGGAGGACAAAAATAGGGTCATCAACGTCATCTAGGTATCTATGTAGGGTTTGATTCACTCGCAATAATATACAAAGAACCCTAAACGTGGGACGCATTTAAGGCACGTCTTGAAAACTGTGAATTTGGTGAGACAAATTTCCCCAAATTGGGCCCAGATACTAAAAAATATGGAGCCACAAAAATAATATCGTTGGTATAGAATCATTAACCCACAATGACCTGGTAACAAAGAAATGTAAAGATGAGATCCTGAAGATCCTACAAATAAACAGTTACCGGACTCATTTACTGATAACCAAAAGATTGTCAGATCACACATCACTGCTGCAAATACTTCAGCTAGGATTGATATACCCAAGCATGGATGCAATCCACCAGCAGAAGAAGTGGCTGTTTCTCAACAGAAAAGAGGCAGACCACCAGTCTCCAAGGACAAAAATCGAAGAAAAAGAAAAACTCCTAGAGACCTTGAGACAATACTACCACAAGACAATGAGCTCATACATACCCTCACCCTTCCCGGAATCCACTACAGAGGAAATGCTGGGAAAAACTGAAATGAAAGTAAATGTTGTATGTACTGTGGAGGTGTTGGACAGAAAGAACACAATCGTTGACAATATATTCACGTATCATATTGCCACATATATCGCAAAAGCGATGATAATTATATAATTTCATTCTATACTAAGTTGCTTAAATGCAAACGTAGAGATTGGCCAAATAGGGAACGAGGCAATAAAAGTTGAGCGGGATTCGCTTATGAAACATGAAGTGTTCAGACCTGAAGTCCAGACACCAAAAGGTGTCAAACCTTTGAGCAAAAATAAGTATTGCACAAATAAGAATAAATAAGTACAAAATCATATGCTATAGGATAACCCCTATAGCTCAAGGATATTTTCGCTGAAACTGGGGAATAAACAAATTAAAATGAGCGTGACTCATAAATGATTGATCAGATTCCATAAGTTATTCACTGTGAATACCGTACGATTTGGCAAATGAAATTTTGGATATGCTGCTATTGGATATTGTGACAGCATATCTCTATGGATATCTTGATAATGATAAATTCCATATTTCCTTAAAAATGCATGAATAGACTTTGTGACGTCTATTCTATTGAAGAAGAATAATAATTATAATTATAATTATGGTACAACCAAGAGAATCACTTGACAAGGTATGGATTCCTACTAAGGGTTGTCTTTGCATCTTTTTAAAGAGCAAAGGACATGATTTAAGATCATAGTTGTAAACAACTTAAATCTCATCGGATCTCCTGAAGAGAAAACCGAAATATCTGTTCAAGCCTGACTATCAAACATGAAATGAAAGACCTAGGCAAAATAAATTAAGTCATGACTTACAAATTTATTGTCTAAAAAGATAAAATCCTATTACATTAAAATTCATACGCCCTGAGTGCGTTGAAGAAATTACAAGGATCATTGTCATCCAATAAGTACACCTATGTAGTACGCTCAATGGATGTACAAAAAGACCCCTTCCGTTCGCTAGAAGAATATACTTGGTCCTGAAGTCCCTTATCTAAGTGCAATAAGTGCACTCCTGGCCAACTGCACACGTCTCAAAATAGCAGTTGCAGTAAATTCACTAGCCAGAGACAGTTATACACCTAAAAAGTGTCATTAGACCGGAGTTATGCATCTTCTTCGCTTCCTCCATAGGGTCAATAGATTTGAGCTTACATTATAAAGAATTATTCTCCATGCTTATGCAAATACAAGTTACAGGTCCGACCCCTGTCATGAGAAATCACAGACTTGGTACCCACAGTGGGACGACCATCTACTGCAGATCTGCAAAGCAAACTATAAATGCAACATCATCCTATCATTCCAAGATCCTCACCATTCCAGAAACAAACCAATGGAGTATTTGAGTGCGTCTGGTGGTACATCACATCCCAGTGACGACTGGGACAGAGGCGGGTCTTTCAGAGCTGATCTCTAAAGACCATGCCACTTGCTTACCCACTTTTGAGGAGACCACATCAGAGGCAACGAAACAAAGCACACTTCTCCAGAGTTTTTGGTTTCAGCAGCTACTTAATGATGTTGATATTTGTAATCTGTGTATATTTTCGGAATGTTGTAAATAGGAGTGATGAAAAATGCCTAAGAGATCTGAAAGCCTAAGAGCTTGTAAGATCAGAAGAAGTTGGAGGAAATTTGTACTCTTTTTCCTTAGCTATGGCTTTTTCACACGGGTTTTCCATAGCCAAAGGTTTTAACGAGGCAAATCACATCAACTCAAGATCTTGAACTATCCACCCCCTTGTGAGACTCATATGACACCCAGAATTCTGAAGTATTCATGGGTATAATCCACACTTATGACTGGATAAAGGGAGAGTGTTGTAAACGGATAATGATAGGATTTTGTATCCATGATTATATCTTATCTATAGGATAAAATCATATCATTGTATCTCATCCATATATGCTCATCCCTCTGCTATAAATAAAGGACTGTGGTCTTCCCCAAGAGTTGATGCTTCACAACAATTTGGAATATTTTGAGTTATTACCAGTATTAAAAATAAAAAAAGGATTGTGTAATTACAATAACCAAGAAGATGACAAGAGAAAGTTCATGGCAGTTTTCCAACCTTCAAAATTTTAAGGTGTTTTTTAAAGTTCAAGGTATCTATTTGTATAAAAACAGACCAAAGTTCAACGCAAATTTACAAATATTCAGCAATTCATCGCATGAATCGCTTGGGACAAAGAACGGCAGAAGAAATCAACATATAATTAGGATCACACTGCAGTCACATATAATTACTGAATTCAAGCACAAAAAACGTGGATACAGAAACTATGTCTGAAGTAACAGAAAAATCACAAGTTCCTACTTGGCGATTAGATAACCAACAATCATCTTTAGCGACTAGCAACTCAAACCAAGAATCGGCATAACGTGCTGCTCTGATCAGGTGCGTCAAACCATTCTGCCTTCGCCATGCAAAAAAATCTCGAAGCACACGATGAAACCATGAGCATATATGCGCGAAAAATTAGAAACTGTACATTTAGAGATCAGTAGCCAACTTAATTTGTTGACCCCCTCCCAGACTCTAGTTCATCAAGCATGGTCAGATGTTGCCTGTCAGATGATCCAATATTAGCCGTACTCCCTTCAGCGTGCTGGTTGAGTGGAACTGTTAAGCTCGCAACACCTCGTGTCTCCTCCAGCATCTGGAAATAAGCATAAGGACCCCAACCTACGAAGAACAAAGGAATTCATTACCAAATTTCTAACAAGGTTATCGGTAGCTAATTAATGTGCTTGTGGTTTCGTATAATATTGATGCAAAATATAGATGCTGTCTCATTTTATATTGTAACTCATAAGTGAAATTTTCACCCCAGTTGTCTTTATATGAGTGAGGCCAGAAAATCTTGTCACCTCGAGTATATATCAGTAGAAACAGAAGACAACACATGCCAAAAAAAGGCAAAAATCATATTCAAGCAAGAGTTCATGTGCAGATGAGTGGTGGATGTCGGATTTGATTCAAAATGCTGATCCCGTGTCCCAATCGAAAGTGGATTACGTTTTTCCGTATTTTTGTCTGAGTCTTGTGTTGATTAGAAGTCAGTTTCTTAAAATTTATGCGTACTGATTTGATTTGATCCAAGAGTCTTTGGTCTTTCGGAAATTAGTACAAGTAAATGTTATTTGTTTCAATTGTGCACGGGAGTTTAGACGGAATATGTGAGAGATTCTAGTGGTGGTTTTAATTTTTTTTTTTGAGTCTTTTTTGGTATTTTAGGGGATTTTGGTTTGGGAGGTGACCAAATAGGCTATGTTGGTTTGACGCATGGCAGGGTCTTTTGGACCTTCAATTACTTTGAAGGGGAAAACCAAGTCATTAAGGAAGACCAATCCAAAGAAAGACATTTTTAGTTACTTTCAGCTATTTGTTTATTTAAATAGAATGCACTTGTTATGCACTGGACTACATACGCGTCTAGAGATTTCTTTCATTATGCCTTTTATTTTCTTTATTTTATGCCCGCACATGTTGTGCATGAAGATCTGCCTATAAATAAGCTCATAGTAAAATTATTAGTCGGAATCAATGAATGAAATGAATTGAGTTTAAAATAAACCCTAAATGGTTCATGAGAACCCCAAATTTCTAAAAATTCTCCTTGCTTGTGAATGTTGGGTTTGTGAGGCTCCTCATCATGAGGTTCAAAAGTCATCATGTAAATTTATTTATCTTTCAGTTATCAAACCCTTAGATATAGTTTTCTCAAATATATTAAATCCCTAATTTATTCCCAAGTCTCACCACCATTAGAACCCTATATTTCAGTTTTTGCTGCTCGTTTCCCGTTAAATTGGTACAGAGCAAATGATTCACATTAGATCTGAATAGATCCATAATTCCAAGTCCTTAAAAATTTCCATTTTTTCCATTAGATCTAGAAAATGAAAAAATTGCCAAGCACTACAAGTCTACAACTACACTGATCCCAAACCCAAAACTTTAACTCACCTATTATCCAACAGCAAAAAATCAAAATCAAGACGTACTATTCTTCTTTCCTAACTTTAGCCTTCACATGAAATTCACTCAAACCCACACACGACCGCAGTTGTGTCCACTCCTCATCAAACATCATCAACGGCCACCTCCGTCATTGACATCACCCCCATTGTCATCGTCTCCATAAAGACCATTACACTTAGGAATACATAAAAAATGTCTTGAATTTTCTTGATAACATCACATTTCATTTTCCTAAGTTTTTTGTCAAAACAATGCATTTTTGAGTTTAGTAGTCGATCAATAGTATACTCTTAGTCGATTAAGAGAACCTCAAAACCTTAGCTTATCATCATGTCAGATTAGTCAACCACTGCTCTCTAACTAGGCGACTAATAGCATCATTAGTCGACTAATTTAAAACAAAGACTTTTGCAGTTTTCTAACATGACTAATTAGTCGACTAGAACTATATCATTAGTCGACTAACGGTCATTAGTCGACCAACAGATAAACAATAGTCGACTAATAATGTTATCGTTGCACAAAACATGATTTACACAACTAGCCATTTTCTAGCCATTTTAAGGGGGCTTTGGGATTCTCTTTTATGGGTTTTGAGGTCTATAAATAGAGGATTATCTGAGGGATTTTAATTAAGAACTATTTGTAATCTTTGAAGAGAAAATTATTTTTCTGAAAAGCTTTCAAAAGAAAAATCTCATTTCAGGTACCTAAATGAAAAGGAAATGATTACATAATTGATATGACTCCCATAGAATGAAAGAGGAAGAGATGCTACCAACACTTGGTAATGATCCCATCTTTTTGTTGAT
Organism: Scilla litardierei; assembly: GCA_030789695.1. Lineage (NCBI taxonomy): Eukaryota > Viridiplantae > Streptophyta > Magnoliopsida > Asparagales > Asparagaceae > Scilla > Scilla litardierei. The sequence continues at coordinate 129,271,823 of CM061141.1, read as the reverse complement.
ATCAAAGGGGAAGAGAAATTATATGGCATCATTAAAATCAAAGAGGAAGCATCAATTCAGTAGGCGTGTGTATATAGTCAAGGGGTATAATTTAAAGCTGTTTAAATTTATTACATATTTGATTTTGATATATAAATGTTTGCAATCATCAAAAGAGAGAATGTTGGGTATTAAATTCTCACAATATATGTTTTATGATGAGCAAACATAATGCTGTCACTAATATGCTTGTGTAGCTATTTAGAAAAGCATTAGCAATGTCGAACGCATCAACAAAGATCAAAGACCAAGTGTGGACAATTATTGGATGCTCAGAACATCATTAAGGCAATAAAACGGCTTGAAGATATCTATAATAAGTAGATGATCAAATGCTACATCGATCAAGAGTTTGAAGACTATTTATGTAATTGATGTATTTATTATTTATTGTCTTAGACTATCTTGTTAAAGCCTTAAAGATGTCATACACACTAGAAACACTAGGAATAACTTAGATTTAATTTGAAATTAACTAATATCATTTTCCTAAGTTTCATAGCCAAACTGTGCATTTATATTAGTATTAGTCGACCAATGTAGACCACCCTAGTCGAATAGTAGTAGTCTGAAACCAGAATGAGTTTGGCTTGTCAGGTTAGTCAACCAGAGAGCCTTTATTAGTCGACTAACCATACATTAATCGACTAACAACTCTAGTCATCTAATACAAAGCTGAAAATTGGCTGAATCTGAATAACAAAATTAATCGACCAATGTTGTTCTCAACTAATGACAAAGCTAGTCAATTAATAGTTGAACACTAATTGACTAACATGAAACAGAGAGTTTTGCACATTCCTTACATTGAATGTTAGTCCACCAAAGTTATCCGAGTAGTCGACTAATGGTCATTAGTCGACTAACAAATACTCTAGTCGACAAATAATATTACTATTGCACAAAACATGATTTGCGCAACTAGCCGTTTTCTAACAGTTTAATGGCTTTTGGTGATTCACTTTATTGTGTTTTAAGGTCTATAAATAGAGGATTATCCTAGTGATTTTACATTAAGAAAATTCATAATCTTTTAAAAAAATTCTTTCTGTGAGAAGCTTTCAAACAAAAATCACATTTTTTGACCTTTGTGTTTTTGAAGCTTTCATCTTCTTTCTTGTTCAATTTTCATTCTCTATTCCCTTGATTTTTCACATCCAAAGTATAGAGATTTCATCCTTATAGCCACACTTCTACACTTGTGCATCAAAGCACGGTTATAAGCAATTGCATTACATCGATAAAGGTTGTAAGTATTTTTCTCTCAAGTGTGTTAGAGAGATAGTGTAAGGTATTTTACTTTTGATGTATGTTCGAAAGAATTTCTCTTAAGTTTGATAGTGTTGCACTCTAGATTGTTTGAGTGTGTTTCCTACACCAGGTTATGGTGTTTACAAGTTTGTACTAAGTACTTGCACTTTTACAAGAGGTTAGTGGAAATCTCAAGCGTGATTTATTTGGAGACCGGATGTAGGTTTGGAGTTAACAAAACCAGGATAAAATTGCTTTGTATTTGCATTATGATTTTCTTTTACTTGCATTTGTGTTTATTTCCGCTGCTATAGTTTTGTCTTCTAGTAATTTGTTGTTGATTAAGAATCTATCTTGGTAACTCAAGTAAATTTCTTAGGTAGAATTTCTAAGATTTTTATAACATTATTCGCCCTCCACATTTAGTGTTTTTATCTGCTAAATTCCCTATAAGTAGTATTAGAGCTAGGGTTGAATGATGTCATCAACAATCAGATCGCAATTTCCAAAAGGCCAATTGATCACTTGTACACCTTTGCTCACCAAATCCAACTACGGATTTTGAAAGACCAAAATGATAATATATCTCAAGTCCGTCGACTTCGACTTGTGAAGCATAGTAGAGACCCCTTATGTAGTACTGTAGTACTAACAACACCAAACATTGCATGGACATAGGTAGGAAAAACCAAAGCCTCTTCAAACGCCAAGGCAATGAACGTGTTATTTTGTGCACTGATGGCAATGAGTTCAACGGTTTCTAAGGCAACCACGGGGCATCAAATATAGCATGTCTTAGAGGTAAAACACAAGAATGTACTAACCGTATAAAGGAATCAAAAATTTCTTTGTTTGCCTACAAGTTAAACTCTTCAAGGTAATAGAAGAAGAATCTATAACGGAGATGTACACGCGCTTGACGGAAGTCACAAACTCCCTTACTGGGCTAGGCAAGACATACATCCAAACAGAGTTAGTGTGAAAGACCATCCGATCTCTTACAACGGAACGAGAGAAAAAGTTAATCGCAATAGAGAAGGCGAACGATCTATCCAAGCTTAGCATAGAGGACCTCATTGGTAACCGCATGGCATATGAACTTCAACTCACTAAAAGAGGAACAAGAACAACCGAAGAAGAAATCAATTGCTTTCAAGACAACCTTGGAAACGAAGGACTCGGAAAGTGAAGATGAAGACCAAATTGCGCTAATGACGATATAGTTTAGAAGGCTCCAAAAGAAAGATAAATTCAAGTCCAATAAGCATAGATTAACTAATGAAACTATTCTTTGTTATAAATGTAATAAGCCAGGACACTACACACGAAGAATGGCTCGTTATCGAATAACAAAGCACCAAGCATTGAAAAGCCAAAGAAACCCAAGAAGAAGGCTTTTGCGGCAACATGGAATGATTCAGATTCATCATCTGATGAAGATGATGAAATGGAAGAAAGAGTAACATGTGTTTTATGACACAAACGGATGAATATGTATGTTCTGAATCTCATGATGAAAACGATAAGTTTTTACTTTCCATGAACGTTATACCTAACATAGAAAATCGTTAAAAGAATACCGGTCATTAAAAAGGATCATGAAACTATGCTTAAAAATGTTCTATGAATGATGACATTTTACAAACTAACAAGAAGTGAGAAAATAAAATCTAAAGTTAAAAGAAGAAATTGGTTTGCTCAAGAGTAAATTTAATTGTTCTAACATAAAAGACATTTTTCTAATTAACAAGATATTAGAAGATGATAATCAAAAATTAAAAGATGAGAACTTGCTTAGAAATGAATGTAAAGACCCAAATGATAGATTAAGTGAATTAGACAAAAACATATCTACAATGATGTTAAAATATGATGAACTTTATAAAAATGTAAATAAGTTTAATAAAGTCAAAAAACTTAAGGAATCTATTATCTACTCAAAATATAACAAATAAAAAATTTGGTTTAGATTATTACAAGTTTAACCAAAATATTAATAACAATGTTAAACAAAACCATGCTTTTACGCACACCAAATTTGCACACCAAATTTGCAAGAGAAAATAAGAACAAAAATCCTAATTTGCATAGCATGAACAAACCTAAACCTAATAAACCAAAAATAATTAAAAAATAAAAATCGTATAATTACCTTGTGGTTGCCTAAAATGGTTCAAGTAAAATGAAGAATACATACATCAACAATTTTATGAAAAATATTCATTTAAAAAAAATTATAAGTACGTAAATACCGGGAAAACCAAACCAAAATGGATTTGGTTTCCAATAGAATAAAACCTTAATGAAACCTTAAAAATAAGGTAACCTAAATCCTAATAATGTATTTATATGTACCTTATATAAAAGAGAATAAATTAAAATTAAATTGTTAGAAAATTGAATGTTAATAAGTTAAAAATGTTCATTTAAAAATAAAATTATCATTCAATTAATTAGTCATAAAACATTAAACTAAATTTGCTGATTACTGCACATTTTGTAGATTAGTCGACTAATTTTGATATGCACTGCCAAATAAGAGTTTTTGTTTTCTGAGATTAGTGATCACTTTCCATTTTCTAGTCGATTAAAGACCGGTTAGTCGACTAATAGATATACTCTAGGCGACTAACATGCATGATAACTGAAAACCAATTTTGTTTTTCACAATTAGTCGATCACGGTTCATTTGCTAGTGGACTAATGTTAAGCTAGTCGGCTAATTAATGGTCTCTAGTTGAATAATTTGCATGAAAACCCCCAACAGATTATATTTTAATCTACATTTTAGTTTTTTCTGAGTTATTTAATCCCTAAAACTAACACCAATGACCCAAATGATAATGGTATCAAGCTTTATGACCATTTTAGGTACGCATAATAAAAATAAGGGGAAACATACCACTTGATGTGACTTCCAAGAATGGCCCCAATTAGTATCAGGATTTCTTTCTTTTTGGGTGATGCCAAAGGAAAGAGAAATGCTAGGAAGCATCAAGTCAAGGGGAGTATGCATAACTCGGGCATATACTTTTAATTTGTTACATATGCAGTTTCACATTCATAACTCTCCAAAGTATGATTAAATATTAATGGCATACATATGCTATTTGTGCCCCAGTATGCTTGCTTGCTACTATACATATATAATATATCATTTTAAAGTAATTTGTTCATGAAATATCTGTGACACAGTAATTTGTTACATCTTGCACTAATATCATGGTCTCACATGTTTACGTTTTGTGATGCTAAACTGACAATAATTTAACACTTTTTGATATATGATTGAATTAATAAGATAATTTTGTAGTCACATGATATAAGTTGCATACTACATATATGATTCACTGTGACACATCTTTATGACTCGTTGAATTCATATATACTATATTATCATGAGGTTCACAATTTATGATATAGTACATTGATATATTTTTAAAGTATTTGGTTTTGTCCAATGATATATTTTTAACTTGCCTAAAATTCTTGCGTGAAGAACTAAAATTGCTTTACATGAAATTCATGTTATGATATGAATATTGTGACACATTGAGTCACTAATCTTGCTCTCTATGATGTCTTGGTAACATGCTTCTATTCATATTGTTCATAGTTTTGGTATAGTTACATTTGAAGATGAACACTTGTCTAATTATGACACATAGTGCATACATGATACTTTGACATACACAATGTGATATGACTTTGATACACATGCCTATGTGATTCTCTCGAGACTTGCATGATATGATACACTGACAATTTTCTTTGGACTCATGCATGTCAACTAAAATGAAATTCAATAACAATTCATAAATTGTTAAGTAAAGATCTAAAAGTAAGTTCCCAACAAATAACTCTCAAAGAAACTTACTGAATAAAACAATGTGAATGAACTTTGAATTATAAGATGATGAGACATATTCATTGAATCTTAAAATTGAATATTGAGTCATTCCTTTCTTTTTGATAATGACAAAGTGGGTGACATGTGACATAAAATGAGTAAAATATACATAATATGATAAACTTGTGAAATACATTGTTTGGTTGTATCTCATGGACATTATTGGATTAATATTGGTTAAAGTGCTATAAGGAATAAAACCAATGTATAAATTGATTTGAATTGATTTGAATGCTATTCAACTCATTTTTGATACTTAGACGTTCATATAATACATATAGCACACTATTGTGATACATATGATACATGAACGAATATGTTTATTACTAACATGCAATGGAGTTTTAATTTGATTATTTAATATATATGCATCTTCGTAGGGAGAGTAAGTTTTAAGATTTTATGAATTATATGTATGTCATCATAAAAAAGAATGAGAATGATATATATTGAGTCACCCCAAAATATGTTTTGATGATAAGCAAACATATTTGTTATGTTAACATCTATGAAAGCAGAATCAAAAAAGAGAACAAATCTTAAAGTGAAGGTGTTCAAGACAAGAAATGAAACTAGAGAAAAATCAAGCTTGAAGATACAAAGAATACATCATGAAGATTTCAAGGCAAATTAAATATTTGATGTATTTATTTTTGTCTTAGATTCCATTGTTAAAGTCTTGATGAAGCACCTCACACACTTAGGAATACTTACAAGATGTTTTAATTTTTTTTGATAACATCGTTTGCCTAAGTTTTTGGCAAAAATAATGCTTAGTTTATTAATCGACCAATAGTATACCCTTAATCGACTAATGGAGCCTATAAAATTTGGTGTGCATATCAGGTTAGTCGACTAATGCTCTCCAGCTAGTCGACTAATGGATGAATACTGGTCGACTAATTTAAAACAAAGACTTTTAATAGTTTTCTGACATGACTGAATAGTCGACTAGAACTATATCATTAGTCGACTAATGATCATTAGTCGACTAAATGACCAACAGATGGACTCTAATCGACTAATAATGTTACCGATGCACAAAACGGGATATTCTCAACTAGCCACTTTTTAACCGTTTTAAGGGCTTTTGCGAATTCTCTTTTATGGGTTGAGGTCTTCAATGGAGGATTAACCCAGTGATTTTATATTAAGAAAAATCATGATCTTTGAAGAGAATTATTTTTGTGAAAAGCTTTCAAAACAAAAATCCCATTTTTGGCCTTCGTATTTTTGAAGCTCTCGAATTGTTTCTTGGCCAATTTTCAATCTCCGTTCTATTGATTTTTCACATCCAAAGAATAAAGGTTTCATCCTTATAGCCACATTTCTATACTTGTTCTTCAAAGCAAGGATATAGCAATTGTACTCCATCGACAAAGGTTGTAAGTAGTTTTCTCTCAAGTGAGTTAGAGAGGTAAAGTAAGGTATTTTACTGTCAATGTATTTTCGAAAGAGTTTCTATCAAGTTTGATAGGGTTACACTCGAGGTTGTTCGAGTGGATTTTCTAGCACCGGGTTGTGGTGTTTAGGAGGTTGTACTAAGTACTTGGATTTGCAAGAGGTTAGTGAAAGTCTCAAGCGGGATTTGCTTGGGGACTAGACGTCGGTCGGGAGTTGACCGAATCAGGATAAAATCGCTTTGTGTTTGCATTGTGATTGATTTCCTTTTACTTACAATTGTGTTTATTTCTATTGTTATATTTAAGTATTGCAAGTAATTTATTGTTGATTAAGAACATATATTGGTAACTCTAATAGATCTCCCAGATAGAATTTCTAAGATTTTTATAACACTATTCACCCCTTAGTGTTTTTCTACATGCTATCCATAAGATTCCAAACACCTTCGGGTATTATTCCTTCTATTTTCTTTATTTTCTACCATCACATGATGTGTGCATATATCTGCCAATAAATTAATGAATAAACGAATTAAAAAGAGAAACCCTAGATGGTTCATGTGGCGTGCTTTTGAGTTGGGGTGTGTGTGTGTGACGCTCCCAAACATGAGGTTCAAAAGTTATCCTATAAATTTATTTATCCTTTAGTTATCAAATACCTAGATGTAGTTTTTATTTCCAAATATGGTAGATCCCTAATTTATTCTCTAACCCCCACCACCATTAGAACCATGAATATAAGTTTTCCCAATGGTTTTTCATCGAGTCTATCTATCATAACAAACTAATATCACGACCAAAGGTAGCTTGATTGTATTTTTATTGTGATAGAGAAGACACACGTCAACTATGAAATTGAAATGAAATTTGATGAAAGAAATACTTTTGGCTTGTGGCAATTGAACGTTTGCAATTTTAATCTAACAACGCTTGAACGATGCGATGCAAAGAACAGTAGCAAACTGCTACTGTAATTCAATAACAAAAAAGGATTATAATTGATTTGAATGTTGTTTGTTTGCATTATTTAACTATATTTTGCAACGAAGATCCCTATACAACGTTTTAGGATACGATATGGCAATAAAACTATGGAAAATGGTCGAAAAACTTTATATAAGAAAATTATTGACAAATCGGTTGATCTTAATGCAGCAGGTATACAGATTGTTGATGACCAAAGGAACGTCAATATATGAGCACCTTGATTCATTTAACAAGACAATTTGTCAATTATTGAATATTGATGTTTATATTGAAGTGGACAATTGATGCATGACAACCCAAAAAACGACATACTTTTTCTAATTCAGATCAGTTCTGATCAGATATTAGGGTTTTCAAAGAGATTTTGGAAGGAAAATTGACTCAATTTAGATCTTCTTACGATTGATGCAAACTCAAAAAATTAGTATTCAATTCGAGTCCACTTATTGGGTCAATCAAGGTTGCCAAATGCCTAAACCACAATTTCAAAGTATTGTGTCTGATTTTGAGTGATATCCATACTCATTCAAAGGGGAAGCATCAGAAAACAATCTAAAAGATATGTTTTCAGGTTCCATGTGAAAAGTTAAAAAAGGTCAAGAATAAAAATATGAAACCCATCAATTATTGGGTGACCTTATAGTCCCAAATTCGGAAAAGAATACATTTAACAATACCCAAGTCTCTACTCTTTTCGTCATTCATGTTAGCAATATTGCATATTCCCTTCTCTCCCTCTTGTTTTCTTTGACATTCTTTCTAAATTCTTATAAGCTTTTGTTTTGCCCCTCTTAACTGCTTTTTAGCTTCCTTCTTAGCAAACTCATTTTCTCAAAACTTTCGTCGTTCTACAGTTTTGCAAGTAAATCTTCTAAAAATGAAAAAACAAGAAAAAAGGTCATGTATGTGCAATAAAATTTTAGCAATTAATTTGGTTCTCAAGGAAAAGTGGCAAATTTACATAGGATATTTGGATTTGGGTAATTTAGAACCTGCTCTCATTACTTGTTGCACATTGGATTTGGGTCATGTCAGCAGATCTCCTAGTTGGGCCGGGTATAACATATTGTCAATGAAGCTAAAATTAGATACTAGAGAATCTGCACTTGTCCTGCTGTCACCCCTTCTTCCTAAAAACAGTCATCTAACTCTTGATCTTAATCAATCACTCCATGTCAAAAACCAAAAGAGAGGAAAAGAAAAACCCCTCAATTCAAACTTATCTATCCAATGACCATTTCTAAACCCATACAGTGAGTCCATCGGGATCAGGGAATTGGTGTTAGAAGCATAAGGGAATCAGAGAAGGAAGGGCACCGTACAAGAACACGACAGTGATATACCTGAGGGATGAGAGGGGAATCGACAATACACAAGATGGAAGACTGTGATTTGAAACTCATTTGTGGAGACCGATAAATGTGTGGTGATGAACTTGGCCTGCTTGTTTGGTGCACTTGGTTTGGGCTCAGATAACTTGAAACTAATTAAATGGGTTCAGGTCAGGAATCGTAATCCATTTAAAAAACAGGCCGGGTTCACATTTGAGCTTCGAACCAGGCTGCACCCATTGCACCTGTACCTAATAAGCTTACTTCAGTAGTCAAATGGTGATTGTGAAGATCCTAATGCAAGCCATATACACTTCCTTCACAGTTCAGACATGTTACTATTCTACCAGCATAAAATGTGTGTGTGTTCACACATGTATGTGATCTTGATAGATCCCAAGCAAATCTGAAAATATATTGATGAAAATATGAATAAAAAGGATAATTTTGGCTATAATTATAGGGGCAACCACCCTCCCAAGTGGCCAAAAGAGGGTTCTTCCTAAGGATTCTTCCACGCAATTTAATAATCAAGCATAAACTAGGGCCGGCTAGCACCCCTCCCTCTAATACAATTTCAGAAAAATAGCCAGTTACTAAAATACCCCTACACAAATAAAATAACATAAAACTCAAAATGGACCCCCTATTGGGCCGACCGGATTTAACATTACTCTGCCCCTGAAAATCCACCTTGTCCTCAAGGTTGTGCATAAATTTTCTGGCGGTTCTACTCCAAGTGGGAGCATCTTCCACTCCGACCTCTTCATCCTCCACGTCATCATTCTTGCCTTCCCCAGCTATCAGCACTTGCAGCTTGCGCACCCCACAGTGGTGCCATCGGGTGAATCGCTCATCGCATCTAAAACACAGCCATTTCTGCATCTTCTCCCTCATCTCGGCGTCAGTCATCATTCTGAACTGACCCCCTGCTGGCGGTGCGCTGCTCTTCTCCCCAGTCTTCTCAATGCTCGCCTGATCCGCCCATATAGCTGCCTTCTGTTTTCCTGTCGTGGTCGAAACACTACGAGAAACTGGTCCTCTCCAACCACCTCTCGTCTTTCTCTCCCATATTGCCAGTCCTCTGCCATTTGAGCGTACTCCATGGCCTCCATCAGGCTCTGAAGCTTCTGCATGCGGACCGCTGCTTGAATAGTGGCCTTCAGCCCCTTCATGAAAGTGCTCTCCATCGTCTCGTCAGACACCCCGTGCACATGTCCTGATAGGGTCTCGAACCTCTCCAAATAATCTCTCAGAGTGACATCCTTCCTGAGTGACAGCATCTGCTCCCTCACATTTCCCAGATGGGGATATCTGAATCTCTCTACCATCTGGTCCCTGATCTCCTCTCACAAGCAAAAAAGAACGACTTGCATCCTTCCACTAAAACCAATCGAGGGCCTTCCCATCCAGACAAATCACCGATGCCTCCAGCTTCTGCTCCTCTTTCATGCGAGAGACTCTAAAAATCTCTCTGCTCTATAATCCACGAAACTGGGTCTTCTCCCTGGAAGACATGCATATTCAGCTTCCGCAGCCTGTCCATTTGAATGTCACATGCTCTCCTCGTCCTCCGTCGTACCTGGGCTGGTGGTAGAGTTGCCAACTCTCATGGTGTATCTCAGGTCCTCCCTGTGGCCTCTCCCACGATCTCCATAACCCCCTCGGAGTCCATCTATCGTCCTCCGTAGCCTCCCCAGTCTCCACCACCACCATAGGCATCCCCTCCTTTGTCGTAGTAACCGCCTCCTCCGTCATCCCTGTAATGAGTCCCACCACCGTGTACCTATCCTGAAAAGCCGTTGGATGGCGGTTAGTGCTCCTCATAGCTGGAACATGTCACAAAAGTCTGAAAAACAGCAGATCGGGGCTCGCCGGCCTCGTGAAACCCCCCTGGCAGCTGCTAGGGGCTATCGGACCCAGACGGCCCTTGTCGGGGCTGCCGGAGGGCTGATGGCCCCTCCAGATGGGTCGACGGCCCCTCCAGATGGGTCGACGGGTTCGGCCGACCCTACCGAAGGTTGGCAGGGTCGGCCACCTATGCCAATCTTCTCCCATGGTGGGGCGGCTGCCCCCGCGCAGATCTGGGGCCGCCCCCTCTCGAATGGAGTTAGGGTTCCTTCGGGCCTCCGCCGCTCTTCTACGAATCGTTGCATGCTAATCTCCCCACATGGCCCTTCTTCCTCCTCGTAATACTCTGCGTCTAAAACAAACGATCCCTCATCAATTTTCTCCATCTTATAATTTCTCATATCCAAAGGTGGCACCTTTGTTGCCGTTTTAGGGTTCACGTCACCTTTTCCATCCCTCACCGTGAGGATCGATAGCGGAAAAATTAACTGTGCGAGTGCCGCCTCTTGTTTATCTTGCTTCGCCGCCAACCGTTCAACGGATACCGTCAACTTTGCCGTAGATTCATCGTTCCCCGCCAAGTATTTCTTTATACCTTCGATCTCGTCATTGAACTTCTCATCCAAAGTCTCGAACTTGCCATTCGATCTTGTTGACGCCGACATGGATTTTTACACGCTTTGATACCAAAATGATATATCCCAAGCAAATCTGAAAATATATTGATGAAAATAAGAATAAAAGGATAGTTTTGACTACAATTATAGGGGCAACCACTCTCCCAAGATGCCAAAAGAGAGGATGTCTGCACTCTTCCTAAGGATTCTCCCACAACATTCAATAATCAAGCATAAACTAGGGCCGGCTAGCACACCTCCCTCTAATACAATTTTAGAAAAATAGACAGTTACCAAAATACGCCTACACTAATAAAATAACATAAAACACTCAAAATGCCCCCCCCCCCCCCCCCCAAATGGCCGACCGGATCTAACAGATCCCTATGGAAACCCCAATGCTTCCATATGCCCAATTTGTGTGCGTGCACGCACGAATGTGACCTCTATGGAAACCCCACTGCTTCCATATCCCACAGATTATACAATGTTTCACCCTTGTTATTGGTCCTATATCTCGGTGCTTACAGTTAGCTACTGCAATGCATTTGTCTTCTGCAAGGTCTTCACATGCATACACCCATTAGTTGACAGGTGACGAAGGAACTCAAAATCTGGGTCAGAAACAACTTTTAAATGTTAGACAAAAGGAATCACAACATTAAGTATCACCAGTTTATCCCCTCAACATCGAAAGTTTATCAATTTTCTAGGCTAATCAGTTTCTGTAATAACATGGACCAGTACAGCTGTGCATATTGTGAGTAATAATACATGTCAAGTGATTGTTTGGATCATAAGCTTCACCGGCACTTTGTATTATATCTTTCTCTAAGCTAGCTAGCCCCTAGATGATTATGATGCAAATTCGATCAGTTATGAAATGAAAAGATTTGTTGGCCAATGATATAAGTTCAAAAGCATTAACTGCTTGCCTCTGCAGTGTTTTATAAAAATACCCCAATCTCCTGTAAGAAGGAAAAGAGTAAAAGGTCAACTGACAATACAAAGTGGTGTTTCGCCATCACCAGCTTGTATTGGAGGTGTTGGCTTAAATGACCAATGGGTGTGGTTTTTGCATTGTCAGAAAGGACGAATGAGATGAAACGACAACAACAATGATCACCAAGATATGAAGGATTACCCATCAGATTCTGTTCTAAATAACAAGGAATACACAATTTGGAAAATAGCAATGGGAATAAATATTTCTAGCACATGTACTACTCAAAAAATTGAAAGATCTCCAGATAAGTATGACTAATTGCACTATACACACTCATAAGCAGAAAATATATAGTTCATGGACACGCACAAGTTTGCACAAGAACTGTGTGTAGGCATGCAGGTGGCCATAGTATGCACGATCACATGCATGTGCCACAGTGAGCCTGCTAGAAAGCACACGTGTGCGCACTTGGGGACATACTATGGCCAAGCCCTGTAGGCAAGAGAAGTTGGTCCATCTACATGCACATTTGCATTAGTGTGTCAGCATATGTAAAATAACCCAAAGGCAGCAAGAGTGAATGCAGCACTACATGCAAGTGCATGTGCGCCTCAGCATATGGAACATAAATTATAAAAAATCATTAACAAGATGCCAAGCACTGAAATAGCCCAGAACCTATCATATAATAAGCATGAAACTTTTTGAACTGATAACATATATGGATGATGTTACCATCAGAATCATAAGGAGATGGGAAGAATTGTCGATAGCAAATTGTAGCTATTATGCTACCTGCAGGAGCATAATGTGAAAAACAGTTAGGCCAATCAAATATTTTTTGCATATGCTCCAAGGTGCAGTGTAATACAGGATGATTATTAAAGGAAACAGACCAAGAAGACCACCAGCAAAGACATCTTGCCAATGATGCCAATAATCATCCACTCGGGAAATTCCAATGAGACACGCAACAAGTAGTGGAAGAAAGACAATGCAAAGCTTTGCCACATGACCCCTACGGTCAAACACTTTGATTTTCCCTGACAAATATAATGCAAGAAAGCAAAGTCCTGCAAAAGACACTGCATGAGGAGATTTTAGTAACGCTGTTTCCATTTTGAACTTCACAGAACATCACACTTGGGGCCCTATAAATGCAATTATACAACACTAAATATAAACATGCATGAGCTATGAATGACATAACAAAATTGGAAATCTGTATCCTGTGACAACTGATCTCCCAAATGCTAGCCATTCCCATGTCCCCAGTATAAATCGCTAGGAACTCACAAAACCAAATGGCAGAGGGTCACAAGTGGCTTGAGAGTCAATACTAAAAATTTGCATAATATGATGGATTTTTAATTTAGTGAGAACTGCACTGGTTAGAAAGTGAATAGGACATTTAGTACCAATTCCATCTTTCTACAAATAACTTGTTCAAATTAACCATCAACATATGTAACTTCTATACAAAGGTTTAAGAACTCGGTTTCAGTTACGATAGTTGGAAAATTTTAGCTTTCCAACAGTTTCGTATGTTCCGTTTCGTATGTTTCGTCTAGAGTTTTAGTTTTGAATTTATACGTATTTTTAATTATATATTTGTATAATAATGCATTTATAATTAAAAATTTTGAATTTTAATGGATTTTTAAAATATTTAGAATATAATTTTTTAAAATTCAATAAATTTTTAGAATTTTTAAAATTTTATGTATATGGTTGAAATAGGTGAGTGTATTTAAACTCAAACACATATTTTATTGATTTTATTGAAAGGAATGAGTTTCGACCGAAACCATTTGGTTTCGGTGTTTCGGCCAAAGCCGATCAAAACAGGCCGAAATGAGTTTCGGCAGCACGTCCCCTTTCAAAACCAATATGAAATAACCAAAACCAAATGATTTCAGATGAAACCTTATTTCTTATTCTAAACAATGACTTTTGGACTCATAGAAGAAAGTTGGGATATCCTGCAGCATAAATATGGAGCAATTTCAAAATATATATATAAGCACATATATCTTCTAAATCCTCTAGAACTCCGTGGTCCTCCCAACTGAGTTATGCATCTCCTCCTGAATAGAGTTTAGTACACATTACGTAGCCCATGAATGATGCGTAAAAATATGGAAATAATTTAGAATACTCCTTACATGAAGTATGACCACTAGGAAAACTCTTGTAACCTTCCTTTATGACACTTTTAGCTCCATTACAGATAACATTTCCAGTTACCTTATCATACACCTGTGGAAACATAAGGCAGATCACGTCTCATGCTAATGTCAAGGTAAAAAAGGGAAACGTGTAGACTCTACAGTAAAGCTACTTGTACAAAGAAGATAACATGGGCCCAAACCTCCTTCCCCTCGGGAAAACATCGCCAGAAAAAATCAGGCCGAGGCCGTCCAACTGCATCCTTGATTGCTCCGGTTATGACTCCAGTTATCAGCACCGAAAACAGGAGACCTAGTTTTCCAGATATGTTTATGTTGATAACAGTAAGATAGTATTGTTAAAAAAATGAAGCTATTAGGAATATATATAGGGAATACCTAATATAGCATGATGAAGATCATAAACATCTCTTCTATGAAAATAGAAGCAAACAAATATGACAATAGGCAGTAGTACTGCAATAATCTGAAAAACAAAAACAAAAACCTTTACAGTGTCAAGAACATACAACTACAGTAAAGTACCATAGTCCTATAACTAATTGCCAAAAAACATACCCAAACAGCCCATACTGGCACAGTATTACTTTGCAGAGGGTATATCAGATCAGTCATCATATCCTTACTAACAAAGCGATGGAAAGGATGGATTAGATTTAAGACCATAACCAGTACCGCGAGAAAAATGAGAATAACCCAATCATGCTTGTGCAACTTTGCTAGTATAAAACCATGTGACTGTACTGTATGTGAGCCCAGCTGAATCTCACGCATAGTGTCCTGACACGTGAAAAAATAGATCAGATTGGAGCATAAGTTTCAAAATCTGTGTAAAGTGCAGTTCTACATACATATATATATTAATTATCAAAATCAGCACCTTCAAACTGAAGTCCAACACTCACGTTTAAGCTATAGGTTCCAATTGCCTCAAACCTTCAAAACCCAACAAGCAGAATTCAGGTCACAATCCATGCATATAACCATCAAATACTGCATATACTTTCATCACATTCTTTTTGCCAGAGAATGTGAACATCTAGACAAGAAGACTATTTTACCGACGGTCAAACTTCAATTATAACAGTGCAAGGTCCAGCATCAATACCATCGCCCATATTAAAGGTTGCACCCAACAAATTGAACACAAGAAAACTAAACTCATCATAAAGGAAGCAACAAGTTGACCTAATACTTGATAGATAAAGTAAGCACCAATATACTTTCTTAATTTTCTTAAACAGCTATGCTTCCAGAGACTTGTTAAACTTGATAAAAATATAAGCACACGATAGAATAGTGATGGGCTCATCACGTACTCTAGGTGGCGCACCAAGGGGAAATTCGGCTCAACCAAGTGATGCAGGGACGTGCTCGCACCTTTTATTTCATTTCCTTTGTTTTTATTATTAAAAGGGGTAAACTTGTAATTTACTATTTTGGGGAAAAGAGAATTAATAGAGGGTGCGGCGGCCGGCCCTAGCTACGCTTGGATTATTGTTTTGTGAGACTTCTAGATAGACGAGTGCAGACGTCCTCTTAACGGCGTCTTGGGAGGGTGGTTGCCCCGATCAATTGTAGCCAACTTATCAATTTTCTTGCTTTTATCCATAAAGTTCAGATTTTTCCTTCAGATCTATCATTTTGGTATCAGAACGACTACGATCCATGGCGGCGTCAACAAGGAGTAAAGATCGAAGCGAGACGGGGGAGAAGAATCATGGGGAGAACGAGGAAGTGAAGAAAACTGTGGCGAGAAATAGCGAGTCGGTCGTTAAATTGACGATGACGGTGGATCGACTCGCCGCTAAACAAGATAGGACGGAGCAAGCCCTTGCTCAGATCGTCTCCAACTTACGGCTCTCAACGGAAAATTGGGGATCGACGGCGCAAATCCTACTTCTTCAAAAAAGGTTCCACCTTTGGAGAAGGGGAATGAAAAGATGGAAACTTTTGACTAGAGGTTGCTTTCGGATGCCGACAATTACTTCAAGGGAGAGGAGGAGGAGCCCTGAAGGATAGAGGAGAGAAGGGAACAGCGACGAGATGTCGAATGAAGCCGGCCGCCCCCCATCTAAACCCTAAGGGGCGGCCGACAGTCAATGAGGACGGGGATCATCGCCCCGCCCCCGGGGTGGGCCAGCAAGGCCGGCCGAACCCTGCCGGCCATCGACAGGGTCGGCCGACCCTGCCAGGGCCACCGAAAGGACCGTCTGGCCAACAGCAGCCCCGGCAGGGTCTGTCGAAGGCCGGGCAGACCTGGGCACACCCCTGTCAGCCGCCAGGGGTGGCTGCAGAGCACGTCGCGCGCGTGAATCACCGAACTGGACTTCATGGGGCTCCGCCGCATCGCCAAGTGCACGAGGATCAGTTTCGGGGTCCCCGAGTTTCCGGGACACGGACAGGGTGGAGTCTACTACGACGGCGAAGGAGGGGGTAGAAACCATTATGATGAATGCGGGGGAGCGTACGGATGTGATTTTGGTGCTGGTGATGGGTGGGAAGATTACGGAGGACATACATGAGGGCAGCAAGGGGACTTCGGAGACCGCAGTGGAGGGCCACATGGAGGATATGAGACACGGAACGAGAGGTGACAACATCATCACCAGCATAGGCACGCAAAGGGCAGGTCATACTAGGGACATTTTGGGGGTGATGGCCAGGTGAGGAAGCCGAAGATGTCTGTGTTTGATGAGGAGGATCCGCATGTGTGGTTGTTTCGGGTTGAGTGATATTTCACTGCTTATCACATGACGGAGGCCCAGAAGTTGGAGGCATCGGCTATTTGTATGGAGGGGAGATCTTTGGGGTGGTATCAGTGGAAGGAGAGGAGACAGCATTTTCGCAGTTGGGATGAGCTTAAAAATCTTATTTTGGAGGAAGTTTCGGGATCCCCACCTGAGAAACATTCACGAGCAGTTGTTTGCCCTCAGGTATGAAGGGCCGGTGTGGGATTACATTGAGAAGTTTGAGACCTTGTCAGTGAGAGTGCATAGAGTTACTGATGAGTCGCTAGAGGCACATTCATGAAGGGGCTGAAGCCCAGTCTTCGTGCGGGGTTTTGGCTATACAAGCCCAGGGGCTGTAAGAGGTCATGAAGATGGTGCAGATGGTCGAGGATGCTCATGCTGAGGAGAGGAGAGTTAGGAGTGTGTATGGTGGTCAGGCACAGCGCAGATCCTCAGCTGTGTCAGGAGGGGATGAATGCTACCACGGAGACAGACCAGGCAGGCAAGGAGAAGGTCGGAGAGAGGAGCAGTGCACCACCAGCAGGAGGGCAGTTCAGAAGGATGTCTGATGCAGAGATGAGAGAGAAGCGTCAGAAGGGACTCTGCTTTAGGTGTGACGAGTGATTTACCCCAGGCCACCGATGCGCAGGGCGCAAGTTACAGGTACTGCTGCTGGAGGACAAAGATGATGATGTGGAGGTTGAGGATGAGGCCATTAAGGACACAAAGGACAGTCAGCTGGAGGTGGCAGCGGTCTCTCTTAACTCTGTGGTATGGTTCACCCCGAACCATACCATAAAGTTGGGGGGACAGATTGGTGTTCATGAGGTGACAGTTCTTATCGACAGTGAGGCGACTCACAACTTCATCTCCAGGAGGGTAGTAGAGCAGCTGGGGCAGCAACTAGTAGACAATGGCAGCTTTAGTGTGATGATGTGCATAAGGAAGAAGGAGAGCAGCAGGGGCTTATGTCGGGGGTTGGTGATGGCAGTGCAGTGGATACAGATAGTGGCAGATTTCCTACCATTGGAATTGGGTAGCACGGATATCATTCTAGGCATGACATGACTGCAGACGCTGGGAGAGATGAAGGTGAACTGAAAACTTCTCAGGATGGAGTTTCAGGAGGACGTGAGAGCAGTGATGCAGAAGGGGGATCCCAGTTTGTGCAGAGTATTGGTTTCCATGAAAACCATAGTACGGACCATCCAGGCAGAGGGGGTGAATTTTTGGTAGAGTTACATCAGATGGCGCGCGAGAGGGTGCTGATGAAGAGCAGCCGGTCCCACGAGAGGTGCAGTTGATGCTGGATCAGTTTGGAGATAATTTTCAGGAGCCACGAGGACTACCTCCACCTAAGGACCACGAGCACGCCATAGTGTTACAAGGGGGCGTGACCCCTATCAGTATCAGGCACTATCGCTACCTCCAGGTACAGAAGGATGAGATAGAAAGGATGGTAGCCGAGATGGTTCAGGCAGGCGTTATCTAGCCTAGCGTGAGCCCCTTTTCCAGTCCAGTACTGTTGGTGAAAAAGAAGGACGTGAGTTGGCGCTTTTGTGTAGATTACAGAGCACTTAACAAGGAAACTGTGCTAGACAAGTTTCACATACCGATGATCGACGAGCTCCTCGATGAATTACATGGGTCAACCATATTTTCAAAGATAGATCTTAAATCAGGCTACCATCATATCCGAATGAGGAGGGATGATGTGCCGAAGACGGCCTTCAGGACGCATGAAGGTTACTATGAGTTCTTAGTCATGCCCTTCGGCTTGACTAATGCCCCCAGCCACATTCCAAGCATTAATGAATAAGGTATTCCGTCCCTACCTGAGGAGATTTGTGCTGGTGTTCTGATGCGTCTAGGGCTTTCTGTGGGGATAAAGGTTGGATTTTTATAGCTTTGGACTACTAAATCTAGGGTTTTAATACGAAGAACTGATCTAAAAATACTAAATAAAGCTAGAACAATTGATCTAAAATACAAGCAATAGAGAATTACTAAAGAAAATTATTATATGGCTCTAGGAAAAATAAAATACCTTGTCAATTCTTCCATAACCGTTCCTAGGGCCGGCCGGCCGGCCCTTCTTTAGGGGAGGGATTAGTCAAATGTCGAATTAATAAACGACCCTCCCCGTGGATGCGAAATTACAAGTTTGGGACCGGGTCCGTGGCGGATCCGGTCGCCTCCTCCTTTGGTACACTTGAACCTGACCCCTTGGCCTAGCCCCCACTTGAACCGGCCCCTTTGATATCCGCGCCGCATCACTACTCCCTCCCAAAAGTGCCACCTTGTCCTCAAGGTGGAATTCTGAAAATTGGTTGTATATCACTGCAAATAGCTCCCAAGTAGCATCGTAGTCCGATAGGCCCCTCCATCTAATCAGCACCTCATGTGTCCCGTCTGGGGCCTGTCTAACCCCAGTCAACTCCTGCGGCTCAAGAAGCACCTCCATGTCCTCTATCAAAGTAGGTGGCAAAGTTGGTGATAAAGTATGATTCCCAATGGCTTTCCTCAGCTGTGAGACGTGAAACACAGGGTGAATGGTGGAGGTAGCGGGTAACTGCAGACGATACGACACCTTCCCGATCTGAGTTTTAACCTTGAATGGCCCAAAGTAGCGGGCTGCCAACTTTTCATTGCTCCGACGGGCCAAAGTCTTCTGTCTGTAGGGCCGTAGTTTCAGATAAACCCGATCCCCTACAGCAAACTGCACATCTCTCCGGTGCTCATCTGCCTTATTCTTCATAATCTGCTGGGCTCGCAGCAGATGTTCTTCAACTTCTCCAAATATCTGTCCCGCTCTCCCAGATGTTCCTCTACCTGTGACACGGGAGTGGTCCCTCTGCTGTAGTGCAATAATTGGGGCGGGTCCCGACCATACAAAATCCGAAACAGTGTGCTCTGTGCTACCGAGTGGTACGAGGTGTTGTACCAATATTCTGCCCATGCTAACCACTTGGCCCACTGTCTCGGCGCATCTGACGCGAAACACCTCAAATAGACTTCAACTTCTCCAAATATCTGTCCCGCTCTCCCAGATGTTCCTCTACCTGTGACACAGGAGTGGTCCCTCTGCTGTAGTGTAATAATTGGGGCGGGTCCCGACCATACAAAATCCGAAACAGGGTGCTCTGTGCTACCGAGTGGTACGAGGTGTTGTACCAATATTCTGCACATGCTAACCACTTGGCCCACTGTCTCGGCGCATCTGACGCGAAACACCTCAAATAGGTCTCTACACTCCTATTCATCACCTCTGTCTGACCATCTGTTTGTGGATGATAGGCTGTACACCTTCTCAGATTGGTTCTTTGCACCTTGAAAAGCTCCTGCCAAAACTGCTTATGAAGACCTTATCACGATCTGACACTATGGAAGCGGGAAACCATACAAGCGAACCACCTCCCGCGTGAAAGTTGTAGTCATTGTCACTGCCGTGTAAGGATGTCTGAGTGACATGAAATGGGCATACTTACTGAGCCTGTCTACCACCACCAATATAGAGTTGTAGCCCTCTGACCGTGGAAGTCCCTCAATGAAGTCCATGCTGATATCCTCCCAGACTCTCCGGTAGAGCCAAAGGCTGTAGGAGTCCTGCGGGTGCCATTGCCATATACTTGTGATGCTGGCAAACGTCACACTCTGCTATCATCTGGGCAATGTCCTTCATCCCTGGCCAGTATAGCTCCCTTGACATCCTCCTATAGGTCTGCTGTATACCTGAATGCCCTCCGATAGCGCTATCGTGGAACTCCTGGAAAATCAACAGAATATAGGTAGAGCCCTGGGAATCACCAGTCTCCCCTGATATAGAAGGTGCTGCCCGCTCATGGTGTATCCCAGGAAATCTGCCGATCCCTACTGCAATGCCGCTCGTATCTGTGTCAAGTCTGTGTCGGCCTCAATCTCTCTGCCCAACGGCTCCCAGTCTAGGAGAACCGATACGGAAATGGTTGTCACCCCTGCGAGCTCCTCTCTGCGAGACAAGGCGTCCGCTGCCTTGTTCTTCAAGCCTGGCCGGTATTGGATCTCAAAGGTGTAATGGACCAGCTTGGAGAGCCACTTCTGATACTTTTCTGTGACAATGCGCTGCTCAAGTAAATATTTCAGGCTCCGTTGGTCGGTCCTCATTATGAATCTCCTCCCCAACAAATAAGGCCGACATTTCTGTATAGAGACCATGATCGCCATCAACTTCCGCTCGTATACTGACTTCAGCCTCGCGCGGGCGGACAGAGTCTGACTGAAATATGCAATAGACCTCTGATCCTGCATCAGCACTGCTCCCAACCCATGTCCAGATGCGTCAATGTCTATAACAAAAGGCCGGCAGAAATCCGGTAGTGCCAAGACGGGCACTGTCTCATTGCCTGCTTCAAGGCCTCAAATGCCCTGGTGGCCTCCTCGCCCCAGTGGAAGCTGTCCTTCTTAAGCTGCTCTGTGAGTGGCCATGCAATTGAATCGTACCCCGGAACAAACTTCCAGTAATACCCCGTCAGGCCCAAGAAGCCATGCAAGCCTCGTAGTGTGGTGGGTATCGGCCAATCTAACATCGCCGCGATCTTGGCCCGATCTGCTGCCACCCCTCAACTGAGACAATATGCCCCAAATATTCCACCTGAGGCTGACCAAACAAACACTTCTTCTTATTAGCACACAGCTGATGGTCTTGTAGCTCATGCAACACTGCCTGTAAGTGCCCAACATGCTCCTCCTCGCTGCGATTGTACACAAGGATGTCATCGAAGAATATCAACACAAATCTCCTGAGGTAAGGCCGGAACACCTTGTTCATCAGCGCCTGAAAAGTCGCGGGAGCATTCGTCAAGTCGAAAGGCATGACGAGGAACTCATAGTGCCCCTCATGAGTACTGAAAGCCGTCTTGGACACGTCAGCTGCCCTCATCCTTATCTGATGATACCCAGATTTAAAATCGATCTTAGAAAAGCATGCAGCTCCATGGAGCTCGTCTAAAAGCTCATCGATCATCGGAATAGGAAACTCAACCGCAACGGTTTCCTTGTTCAAGGCTTTGTAGTCAACGCAGAATCTCGAGCTGACATCCTTCTTTTTAACCAATAAAACTAGGCTGGAGAACGGGCTAGTGCTAGGCTGAATCACCCCTGCGTGCAGCATGTCCTTTACTAACCTCTCTATCTCGTCCTTCTGCATCTGAGGATATCTGTAGGGACGCACACTAATGGGAGACACGCCCTCCCGTAAGACGATGGTGTGCTCGTGGTCTTGATGCGGTGGTAGCCCCTGTGGTGTCTGAAACGCATCCTCGTACTGAACCAACAGCTGCTCAATTTCTGGTGCTACCGCATGTGCCTGGTCCTCCCTCTGCTCTGCTTCTGCCACTGCCTGTAGCTTGACCAGGAAACCTTCCCTGCTGTGTGGATCGCTCGAGACATGGCTTTATAGGACACTAAAGAACGACAGAGGCTGGGATCCCCCTGTAAGACCACTGTCCTCCCCCATCCTAGTACTCCATCATCAGCATCTTCCAGTTCATCCTGGTCTCTCCCAGCGTCTGCAACCACTTTATTCCCAGGATTACATCAGTGCTCCCTAACTCCAAAGGAAGAAAATCTGTGACAATCTGTACTCCCTGAATCGTAACGATCACTCTGCGACAAACTTTGGTGCTGTGTGTCACATGTCCAGTGCCCAACATCACTCCATATCTCCATGTGCCGCTCAGAAGTAGTCCATGCTCCCCTACCAACCTGCTGGAGATAAAGTTGTGGGTGGCCCCACTGTCTACTAATACTATCACCTCCTAGCTGCCCACCTGTTCCACCAATCTCATGGTGTGGTTCGGTGTGAACCCCACCACAGAATTGAGGGATACTTCTGCCAAGTCCAAATGCTGGTGCACAGGTTCCTCCTCATCCTCTCTTGCCTCTAGTATGATGACATCGGCCTCCTCATCGTCGTTCACTAATAGTATCTGAAGAGTCCGATCCGCACATCGGTGTCTTGGGGTGAATCTCTCATCGCACCTGAAGCATAACCCCTTTGCCCGCTTCTCCCTTATCTCTGCATCAGTCATCATCCACACATGCCCTCCTGCCCGCGGCTCCTGTCTCCTGTCCCTGTTGCCCCCGACAACGGCTGTAACCCCCTGGACAGGAGCGGCCCCGGTGTAGGGGCAGTCCTCTGTCCGGTAGCAAACGTCTGTCCACGAAAAGTAGTACCTCCCCACGCTCCTCGGGCTCTCCTCTCCGTCTCCTGATGGTCATTCACACTCCTAGCTAGTGTCATCATCCCCTGCAGCCCCACTGGCTGTAGCTGTCTCAGTCCCGATCTAACAGTGGGCTTCAGCCCCTTCATAAAGCAGCCCTCCAATGATTCCTCAGACACTCCTCGGACTCGGTGGCAGAGAGACTCAAACTTCTTAATATAATCTCCTACGTTTCCCTCCTGCTTCAGTGAATAAAGCCTCTCAAACACTCCGTCAAACTGCCATGCCCCAAAACGCTCCACCAAGAGCGAAGTAAACTCCTCCCAAGTCTGAAAGGGCTGCTGCTGATCAGTCCACCTGAACTATTCCAAAGCCTCTCCCTCCAAACAGACCCCGATCGCTCGAAGCCAGTCCTCCCGGGTATTGCCGACACCTCAAAATACCTCTCCACCCGGTACAACCAATCATCAGGATCTCCCCCTCAAAAATAGGCACCTCCAGCTTCCTCGACGGTCTCTCCCCAGCGAATGCCCCTCTCTCATGCGGATGAAATCATCCCCTCGGCTGATACCCCGGTGGTCTGTCAGGAAAATATGCCTCGATACGATCACGTGCACCTCCATTCGCTCCATCCCACTGCCAGTCTCCACTCGCATCCCCCTGTGGATATCCATACTCTGTCTGATGACCCCTAGGAGGGCCCTGGTATGCTCTCCAATCTCCCGTCACTTCCTTGAAAGGTGGGGGCTGAGTCGACCGGCCCCCCGAAAACTGGTGGCGCCCTCCAGGCTGCTGAAATCCTCCGCTGGGTCCCATAGATTGCTGAAATCCTAGAAATTATGCAGATCGGGACCCGTGCTGGGCCCATGGGGGCCGAAAAGTGCTCGACATGGGCTGTCGACATCCCCCTGTCTCGCCGCCCCCATAGGTGCATCCGGGGGGTCGGGTCCCCCCAAATTTCCTGTTGCAGCTCCCCAGGGGCTCGGCGGCCCTGGCCGGCCCAAAATCTGGGCGGTAGGGCACCGTCGAGGCCCCGGGGCCTATCGCTGCCCATAGGGGGTGCGGCGAGGCTCCGCCAAGCCCCCAGGGGGGTGGCGCACCCCCAGGAGGGGCGGGCGGCCCTTACCGCCCCTCCTGCGGGTTTGTCGAGCCCCTAGGGCCTGTCGGAAGGGCTGCCGCCCCCTCTGACGCTCCTCGCACCTTTCCGTGGTGCATAGATGCCATATGACGCCTCTCATCCCTGGTTGTAGTGGTCGAATCCTCCGTCTTCTTCATTTTCCGGCATCTCGTTAAAAATCACATTTTTACCTTTGTCTGTTGTCAAAGGCAGCTCCTTTTTGCTCGGATCTATCTTTGGGATGAGATTCTTGGACAACGCCGCTATTGCCTCCATCAATCGCGCTTCAGTTTTCGCCGAATTCTCCACTATCGCTGCTATTTCCCCTCTTATCTTTTCGACCATCTCCGCGTCCTCTTGTTGGGCCTCATGGAATCCTTCGCTAGTCCGGGCTTCTATTCTTTCCACCTTCTCTTCCAACGCCTCGATCCGTTCTATAGATCGTGTGCTCGCCATGGATCTACCGATCTGATACCAAGTTGATGCGTCTAGGGCTTTTTGTAGGGATAAAGGTTGGATTTTTATGTATTTGAACTACTAAATCTTGGGTTTTAATACGAAGAACTGATCTGAAAATACTAAATTAAGCTAGAACAATTGATCTAAAATACGAGCAATAGAGAATTACTAAAGAAAGTTATTCTTGGGTTCTAGGAAAAAAATAAAATACCTCGTCAATTCTTCTATAGCCATTCCTAGGGCCGGTCGGCCCTTCTTTAGGGGAAGGATTAGTCAAATGTCGAATTACTAAACGACCCTCCCCTGTGGATACGAAATTACAAGTTTAGGACTAGGTCCGTGACGGACCCAAGTCACCTCCTCCTTTGGTACACTTGAACCGGACCCCTTGGCCTAGCCCCCACTTGAACCGGCCCCTTTGATATCCGTGCCACATCATGTTCTTTGACGATATTTTGGTGTACAGCCGCACAGTGGAGGAGCATTTGGATCATTTGCAGGTGGTATTCCTGGAGTTGCAGTATCAACAGCTATATGAGAATCAAAAGAAATGTTTGTCCGGGCAGCCACAGGTGGAGTACTTCGGCCACGTGGTTTCGTCAGAGGGTGTGGCCGCAGATCGGACGAACATTGCAGCGATACTAGACTGGCCGTGTCCATCCACTCTCAAGGGGTTTATAGGGTTCCTAGGCCTCACAGGTTACTACAGATGTTTTGTGGAGTGGTATGGGACGATTGTCTGGCCGCTCACGGAGTTGTTGAAGGATCAGTTTGTGTGGGCAATGAGGCGACGTGTGCTTTTGAGGCCTTGCAGAAGGCTAGGACGACCGTACCGGTGTTGGCACTACCTGACTTCTCGAGGCCGTTTGTGGTAAAGGCTGATGCCCCGTGACATGGACTGGGGGCGGTACTGATGCAGGATCAGCGTCTTATTGCATACTACAGCCAGGTGTTGACAGCGAGTGCTCGGTTGAAATCAATATATGAGCGAGAGCTGATGGCGATAGTCCTGGCGATAATGAAGTGGATGCCATACTTGCTGGGGAGCAGCTTTCTGGTGCGCACCAATCAGAGGAGCCTCAAGTACTTATTGGAGCAGTGCATGGTGGCAGAGGAGCACCAGAAATGGCTACGGAAACTGATGGGGTATAGGTTCGAGATAGACTACCGCCTAGGGTTGGAGAATAAGGCAGCCGACGCACTGTCACGGAGAGATGAGGATGTTCAGCTGGCAGTTATATCAGTATCAGTAATTCACGACTAGAAGCCACTGCAGAGGGAGGTTGAGGGAGACCAGGAGCTGGCAGGCATTAGAGCGGTACTCTTACAGGGTTCCGCAGATCACCCAGGCTATTCTTTGCAGGAGGGAAGATTGGTGTATTGGGGGCACCTAGTTATACAGAGGACTTCTGTCCACATTCCAGCCATATTACAGGAGTTTCATTGCAGTGATGTGGACGGACATTCTGGAGTACTAAAGACATACCAGAGATTGGCTAGGGATGTGTATTGGCGAGGGATGAAGAAGAACGTAGCCAAGATGGTAGCAGAGTGTGACGTGTGCCAGCGTCACAAGTACATGGTGATGTCCCCAGGGGTTTACTGCAGCCCATATCCTTGCCAGAGCGAGTCTGGGAGGACTTATCATGGATTTTATTGATGGGCTGCCTAAGTCGGAAGGATTCACGGTGATATTTGTTGTGGTAAACCGCCGCCGCAAATATGCACACTTCATACCGCTCAGGCACTCATACAGCGCAGTTTTAGTGGCGGATGTATTCTTAAGGGAGGTGATCCATTTACATGGACCCCCAAAGTCTATTGTCTCTGATAAGGACAATGTCTTTCTGAGCAGATTCTGACAGGAGCTCTTCAAGTTGCAGGGTACGGTCCTAAGACGTAGTACTGCCTACCATCCCCAGACCGACGGCCAGACAGATGTTGTCAACAAGAGCATAGAGACTTATTTGCGGTGCTTTATCTCAGAGAACCCTAAGTAGTGGACACGTTGGCTGTCGTAGGCAGAATATAGGTATAATACATCTTATCACACAGCGGCTCAGACGACGCCTTTCCGGATTTTATATGTAGGGGTCCTCCCACCTGTTGCACTATGGACAGGAGACGATCCAGGTGTCAGATGTGGAGCAGTACTTGGCGGAAAGGGACCAGATTTTGGAGGAGCTGAAGCTCCATCTGGCACAGGCTCACCAGGTCATGAAGATGAGGGCTAACTTACATCGCCGAGATGTCCAGTTCGAGGTAGGGAACATGGTCTATTTGAAACTGCGTCCTTACAGGCAGAGGTTCCTAGCTCATCGGAGAAATGAGAAGCTGTCTCCCAGGTATTTCGGCCCTTTTGAGGTGGAGGCCAAGGTGGGGCCGTGGCTTATCGATTGAAGTTGCCCTTAGGATCGATCAGCCATCCTATGTTTCACGTATTACAGCTGCGACAGGCGATTGGTGACCATACTCCCTCTCCTTCACTTCTGGAGACACTAACCGAGGACATGGCGGTCTTATTGGAGCATGAGGAGTTGAAGGGATGCGTAAAGGGGGGAAACAAGGGCGCAGGAAGTGTTGGTGCATTGGAGGGGCTTGCCAGAGCATAAAAGCACATGTGAGTTGGTGAGCATCATAAAGCAACAGTTTCCAGACTTCCACCTTGAGGACAAGGTGGCTCTTTTGGGGGAGTAGTGATGGGCTCATCATGTACTCTAGACGGCGCACCAAGGGGACATCCGACTCAACCAAGTGATTCAGGGACGTGCTAGCACCTTTTATTTCATTTCCTTTGTTTTTATTATTAAAAGGGGTAAACTTGTAATTTGCTATTTTGGGGGAAATGGGATTAAAAGAGGGTGCGACGGCTGGCCCTAGCTATGCTTGGATTATTGTTTTGTGAGACTTCTAGGTAGACGAGTGCGGACGTCCTCTTAACGACATCTTGGGAGGGTGATTGCCCCTATCAATTGTAGCCAACTTATCAATGTTCTTGCTTTTTATCCATAAAGTTCAGATTTTTCCTTCGGATCTATCAAATACCCATCTGGATGAATCTCTCAAATATTTTGAGCTGTTTTGAGTTCACCAAGATATTGACGGTAATATTATATTATAAGTATATGAAACCTTGATGGATGGGATTGGAAACAAAAGGCACTTGTAACATAGTAAAAAAGCTTACTATTTATTATGCGACAACCTTCCTGGAAGTCACTAGCAACAATCTCAAATTTGTGCAACATATAAATGGCCAAATAAGTAAAAGCTATACTAATGGCGATCAAGCTTAATTTAGTTAGGAATTTTATTTGATTTTAGTTTGATTTTAGTTGGTTAGGGTTAAAGATATGAATTTTATTTGGCAACAATCTCATATTATATTTTGTTCTTATTTGTTAGGATTTTAATTGCTTTTGTTTGAATCTTAAACTTTCTTATGTAAATAGTTTAGCATATAAATTAATTGTATCTTATCATGATAAAAGACTCAGTTGAAAAATTAGAGAATGAATGAAAAGCTTTTGTTTTAAAAATACTTCTTGTGACATGTAATAAGTAGGTACGAGAGAACCTTGGTGAAATGCATAAATCTCTCTAAATCTCTTGCATGTTTATTTGCTAGAATAGATTGAAAATTGACATGGGTGTGAGGCACTTAACATCTACTATCCTTTCAAATCCCTAATTTTCCATGTTAAGACCCATATCTATTTTAGTTTTCCCCTTTTATTTCCTCTTTGGTCATAGTCACTGCGACAAATTTTTAGTTGTTTCCGAATAACCTGCCTTTCCTAAATCAAAGGTGCATCTCTTAAGCAAGTAGGTAATAAAGTTTGAGAACCAAGATAATCAAACATCAAATAAAAAAATAAAGTATAAATGCTGAAACAGAGAATTCTGAAAGGGGGAGGGAAAAAAATCCTTCAATAACCAAAACTAACATGCGCATGCAGAAGCGGTATAATGTGCAATTGGTCATTCCATGTTTCACTTCAGATGGATTTAGCAAACAGAAACTTAACCATCGTGTACACGAAGAAATGCAAATCATTTCGAACATCCGAGCTGCGGAACGGAAGAGCTTTCATGTCCCCATTAGTCAAATTACCCTAGTTTAGTAACGTGACGTGCTTAAGTAATGTAAAACTGAGAAGAGTATTGTGTGATGTAATAGAGCAGAGATCATTCTAAAATTTAATTTCAGGCACGAAGAAAATTTCTAGAATTAATTAGCCTGAATGTAACCTTCTACCACTAAATTGTCAACACACAATCAAATTATGCTTTTGGTAAAGTAGCTTGTAAATTACCTGTCATCCAAGTACCCGATTTCAATATGTCCAGGGTTCAAACTTAAACAATTAAGAAGATGTTTATTTATCCACATTTATTCTTCTTTCCAAGCAAGACTTGTTTACATTTTACACTAGAGGCATTTTGATGTGGCACAAAGCCCATACGAGTGAGAGTGCTAATTGTTGACTTTGCTTGGTATACATTGTGATGTGGAACAAACATGAACTATGTGCAAGTTCTATTGCGGATTGAAGTGAATCCTAATCAATGATGGAACCCTAATCATAGAAGGAAAAGAAGTTAGATTTTCTTATGAGTTCGAGTCAATTTAGATTGTTAGTCTTTGAGTCCACGTTTGTTTCTTTTATTTGAGTCTTTCTTATTTATTTTAGGACTTAGTTTCCTTTTGAAGGAAGACTCTTTTGTTTATTTTATTTAGGAGTTAGGAGTCATTTTAGAAGTCTAAATATGAATCTAGATATGAGTTTGTTTCTTTCCTATAAATATGCAACATTAATTAAACTTTTAGATTATGAAGAAGATGGAATAAAAAACTGAGTTTGTAAATTTTGTGTCTGCAACCCCACTGAGTCTCTTATGCATGCGACATGCAAGAATAGGTAAGGAATCGTGTGGGTGCAAAGTCCGAAAAAAAATTCTACATGCAAAAGTGTTGAAATAGGTAATCGATGCGATCTCTGATGTGAGAAGTCTAAAACTTTATCTTTATATTTTACTTTAGAAATCATAATTAAGTTCTTTTCTCAAATACCATCACAAATCCTTATATGTTTAACTATTCCACTTCTCCACCGTCACCGTCAATTGGTAGCTAAAAATCCTAAGCTTTCCATTTCTTCATCATCATCTCCTTTTTTTCCTACTTCCCCATCATCTTCTGGTTATATTTTCTTCAGTTTAGTTTAGTTTAGTTAGGGTTATTTTTAAAAAAAAATCATATTTGATTTCAATCCATAACAATAGCAAAAAAATCCCACTGGTCACTAATCACATCAATGTATATGTACTGTTCATCCATTTATTAGTGATTTTTGAGCCGTTTTGCCTAATTTAATGCATATTTTCTACTACTTTTTACGAGCACTACCTATATAAAGAATTGGTTGATAAATGCAATGATGTCTCTATTTTCTCTAGATTTGAGAGCACTATGTATTAAATATTTTTTCGTTTGTTGCAATCTAATCGATAAAAATAAGTATGTATATGCCTGATGCAAGCTAAGGAGAGAGGTATACTATTGATGGAAGAATTATGATGAAAGTTACGAGCAATGGTCACAAATGAAATATGAGATTCGAGACCAGTATATTCCTAAATACCGACCAACTCGTCAGTTATTGCAACCGTCTTCAAAATCAGTAATTATATAAGACAACGTAAAAGCAGAATTGCAAAGCTTATTCCAATGGATGAAGATGGAAGTGTAGACTTCGCAGGCATGAGTGCATGATTTGATGGATGTGTGCTGAAAGATGAAGGCCTAGACAAAACTAGAACTAGATCCACAACCCAAGCTAGAGCCCAAGCTAAAGTCTAAATCTAAGATCAAGCTTAAGCCTGAGCCTGAGTTGCATTGAGTTCGAGTTAGAACCTAAGCCAAGACCCAAGATGAGGCTATAATTAGAGACAAACTCTGAGACGGAATCAAAATCAATGCTTTAAGCAGAACCAATGTTTCAACATTCATCCAAGCTGCTTGTTAAAGATGAGGTAAATCACGTAGATTTTATTCTTCTAACTAATGAACTACTTACGAGCGATCTAGCAGATGTTGCATCTTTTCCCATGTATATTAGCATAAGAACAAGAATTGATGCGAGACTTCACCATCAGGTCAGATGAATGAATAAACTTGAAAGCGAATCATTTGATTCATACAATATAAAATCATTTGATTCATACAATTTATATTGCACAGACAAGGTCGAGCCAAAATGCACACAACATACTGATATGCACCAAATTCTAAAAATCACATCAGACACATAAGTCTAACCAGCATGTCCAAACACATATCGAACACAACATGGCTTCTTGATAGGAGTGTCCATGATGCATAACATGCAATCAACGAACGGATTTTTAATCTATTAAGATCTGCTGAAATGTTTTGAATGTATTTGGGGCTATTTGCAAAAGTATAGCAAGGGATTAAGTTGACGTAGGAGTTGACTTGCCATCTTTTTATGATAGAAAAACTTGAAGTCATAAAGGAGGATCTTCATCAGGTGTCCACAATGAGCGCTTACAGTATTGCACACACACAAATTCATTGAATGATACCAGTCCTTTCATTATTTTAGTTGCATCCGAGAAAATATTGTGGTCGCATTAGAGATCATATTATGGAAGCTAAGCATCCAAATATGCAGGATAATTCTTATTTAACATGAGCATCTCAGATTTTGATGAAAACAAGTCATTAAGCAATTAGATCCCATGAAATAGACCATAAATCCAATGACCAAAGTGAAGGGCGAGGACGAGGGCAATATGCTGACAGAGTGACATAGATAGAATGCAAGTGAAATGCAGTTTATTCATTTTATTCAGTTAACAAAAAAAAAATTAGAAGTATTGTGAAAACATTCAAAGCCATCACAGCTTTCGATTGAAAGTTTAACTTATTTAATGTTTTGTTACAAGGGAAGATAAACATGCATACTGCAAAGGGGGAGAGCAAGTTTTAGATTGTTTCTGTATAGACTTGTCACTATACAAAATTCCCCTTGAGAGTACATAATTCTTGATATCCATGTTTCCCATTTTCTTTTTTCCAATTAGAAAAATCAAATCCAAGATTAAAATGGTTAAGAACAACTCATCTCTCACATTAAATCTTGTTGAAAAGGGGGATTTTGTGCTTTTTCTCATTCAAGCAGAAATGGATACAGAATTAGATGCAAATAATTGAATGCATGATATGATGAGTTTCCACAAATATTTTTCAAGAAAATAGTAAATTTTGTATTTCTATTTTGGTAAAAACGGCATGTCCTGATGCAATTTGTTAATTTCATTTTTTATTATTTGATTGTTAGTGTCTTCTATGCACCTCCAACTCTGTTTCTGGTCTTTGATAAAAAGAGATTCGTTTCACCGTTTGCTTGTTAACTTCTTAGGGCTAATTTCTGCAACATTACTCATCATGAACTTCGATCTAGCTTGCAACATAAAAACGCTTTTGACCAACCCATAAGAACCAAGCCACGAGCTGGATAAGCCAGCATTTTCTGACCCACATGATATTTCACACCATCCAAAACAAAGCATGCCCATCATCTAAATGGGTTTCCGCAAACATTTCCGCAAAAGACAGCAAATTTTCTAGTTATTTTTTTCGCAAAGGCATCAAGCTTGATGCCATTTCGTGATTCAATATATACCTTCTAAAACTCATTTCCCGGGCTTCGATGGGAAGTGATGGGTTTCACGGGTGACATTCAGCATTGCTTGTTCATGTAAAGATGAGCTTCCAACTCTTGATTTCATTTGGGAAAATTTATGCAACAATGCTTCATCAATATTGAAAAATATTATCCACACCAACTTCAGTCACGCTCACAAAACAAAAATTGTTTTCAGACAAATCATAATAGAGAAAGACCCACATTTGAAATTTCATTCGTTTTGCTTTGCAAAACAAAGCAAGCCCATCAATTTAGGGGTTTTCTCATATACTTATTATTGCACATTAAAGACAGCTAAAAATTCACTCACCCTTCAATCATTGCCAAGAAAAAGAATCAAAAGGAGTTTGGGGGTATTAATGGTATGAAATGCTAAAAACCAATGTTGTAAAAATCAAGAAACATGATTATTAAACTATCAATTTCCCAATATAAAGAAAGTTACAAAGAGGGAGAGAGAGAAGAAACAAGATTACCCTTAGATGAGGATTCAGCAGCGAACAAGAAATCATCAACCCACTTCTTCTACTTCCTGCATCAAGACCCATAAGTTAATTTCAACAAATAATAAAATAAATAAATATAAAATGATCAAAAATAGGGAAAAGAGAAGAGAAGAAGGCCGAGGCCTAACTTTGGTAGTTCTACAAGAAGAGACACAGAAAACCGAAGGAAGTGAAAACACATGGCAACCGTCGCGTGAGTGAAGAAAAGGGTGCAAACTTTACCGAAGAAGTTACTGCGGCTTGATACGATAATAAACCGAATTGCTACGCACACCGGCCTTTTTCTCGCGAGCACAACCACTATTGACAAGTTTGCCCTACAAATTTTACCCTTTTTACTCGTCTAATAATTGTTGCAAAGTTCAATAAGATTTTTAGAAAATGTAAGGTAAAATTTGATATGTTCGAAAAATACGCGAACGTTTACAGGGATTTATCAAAGTAAGTGGGGTTCTTACAAATAAACAAAATTTAATACGGTTTCTCAAAATGAAGCAAAGTTGAAGGAGGTTTCTTAAATTTAACATTTTAAATTTAATGACTGATGTCATGGTCTACAACTGGATCCAAGCGACTGGCATTTAATCTGTAAATATTCACCCGATCTGGACATCACCACACCCAAGAGCAGTAATGAGTCGAATATGGACAGTGGCTGTCATGCCCCGCTTACCATTATACTTGGGAGCGAAAATGCGAGCGGGTCCGCAGCGTGCTTAAAACAATGAGACGGTAATATATTTTTTTTTCTCTTTGGTTTAAACACACTAAGCGTCTGTAGTTTTAACTTGCATGTTCTTGCATGCTTACTTAAGGACAACACCAATATTTTCATTACTAATCACAATGTTTGAGAATAAGTACATCATAGACTTTACAACAATTTACGTAATTGTGATAAGAAAATAGAATAGCTTCTCGACAAGATCTTTTCTAATCCTTCGCATGGTATAGCCTAGTATAGTCCCTGATTATTTGGTCCACTCCTTGTTTAAGCCTATCTGCGGGATAACTGTTCTTAAGACCTGACATGTATTTCATAAGACAATAAACAAGGAACTACATGTTAGTGAAGGTAGCTCGATAAGTATTTTCTCTTAATAAAAAACATATAAAGAATCATATAAAGGAACATGATATGTAAGCGATAAAATAATGATCTGAATTTAACGAAAGAGCATATGTAGGACTAACAGTTAAACCTTAATATTTTAGCTACTACACATGCATGTGATGATGATAAGGATCAAGAATTACTGAAAATCAAGTATCATCAATTAATAGATTATGGCATGAATAGAGTAAATAATTAAGCGTCATAACTTCATTATTGTCCAAGAAATGACAGAGTTTATCAACATATAATTAAAGGAAACTGCATATAATATTTCAAGGGGTAAAAATAACCTGGAGGCATGTTAAGTACGAGATAAGCATGATACAAAAAGACAGTATGTAAATCTAATTAGTAGTTATAGACATATTTCAACATGTGATAAAACCGCATGTTCTAGAGCTAAGAACATGTCGGAGGGCATAATATGTGACTAAAATGCATAATACCATCGGGAGCTCTTCATGGTGTTACTTACCGACTCCTTCCATTGGGCGACGGTCAAGTTTCTTTCTTCCACTTAGTGTGAGTGAATGTAAAGCCGTAA
Organism: Scilla litardierei; assembly: GCA_030789695.1. Lineage (NCBI taxonomy): Eukaryota > Viridiplantae > Streptophyta > Magnoliopsida > Asparagales > Asparagaceae > Scilla > Scilla litardierei. Next base: position 129,236,885 of record CM061141.1, on the reverse strand, counting down.
TGTGGATCTAGTCACTCACATGCCCTCTGTGACAATTGGACTATCCCAATCCCACGTGTCAAGTTAAGTGCCAGGTCAATATTACATGTTACATTGAATGATAATATGCATATCTGTATGGTTCCATCAGTCACATGATCATTTCTATATAGTTATAGCATAACATATGCATATGGTCTGTCCACAGTGTCTCACAAGTTCATGCAACAGTTCAATATAATTTTATGACGAGTGACATGTCGCCAATTCACAATATATCCATTTCACTATGTTAAATTGAGCAACTATTATATACAAATGAATTCAAAAACACTTACAGCTAAGCATATGAATATAGGAAATAATTTTCTGAAGATATCATGTATTTTTATTAAATTTTAAAAATTAATAAAAAAATTCGAAGTTTAAAACAGCTAAAATTAATTTTCGAAATAAGAAATTAACTATCGGCAATCTTCAATGATTTATATTAAGAAACCTACACATCAGAATTTTATACACAATATGTCAAAATCTTTCTCTTAACTAGTAGAATCACATCATATATTACGTTTTTCCTGGTTATGCAAATTACAACAAGAATGAATGAATTTGCTAAATTATACGTATACAATAAATAAGAAAATTCATTTACGGGCAAAATACTTGCCTGATTTATTTATCATATACGTGACAAATCAGAACTTGTTTAACGTATTAAAAATCCAAGCTAATTACATGGGTTACCTCCCATGGAGCACTTGTTTAACGTTGTTAGCTCGACGACCCATGAAAATCAACTGTTTAGATCGGTGGGCTCGGTGGACGTCCCCTCGGTGTGTCCTGACCGTTGGAACATTGGAATGTAGACATTGTTGGTCTTGGTAGGGGTGTCCTCAGCTATGATATCACCACCATGATGATGTGGTGGTTCCTTGTTCGGCTTCTCGGTGGATGGCTTGTTCTTAAGCTTCTTCCTTAAGGTAGGCTTGGTCACATGCTTGAGCGCTTCCCCTTACTTTAAGAATCCCCTGAACAAAAGAGAAGTGGTTAGGCATGGCACAACCATTCAGACAAGATTTTGAGTTGAGAGTGTGGGGGGACATGGTTCAAAAGATCCCCCTTTTGTCTCCTTCAGCGTTGGTGCTTCCTTGGGGTCCCTTTTTGTATCCTTCGTGTTCATGGTTGAAGCATCAAATCTGAAACATTTGTCAGGAGAGGAGGGTAGCTCGTCATGTTTTCAAAACTCGTACTCAATATTTTGGTCTTCTAAGTTGAAGGTGAGCTCTCCCTGCTTGACATCAATGACCACACCGACGGTTGCTAGGAATGGCCTCCCAAGTATGATCAGTGTGTGGGAGTCCTCGTCCATGTCCATAACCACAAAATCACACGGGATCGTTAGTCCTTCAACATAAACCGACATGTCGTGGAGTGTACTGCCTCTTTAAAATAGTGTGAGTTAATAATTCCAAGTGTAGAAGATCGTGCAAGTAGTACCTGGAGAGACCAGAATCGTATCCACGAGACAAGTCGACCTGAAATAACACAAATTCAATTATCAAAGAAAAGGTATGGATGAGAAAGCAACCACCTTTATGAAGGTGATAATGATTTTTAAAGATTGGTATCAAAAGAGTAACTCCTAAAAAGAAGTACGGCGTTGCAAAAGTTTGATTATCAATGAGATGAATATGCAATGGTTGTGACTTCATTAGGAGTTTGTAATCTCCGAAATATCATGTCTTTTATTATCACACAACGTTTCACCCGGTTAAGGCATGAAGACATAAAAACTAGTTAAAATAGCCGTATATGCATTAATTGCAACTTTGATTTCATTAAACGACAAGCACAATGATATGTCCTGATTAGAGAACATAAACTAGCTAGACTTATCATGGCCAAGCCATAAAGAACATCAATCACATCGACAATGAATAATACCCAAGAAATACGATGTAGAAATCAACGTTATAAGCAATTTTAACATGATTATAAAGCTAAAGACATGAAGATCTACGATTACATACTTCTAACTACATCACAACCATAGCACAAGGAGATTAGCCACTCATGGTGAAAGAAAAATTAGGTTTCATAGATAAATACATCGTTCAAATATCAAAATACAATGAAAAAGTACTAAATACGAAGTAAAAGTTTAAGGATCTATCACCAAATCTCCAAAATAATCACTCAAACTTCTTCAAATTGTAGAACAATAGTCTCTGGAATTTATGCAGCAGCCTCCTCCAGAAAATAAGCTCAATAGCCGTCTCAAAACCTCAGAATACGCCACAATATGCCCAAAAACCCTAAAATACGCGTATATAGAGGCATTGCGGGTTTTTAGAAGCTTAACGCGTTCAAAACCGTATCCAAATTGATTAAACCCACACCCAAAATGTTGGATCATTTCAGCGCCATCCGATCCGGGCGGGATCGAGCGACAAGGCGACACATGGTGAGATTAACGGGTTTGCGCCCGCTTCATTTGTCTGCCCGCTTTGTATCCAAGTTCAGCTCAGATTCAACTTCATCCGTTCGATCTGGAGGTGATTCGATGTGATGACGCCACATGGCCCGATGATCTGGTGCTCCACTTCATCTGGTTTGGGTTATTGACGTCCGTTCGATCTGATCGCAACGGCTGTAGAGCAGCCGCGTCGTCTGCTCGCTGTGGCTGCAGGATGAAGGCGGGAAGTGCTTGGATTGCTGCCACGTGGTAGTTGTTTGAAATGCTCAGCCCAAATCCGATCAGCTCCGGGGTTAATTGTTGATCGTTGGATCATCATCCAACGGTGCGTATGAAGCAGCGTCGCCTAGCTGATATGGCCATTGGATGAAGAGTGGACGACATAGATTTCGACACGTGGCCCGCTGATCGGGAGGGCGACTGTATTTCCATATTTAAAGCGTATTTCTTCCGTATTTCTCCATTTAAATGGTATCTGCATTCAAAAATTCATAGAAATTAGCACAGATCTCAGAAAAATACAAATAAATAGTCGTTGTAATCGTGAGATCGAGATCTTTGCATGAAAAATATAAAAAGGGCAGAAATACTCAGTTTATTGTTGTTTTGTGCTTAAATCAAGTGATTGCTCTAATAAATGACGATATTCAAAATATGATTGTATTAGAGACCAAGTGCATACCATATAAGCACAAAATAAGTCTAAATAAGGGGTTAAATATGCAATATTCAACCAGAATCACACCCTCTAACTAGCGTTTTGCTAGTCTCTAGCAAAGTGAGCGAAATATGATATCAAATATACACCTAGATCACCATATCAGATCTCAAATCACTCGCCACTATACTACAATGACAAAAAGATGTCCACACACTACTGTCAAGATTTCATGCTCATAAAATAATGGTACTCATGTGTTTAAAGATGAAGAACATGTATATCTCAAATGGTCATGAAATCGACTTAACTTCACTATGCATTACTTCATAGTGCATAATATACAAAATCAATGGCTTACACCTTTCAATCAAAAATTCTAACTTGGAGCGTAGATGTATCATGCAAAGCAAGCATAAAGAATAGAATGGTATCAAGGCATACACACGTCAATCTTCATTCATAGGAAATCACACCATATCTTGTGCTTTCATTAAGCTTTAGAAATTCTATTGCCTTAATAATTATGCACACTTATTCTCTCTCTCTCTCTCTTCTCTCTCTCTCTCTCTCTCTCTCTCTCTCTCTCTCTCTCTTTTTTATTAGTTCCGCGTAACGCGCATAAAGCAACATATGCGGAAAAAGTTATAACTTGGATCGCTCCATCAAATAAGTGAGTTTCCGGTCAATGACTCCCAAATCAGACGATAATATGGCATTAGGCCAAAAGGACCCATCGGACCGTACTACTCGAGCTAACCAAGTTATTTATTTAGTGACATACTTATTCATTTTTTTGTTGTTTCATTATTTTATATTTTGTTTTTGCTTTTGTGTTTCCCTTTTTTCTCTTTTGTGTGTGTGTGCATAAATACTTGATGGAGCTGTCGACCAATTGGAGTGTGGTCATAGTTGGTTCGAGGTCGCCCATCTCCAGTTTCTTGCAAATAGATGGAGGCATCAAACTCACACTTGCACCTAAGTCACACAAAGCTTTTCTTATATGTATATCGTTAACTAAACATGGGATAGAGAAATGCCATGGGTCTCCAAGCTTTGCGGTAGCTTGTTTTGCAAAATGGCGCTACACTCCTCCGTAAGTGCTATGTAGCTTGATTCTTTCTCTTGAGAATATCCTTCATGAATTTTCCAAAGGAGGGGATCTCATGAAGCGCCTCTAGAAATGGTACATTCATGTGCAATTGTTTCAACACCTCTGAGTATCGTCCATACTTCTCCTCTAGCTTAGCCTTGGAGAGACTTTGAATGAATGGTACTGTTGGTATGTAGACTCATGTCGGCTCCTCGATGGGCTCATCTTTCTTCTCTTCATCAATCCCTCTAGAGGTAGAGGGTCTGTCCTCAATGGGGGTGGTGATAGGAATATCCTAGAGCTTCCTCACGCTCTTATGTGTGACCGCATTCATCTGCGCTCTTAGGTTTGGTTTGGTTTGGCCCGGTAACTGCCCCTTGTTATTTTCCATGTGTTGACATTGTTGGGTCATTTGGGTCTACAGCATCTTGTTAGACATAGTAAGTGTGTCCAACCTTGAATTGATTTGCATAATCGCATTCAAGACATCATTCCTTTGACTTTGCATGGTGATGAAATTGTCCAACTTTTCCTGAAAGTGAGCATTCTTAGGAGGTGCTTGCTGAGGATTTCCTTATGGCCTCTGCTGGTGGAATCTGCTGAGAGATGTATGCCCTCGATGCAATTTATCTATGTAAACATCTTGTTCATGAATGAAGGTATGCTTTCTGGTATCAATTGTCTGAGTAATTTTCTATTGATATGTTGCTTAGATAATTTCCTTAGACTCATAGTAAGGTCTTACATGTTTCAAGATAGAGATCGTGATTATGAGAAATTTCTGACCGATATGAGCTTGAGTCGTAAAGTGTTCATGGTCATAGATGCGTTGAAATAGGGATATCGGCACATCGGACAGACCATTGTGTCTTTGTCTTGATGATCTCATAATCATGCGACTTAGTGAAGTCGGAGACAAGACACAGGTGCTCATTAAAGAATGAGTCCACTGAACGACCCAATAAAGAGTTATCAATTGGTCAAACATTAACTAACTATCATTAATAACTCTCTAGTGATGATAGGCAAGTTCGTCCTTAGGACTTGAGATCATTGTAGAACCTGTGCGTGAGCAGTGTCGCTTAGAACAACGATCTAGCTTCAAAGCAAGGCCTACTGTAAGGTCTTAGGTTAGGTGAAACTTGAAGCGTACGAGGTTAGTAGTGATCAAGAGAGGATGCGTCTCTTTCGTTAATGAGAAGTTAGTGTCGTAGGCTCAGTACGGCTCTTGGTAAAACCTTGGCCAATGTATGTTGTAGGAAGTACAACATGTCTATACCAGAGAACAAAAGATACTGGCCAGTGCTAGCTAGTGGGGTTGGCAGTTTTCCATACCCTAAGCTATGCAAATGACATAGCTAATACGAAGGGACTAAAACTACGGTATTCGTCACAGTCACAGTCAGAGTGATCCCGGCAACACTTTTGTCGACAAGTCAATCACGTAATTATGATACCGAAACAGGGATGACATCCGCTGCTCATGGTTACTGTCGTATAGGGATTTCGAGTCACAACCTGTAGTAGGGTCAGGCTGTAAGGTCTCACACCGAGTAGTATTCACGTCTTAGTAATAGGAAGAATGTTAAGAGGAATGCATTTGATGCAACGGCGTAATTGAGCTGACAAGTGAGTTGTGAGATTAGAGCTAAAGAGTGTAGCACTTGGGACCGAAGGGGACTTCCTGAGAAATCCACAGGAAGAAACCGCGTTGGAATCGGGGCTCAGCCGAGCCCATAAAAACGAAAACAACAAGAATGGGAGCTTAGTGGGTCGGACCCATGCTAGCGGGCGGGCGGGCGCCCGCCCGCCCCGCCCACCCGTAGGCGTAGCGGGGCTCAACCAATGCGGGCATGCCCGCTGCAGTTGATGCGGGCGCCCCAGGCGGGCGCGCTTCCCAGCGCACCCGCAATGCTGTGGGCCCCACCTAGGGGCCCAGTTTTTAGGATTTTTGAAACCCTCCTTGAGGGCTACGAAATGTGTCTTTTTGCTCAACTTTGAGCAATTGTTTGAGGGTTCAAACGAAGTCGGAATTCGTCGTCGTTTGTTCCTATGCATTCACTGTTCATAGCTCTTCGAAATGATAGGTTATATCACTTCTGAAGCTCAAAGACTTTGAGCAAGGCAAACTAACTTAATTTAATCTCCTAATTTTTTAATAGTCCCACATTGCTCATGCGATGAGCAAGGGGGTCCGACTCCCTATATAAATTGGGGTCGACACTCCTTAAAAAATTGCACCAAGTCTCTGATTCGAGAAGCTCCAAATTTTTGAGCACGCTCGATCGACGACTTAAATTATTCCTCCTATTGTATTTCTTCCTATCCTCCAATCGAGTCTTAGCAAGACGGTGAAGAGATTTGGATCTGATCTAGAAGTCTCTGCCGTGGGTCTGCTTAGGTGAAATCTACTTAAATTGGTACAGCTCGGGGCGAGGCACAGCACGGTGCGGTTTGGGAAGCGGCTCAGCTTGGGGCACGGTGTGGCTCGGGAAACGGTTCAGAACACTTTGCCGTTGCAAGCAAAGTTCTGGGTAAGTCAGCTTTATTTGTGCTTTTCATATTTTGCAGTAGATTAGATCTTTCTTCGGGTTGGTCGGACCTAACCTGAGTTAGTAGATTATCCTGGCAATGGTGCATGATTCTTAGGGTTAAGATTTATTAAAGTGTTTAATAAAGTTTCTGCAGCATCTTTTCGATTCTTATGTCCGTCCGACTTAGGACGGGCATAGTTTTTGCCCTAAGGGTCCTTGAAACCCCTAACATTGGTATCAGAGCCTAATCTACGCATGATCTAATGCTACAAAAGTAAAATGATTTTATATGTTATGTTTCTAAGAAACATAAAAATTAATTATACGATAATTATGAACTTAATTCATGTGATGTTATTAAGTTGTAATTTTAAATGGCTATGTTTTATTCTTGCTTATTTGATAACACAAGAAAACCTTGTTAGTATAGCCATTAAAAGCCGTCTAAAAATTATAAGATAAGATTGCTTTTGCTATGATTTAAAATTGTTTTAAATGCCTAATGCACGATTAGGATAGCACCTCTATAAATCATTCCTTATAGTTGATAAGGGCTTAATAAAAGTTATTAACAAATCCATAAAATTTTGAATTTAAGGATTAACTAGTTCTAATAAAAGCCTTTTAGTTTATGGCACACATATAAAAATGATAAGTTTCATTCAATGGACCATGATCTGGTCAATGTGCTTGGCTAAGTTTGGTGGATCACCCTAGCTAGACTGGGGATAAGTGATCCCGTCCTAGTCAAATCCCTGGTCGTGTCCGCTGGACCGCAATGACGCGAATCATGAATATATGATACCCTGGACTATACCTAAGTCTAATACGTTAATAATCTTTTTCAAGATAAAACGTAGCACTCCTTGTTTTAGAGTTTGACAATTGTAGGATCTATGTTACAGTTGTTGAGCACACTCAAGCTATGACATGGCAACCTTATAGAAACCAACTTCTTAATACATATGATGTAGTCTAGCCTTGACCAAAACCGTCGTGTCGTGAATACATCGAGCGTCGGCGTAAGTTAAGCTAGACACGAAAACAAGGGTCGGATTAGGCTAGTCATTATGATTTGGATGAGCGCACTCATGATCATAAGTGGCTAGGTGTAAAATATATAGGGAGTCATATATGATATGACTGATGAAGAGTTCATCTACAAATTGCAGAGTCAAACAACTTGTTGAGCACACTCAAGGTTGGGCGACTCAGGGTTGTTGGATCCCTCTCGTACTAAAATTTTAATTATGTTATGGCTTAAATGATCTTTAAAATAGTAGGAGGGTATAATTTGATAAAAGCCAATCTTATTATATTTTAAATAATTATGAACATATGCTAATATTAGGAGTTCTATTCTTTGTAGCATGACGGGTGAAATTAAATATATTCAAGATAAGAATAAATCAACTGGTTATACTAATAATGACTGGCAAATGGAAACAAAAGCAGCACGGGAACAAAAGAAGAAAATGCATACTGATGCCTCAACTTCTATGATATTCATATAAAGTGTAATTCTTTCCGTGACATCTAATACATGTGTATTAGATACCAGTGCATGATCTCACATCTGTAACCAGTTACAGGGAATGCGAATGAAAAGAAGACTCGAAGAGAATGAGGTCGTTCTCCAGGTCGACAACGCAGCAAATGTTGCTGCTGTAGCCGTGGGAGATGTCAAACACACATTGGCAAAATGGAAATTACTTGCTTCTGAAGCAATGTTACTATATCCCAAATTTCCTATGCAATATTATCTCCATCTCGGCTTTGGCTAGAAAGGTTATAATTTTACTATTAACAAAAATGTTATGAACATTTTCTTTGATAGTAAGTTGCTAGGTTTTGGGACCCTAAACAATGGTGTGTACACTTTGAGTAATGAAGTTGTATTAAATGTTAATGCACGAAAATGTAAGGAATCAGGTTACAATGAAACCTATTTTTGGTACTGTAGACTAGGCCATATCGGAGAGAAGAGACTTAGCAAGTTACATAAAGAGGTGTCCTTGGGCCTCTCGAATTATGAGTCATACGACACTTGTGAGTCTTGCCTCAAAGGTAAGAGGGCTAAAACTCCTTTTGCAAGCCAAGGGGAGAGAGTTATTGAACTCTTGGTTCTAGTACATTTTGATGTATGTGGACCTATGTTTACATTAGCCAAAAGAGGACATTCATATTTTGTTACATTTACTAATGATCACTCTAGGTTTGGACATGTGTTCTTGATGAAACACAAATCCGAAACACTTGAACAATTCATTGAGTTTCGTAACGAAGTTGAAAAACAAACTGGTAAAAGTATTAAAATCATTCGATCTGATCGAGGAGGAGAATACTTGAGCCATGATTTCCTTACATATTTAAAAGAGAATGGGATTCTCTCTCAGGTCACGCCTCCTTACACACCTCAATATAATGGTGTGTCAGAGTGGAGAAATCGCACTTTGTTAGACATGTTGCGATCTATGATAAGTGAAGCTGAGTTACCAACCTCCCTCTGGGGCTACGCCCTAGAAATTGCTATCTACATTCTCAACAAGGTTCCATCGAAATCTATACCAACGACACCATATCAGATATGGAGTGGCAAGAAACCCAGCCTTAATCATTTAAGGGTGTGGGGTTGTCCTGCATATGTCAAAATGCATAATCCAGACAAACTAGAAGATATATCTGTTTTGTGTAAGTTCATTGGGTACCCGAGACATTCATTAGGGTACACCTTCTACCATCCGGATACACAAAAAATTATTGTCTCCAAACATGCCATCTTTTTAGAAAATGAATTCCTTATGAAGGAAGTTGTTGGCAGGTGGTAGATCTGGACGAATGTTCAGAAGGAGAATTAACACAAGAACATGTGTCGGAATCAGTGGGAGAATCAGAACTTGATGTTTTACAACCAGTCGTTAGGAGGTCTGATATGATTACTCGAGCCTCTGATAGGTACTACGGTTTTCTCGTAGACGGAGGGGTAGAGGATGGCGTCATATTAGATGATGATCCTATTAACTTCCAAGATGCCATTAAGAGTAGAGACTCTGATAAATGTCTAGATGCAATGAGATCTGAAATTGAATCCATACACATAAATGAGGTATAGACCTTAGAGAACGTACCCAAAGGAAGTGTTCCCATTGGTTGCAAATGGATCTTCAAGAAGAAGATTGGTTTAGATGGAAAGATAGAAATGTACAAGGCTAGGCTAGTTGTGAAAGGATATCGTCAGATTCTAGGAATAGATTATGACAAGACATTCTCACCGGTCGCCATGCACAAGTCTATCCGGATCGTACTCGCTATTGCTGCTCATTATGACTTTGAAATCAGGCAAATGGATGTAACGACTGCATTTCTAAATGGTGATTTAGAGGAGCAAATTTACATGACTCAGCCAGAAGGTTTCAAAGTCAGTGGGAGTGAAGGAAAAGCGTGTAGACTGCATACGTCTATCTATGGACTTAAGCAGGCATCAAGGAGTTGGAACATCCGTTTTGACAAGACAGTCAAAGAGTTTGGTTTTGTCAAAAATGAGGATGATCCATGTATTTATAAGAAAACAATGAAAACTTTTTAGTCGTCCTCGTACTGTACATAGATGATATTCTTATAATATGCAACAACATAGGGATGTTGAAGTCTGTAAAGGAATGAATATCAACTAACTTTTCCATGAAAGACTTGGGAGAAGCATTCTACATATTAGGTGTAAAGATCTATAGAGATAGATCTAAACAGATGCTCGGTCTGTCCCAAGATAGGTACATTGACATCGTGCTAAAACGGTTTAGTATGAAAAACAGTAAGGGTGGTTTTTTACCAGCCAATCATGGAATAAACCTTTCCAAGAAGATGTCTCCAAAAACTAACTTGGAAAAGGAACGCATGCGTAAGATACCATATGCTTCAGCTGTGGGATCTATCATGCATTCTATGATCTGTACCAGACCTGATGTCGCTTTTGCACTAGGTGCAGTAAGTCGATATCAGTCTAGCCCTGGAGAAGAACACTTGAAAGCCGTCAAGACAATTCTTAAGTACTTGCGATGGACTAAAGGCTTGGTCTTGATTTATGGAAATGAAGAGCTCAAGGTTGAAGGCTTCACAGATTCTAGCTTTCAGAGTGATATAGATGATAGCAAATCGATCTCTGGATATGTCTTCACTCTCAACAGAGGAGCAGTCAGTTGGAGAAGTTCCAAACAAGAACTGTTGCAGACTCCACGATGGAGGCCGAGTTCATAGTGGCCAATGATGCGGGAAAGGAAGCTGTCTGGATGAGAAAGTTCATAAACCAGTTGGGGATGGTGCTTGCAGTTAAAGATCCAATACCTCTGTATTGCGACAATAATGCAACCATCAGTCTGGTTCAAGAACCAAGATTCCACAAGAGATCCAGACACATTCTTCGGAAGTATCACCTGATACGGAATATTGAGCAGAGGAAAGACATAGAACTCCTTAAAGTCGTTCAGAAGACAACATAGCAGATCCATTCATAAAGGCGCTAGCACGCGATCGTCTGGAGAGACTAGTGAGTAAATGTGGTATGAGATACCATGATAAATAGGCCTGAGTGCAAGTGTGAGATGTTAAGAGATGTATGCCCTCGAGGCAATTTATCTATGTAAACATCTTGTTCATGAATGAAAGTATGCTTTCTGGTATAAATTGTCTGAGTAATTTTCTATTGATATGTTGCTTAAATAATTTCCTTAGACTCATAGTAAGGTCTTACATGTTTCAGGATAGAGATCGCGATTATGAGAAATGTCTGACCGATAGGAGCTTGAGTCGTAAAGCGTTCATGGTCATAGATGCGTCGAAATAGGGATATCGGCACATCAGACAGACCATTGTGTCTTTGTCATGATGATCTTGTAATCATGCGACTTAGTGAAGTTGGAGACAAGACACATGGGCTCATTAGAGAATGAGTCCATTGAATGACCCAATAAAGAGTTATCAAATGGTCAAACATTAACTAACTATCATTAATAACTCTCTAGTGATGATATGCAAGTTGGTCCTTAGGACTTGAGATCATTGTACGAACATGTGCGTGAACAGTGTCACTTAGATCTATGATCTAGCTTCGAGGCAAGGCCTACTGAAAGGTCTTAGGTTGGGTGACACTTGAAGCGTACGAGGTGAGTAGTGATTAAGAGAGGATTCGTCTCTTCCGTTAATGGGAAGTTAGTATCGTATGCTCGGTATGGCTTTTGGTAAAACCTTGTCCAAGGTATGTTGTATGAAGTACAACACGTATGGACCAGAGATCGAAAGATACTGGCCAGTGCTAGCTAGTGGGATTGACAGGTTTCCATACCGTAGGCTAGACAAATGACATAGTTAAGACAAAGGGACTAAAACTGTGGTATTCGTTGATCGCTCCTTATTTTACACCTTTTTTCTGCATGTTTTCATGTTATTTTGATCGCCCATATTGCGTTTTTCACGATTATTCGACGATATCGCGTTGCTTTTCACTATTTCTTGTTTTTGTCGTATTTCAGGAGATCTGGAGCGATCTAGAGCGAAAATGAGATCAAGGGACTTTCACGCACACCGGAGCATCACCCATAGCTTATTTGAAGAGTTAGCAGCGCTAGAGGATGAGCGGAAGAGGAAGAAATTCGATAGAATCGACGAGGAGGCGAGGAGGAGAAGAAAAGATCCCAGAAGCAGCTCACTCGACCGAACAGATAGTTCACTCGGTCGAGTGAAGGAGTGCGTTCGGTTGAGTGAAACGGATACAGACTGTCGATTTTCATAGTTCACTTGGCCGAGCAAGAAAGTTCGCTCGGCCGAGTGAGAAAACCCACTCGCCTGAGTCTACAGAGATTTTCTTCCCAAAAGCAGCCAACTTACTGGAAATTTGAGAAGACCCACTCGGCCGAGCAAGATTGCTTACTCAGCCAAGTGAAGAAGACCACTCGTCCGAGTCAGACAGAGCGACAGACCCCCAATTTTCTCAGATTCTCTATTTTTTATTGGGTCTGTCACTCGGCCGAGTGACATGTTCCACTCGGCCGAGTGGCGATGTTCGACTGCTGCGCGAATTAGGTTTTTTAGCAGCGCCAGGGGCAATTCTGTCAGGAATTTCTGGACGAATTTGACTTGTATTTAAACCTAGTTTTATTCCTAGTTTTAGGAGAGACTTGAATTTATTTTTGACGGTTATTCCTATTGTAATTCTCAGCTGGAGATCATAGACGCGCAATTTGGTTTGATCTTTCTCTTTAAAACTCTCATTTTTATGAATTGTTCTATCTTAGCTATGAATTGTGCTATGATCTATTTCTTTATTTCTACGACTTCTATGATGAATTGTGAGTAGTTTCGTCGTTCTAGGGTATGTGGATGAACCCTATGGATCCGATCTTTGAATTGTGATGAATGAATTTAATTGTTGCTAGGATTGAAGAAAAATTAGGTTGTGATTGATTTATTACGAGTAGCTAGGAATTTTCATCGATTGAGATTTGCAAGAGATTGGATCCCAATTGATGGGAATGCCTAAATATTCGATTTAGGTTTATAATCGAGATTCTCTAGATTTGGTTTGCAAGAGATTGGACCAAAGCTAGGATTTTTATTATGAATCTATACTAATATTCGTTTGCAAGAGATTGGACGAATACAAACTATCATAACCTAGATTGTAGCTCGAGTTTGCACGAGAGTGGTCTCGAGGTGCGATTGGACAATGATGTCGATCTTCATGCTAGTGGCTTAGGTTAGGGTTTGCATGAGAGTGTGCCTTAATCTAGGTTGCTATAGACCGGTAATAGCGCAAGAGCATGAGCTTGGTTCTACATTCAGTTGCGACTAGTTCACTCAATTCAAGCTTTACAACATTGAGATTCATGATCCACAAGGATAAGTGACGATCCGTAGTGGGGATTTCCTATCCCTAGACGCTTTATTATGTTGAATTCTATTTGCTATTTGAACGATTGTGACACGCTATCACCCAAACCATTCCATTATTCCATCAATAGCTAGGTGATCAAGATAGAGTACTGTCAATTGTCCTCCCTGTGTTCGATACCCGCTCGCCACTACGCCGTGCGCTTGCGGTTAGACTACAGTCGTTTTCCAGGTGTATATCCGGGCCCGATCATTCGTCACATTCACAATCAGAGTGATTCTCGCAACACTTTTTTCGACAAGTCAATCACGTAATTATGATACCGAAACAGGGACGACACCTGCTGCTCGTGGTTACTGTCGTCTAGGAATTTCGAGTCCAAACCTGTAGTAGGGTCAGGCTGTAGGGTCTCACACCGAGTAGTATTCACGTCTTAGTAATAGGAAGAATGTTAAGAGGAATGCATTTGATGCAATGGAGTAATTGAACTCACAAGTGAGTTGTGAGATTAGAGCTAAAGAGTTTAGCACTTGGGGTCGAAGGGGACTTCCTGATAAATCCACAGGAAGAAACCGTGTTGGAACGGGGCTCAAACGAGCCCAGAAATACGAAAACAGCAAGAAGGGGCGCTTAGTGAGTCGGACCCACGCTAGCGGGCATGCACCCACCCACCCGCTAGCCCACCTATAGGCGCAGCAGGGCCCTACTCACTGAGCGAGTTGGTGCACCCGCTGCGGCCCAGCGGGGCCAGCCAGCTTGGCAGGAGGATGCGCCTGCACAGCCAATGCGGGCGCACCCGCTGTAGCTGATGAGGGCGCCCCCAGGCAGGCGTGCTTACCAGCGAGCCTGCAATGCTGTGGGCCCTACCTAGGTGCCCAGTTTCTAGGGGTTTTGAAACCCTCCTTGAGGGCTACAGAATGTGACTTTTTGCCCAACTTTGAGCAATTGTTTGAGGGGTCAAACGAAGTTGAAATTCGTCGCCGTTTGTTCCTATGCGATCACCATTCATAGCTCTTCGAAATGATAGGTTGTATCACTTCTGAAGTTCAACAGAGAGGGAGAATTAATTAGTTGAAGTTTAGCCTTTGAGAAAGGCAAATTAACTTAATTTAATCTCTTAATTTTTTAATAGTCCCACATTGCTCGTTCGACGAGCAAGGAGGTCCAACTTCCTATATAAATAAGGGTTGACACTCCTTAGAAAATTGCACCAAGTCTCCGATTCGTGAAGCTCCAAATTTTTGTGCACGCTTGACGTCCCCTAGATTTGGCACTATATACAGTAGGATCTGGGATACCAGATTTAAATATTTGTAACCGCAAGCGCACGAGGTTGTAGTGTGGCTTGGGGGTCGAACTCAGGGAGGCATGTGTTGTGCTTGTTAACAAGTAGGAACCGGATCACCCGGTGGGTGAGCTAGCCCCGTCGATCGGTTGGTTGTCACGAAATGAGCTACGAAGAATGTAAGATATAAAGAGGAACCTAGGACTTTGGTTTCCACCCATCATATGTCCTCTCTATTACGACTGATGGATAGGAATACGATCGATTCTAAGGTTTAGTGGTGAGACGTTGCCTCTAAGAGTGATACCTAGCGTCCCATGGACCCGATATTCCGGTCGATGCCCAGGATGATATGCTAGGTCTACCCAGATTCGGACGGTAGGCATTCCCATGTCCATTAACAACGACCGACTCTGGGAGCACTAAGCTCGCAATGATTACTCCCAACATTTCATCCTGTCGTTCCCACGTGCTAGGATTCAATGTCTACGCTAGGGGTGTAAGCTGTGGCTAGGGAATCAAACGCCAGTTTTATTTCCCCTTGGCCCGACGGTCAGAGGCGGTCTTTCTCCTGCCAATGATAATAAAACACCCCGCGTAACCATCTAAATTCATAGATCCTATCGGAATCCTAATCCTATAGTCGTTCTAGGGAGAACCCACGAAGGGGCTTCCACCAATGCCCTAGATTGGGGAACTACTCACGATTCATTGCAAAAATAGCAACACAACAAAATTTAACCATTAGAATCAAGATCAAGTAATAGAAATATGGTGAAAATAGTATTAAGAACGAAATGTTAAAGTATCAAGCCAATCAGAGAACTTACAAAACAAAATAAAATTGCAGCCGCCAAAATCCCAAAAAGACAGTCTGAAAAAATGGGAATTGTTTTCTGGGAAAACCTAGGGCAATATATATAGATAAGCGTCCACCCGATCAGTTGAATCATCAATCGATCGGGTGAGACGGATGTCGACTTGGTCTTCAGCTTTGGAGATACATCACCTGGTCGCTGAACCGATTGGGTGATGTCGTCGGGTCGTGAGCTGGGAGAATTCAGCTACAGATGAACCGATCGGGTGAGATGTCACCCGATCGGTTGGAATTCAGCTCCAAAAGACAGAGAGCACTGTCATTTTCACCCGATCACTGAACCGATCGAGTGAGCTCTTCTTCACTACTGCTCCTGTCTGGGTCGGATACGTGTGCATGAACCGGTCGGGTGGGTCTGTCCACCCGATCAGTTGAGGGCTGATATATGGCATTCTCGTTTGGCCCTCGGGATCGTGCATGGCACCTCCCGTTGCTTCGGGACTCATGATATCTGCTTTATATGTCCCCAGCACTGGCAATCTCCTGCAATGGCACAAAAACACAAAGAAAGTGAAAGAAAACTAAAAATCACAGGAGAATGGATACGATACACCGGAAACCAACGGAAAATCACGAAGAAGACGTGCGTGAATATATAAAAAATAAACGCACGTCAAAATCCCCCAAGCTGAACCCTTCCTCATCCTCGAGGAAGACGAGTGAGAGTAGGAGCTCGGAGGGAAAAATAGAAAGGAAGAAACAGAAATAAAGAAAATAAAATCCTAGATCGCTCGTCAGAGCCAACGAAATCAATCATGCCACACTAAGCAAGCATGCGATAAACACATCACTAAACCCAGGAATTTGAGTCCGTACAAGTGTCGTGGGCACACGCGGTGAAGCGCGAGTGAGTGAGGTCGTGAGCTAGCAGACGGTGTCACTATCTAAATTTTGCAGTAAAGCTCCATATACACATACCCAAGGAATGACCCAAATATCGATTTAATTCGAATAAGTGGTGAATAATAGCTCAAGTATGCATGAGAGTAGAATAAGAATTGAAGCGTATCATGTGTCGGGGACTCCACTGCTATGAACTAGAAGATCACCGCACTATTGCCTAGATAATCGCTAGAAAATTTCTATGCCAAGTGTGTTCGAAAACGAAGGAGGTTGAGAAGGTGTGGAGTAGAACACTCGGTGCAAATTCTCGCCTTCCCTTTATTCACGGTGGATAGGAATAATATTCACAACGGGAAATTTTTTGGGTTTTGGGTATTTGTATTTTTTTTATTTTTGGCTATACATATTTTTTTCTCTCTTTTTTTCTTTTTGAAATTTTCTTCTCTATCTTTTTTTTTGAATTTTTTGGATTTTGGGCTGTATATTTGTGTGCTCTCCCAAGTGGGAGAACGGTACACGATGAGGGGATTTGCACCAAGTAAAACAAAAAAGAAATCGAATTCTAAACACTTGGGCAAAAGAAAGTTTTTCTCGCAAATCAGAGCATAAGCAAAATGGGTTATCCTAGTCCTATTGGTAGAGTCCCGACACATGCGAATTGAAGCATAATATATATATATATATTACTCATGCATAGAGAAGCAGACAGGTGGGCAAAATACCGCATATTCGGAATTGAAGCATGATAGTCTAGCGGTCAACAAAGGACATGCATATAAACAAAATCACAACGTAGAAGAACACCACTAGCTAGTCACGACAAACAACTCACACAAAAGCAAAGTGAACCCACGAAGCATGAAATGCAATAGGACTCGGCTTCCTAGGGTTAGTGAATGTGATTATCGTAGCTAAGCTAAGTGTGTGTGTGTGTGTAGTTCTGTGGCAGTTCATCATGTGGGGTCATCTCTAGGAGATGGATAATAAAAAGAAAGAAAGAAAAAGAAAAACACGATGAAAATGAGTCAAAAACGGTAAAAAAGACACAACTAACGCACAAAATACGACTCCCCCAAGCTGAATCTTGCATTGCCCTCAATGCAATAAGAGTAAATACGGGAGGGCAATGAAAATGGGAGGGAAGTATGCACCGACACAAAAAATTGAAAAACATGAAAGACACACAAACGAAACAGAAAAATAAAGTAAAAGAAACACACAAATAAAAGATAGAAAAACCCATCCAAAGAACACATATAAAAAACACAACAACGACATCACATGACAATATGCACAAAAATCGATTTCCCCCAAGCTGATCATGAAAATGCTAGCAAAATGATATGATCAATGTGATGCAGAAAAAATGCTAGGGAAAAATCAGAAAAAAGAACAATCATGGTGCAGGAGGGGTGATCTCCTCATCCTCCTCGGAAGAGGATGGAGGGGTGTGGGCTGGAGAAGTGATAGGAGTGCGGAGAAGTGGAGAAAGTGGTGGAGGTGGTGGATGGATGGGTGCGGTGGTGGTGTGGATGATGGGTGGAGTGACGGTAATAATGGTAAGTGGGAGGGATGCGGCAATCGATGAGGAGGGGGTGAGTAATGATTTCGAGCGCACAACTAATTTCTTGCGGCGCGAATATGCGGTGGTGATTGATGTGAAGGGTGGTGGAAGTGTAGGATCTACGGTAGTGGTCGTGGGTGGAGAAGATGTGGTGATGGGAGGGGATGATCGCCTAGGGGGTGATGGAGGAGGTGAAGATGGTCGAGGAGCCGAAGGAGGTGGTGACGGTGCTGGAGCAGGTGGAGGAGGACCGTAGATGTGTGTAAGATGGCGGAGAATGGCAGCCACGTTTTGCTCGAGTGTGAGGAAATGTGGGTGTGAAAAGAAAGAAGTGGATGGGTCTGAGGATGTAGAAGAGGATGTGCCAGCGCGCAGAGCAGTCAGATCAGCCTCAAGAGCGAGACGAGCGGAGGTGGCCTGACGAACAGCAGAAGTGGTGCCGACGGCAATGGTCGTGCCGACACCAGAGGCTAGGCCTAATAGGGCCGTAGTGAGTGTCTCAGAAGAAATAGCGGCAGAAACTGGGGTCGTGACACTAGGTCCAGCCCCGGGGTCTCCTCTGAACGCATGGATATCCTGCTCACCTAAGTGGGCGACAGGGGACGGTGGTCGTGGTGCGTCAGGGAGTGGAAACTGAAGATGTAACCCCCCCATAAACTCTGGATCAGGAGGAAACGACCAGTGTGCCTCAAGATGAATAGCCATGCGGCCAGGATTAGGCAGAGTGGTATATGGAGCAGGAGGGGTGACCGTAGTAAAAAGCATATCGACCGTCGCCACGCGATCGGATCATGTGGGTGTGCCTCAGGACATCAAGATCTAGATATGTAGATCCTGGGGCATGCGGCAGATCACGGGGGATAACGATGTTGAACGGGGGGTGTAAGGCAATGAGGGTAATGAGTTTTCTAGAATTTCAAAACAGAGGTCGGATGAGTTTTCTAGAATTTCTGCAAGATTAGATAGCCATGCTGAAATTTTGCGTATCAATGTCTCTCGACCGAGTGAGATCTCACTCGGTCGAGTGACCAGAAAAAACAGAATGTTGATTTTCGGAGTTTCTGCAGGAAGTTCCACTAAATTGAGTGACATTTCCACTCGGCTGAGTGAGCCGACGTCTAGAATTCGAAAATTCAGTTACAACTAGGGTAAATGGTGTTTTGGTCAACTTTTTCTTAGGGATTTGGGGTAGCTACAAATATAACTTTAATGCCGTCATTGAGGAAGAGTTCCTATTATTTTTCTTGGAGACTTTTTTAGAGGTTAGGTCATGCCCTAGGTCCTCCTCTTGGTTCTAAAAGCTTGTATTTGGATTGGATTTCTTCATAAAAGCTAAGTATCTTTGTTATCGTTATTTGAATCTTTGATTTGATATCTTTTTATATGTAAGCAATGTTTCTTATTGATTTATATATCATTATTACTATGCTTTGTTGATTCTTACTCTAGGGTAAAAGGATGAACCCTATAGATCTAGGGTTTGATATGTGAAATTGATTGAAACCCATGTTGCTAAACTTATTTTAGGGTTAGATTATGGTCGATTGACAACAAATTGCTAGGGATTTCTACTTAAATCTTGAGAGCTCGAGAGAGAATCCTGATCTATAGGAAGCCCTAGATGTTTGATTTAGACCTATAATTTGGATATCTTAGATTTGGTGCAGAGAGCGACCAAAGCAAGCATCTTTATTATATTTCTATAATTATATTCGTCTGTACGACAGTAAGACGAATATGAACCATCATAATCTATATTCGAACTCACGTTGCTCGAGAGTGAACTTGAGCGAGAATTAAATTATATTGTCGATCATAATGCTAATAATTTAAACTAGGCTTGCGATAGAGTGAGGTTCTAGCTTAAGTTATTATAGACTTGTGTAGCACAAGAGCGTGCGCTAGTTCTCAATATAGTTACAATAATTTCACCCTAAAATAAGAGTTAGTAATATGAAAGTTCATATTCACATTGATACGCGAAGATCTATAGTGGGGATTCCCTAGGCTTAGACATATTTTGTCACGCCCCGCTTCCCATTATACTTGGGAGCGAGGACGCGAGCGGGTCCACATGTGCTTAAAATAAGAAGGAGATATATTTTTTTATCTTTTCTTCCCTCCTTGGTTTAAGCACATTACGCGTCTGTGATAACACTTGCAGGTTCTTGCATGCGACTCAAACAACACAAATAATTTATTACAATCTCAAGTCTCAGAAAAATTACAACAGCGCATGAAATGAAAAGAGGGTCTAATGCCCATACAAATTTTGAAGGAAACAGCAAGTACAAATATGATGTGAAGGCACATCGCTCCTCAGCGAGAGAACTTAGCAGCAAGGCACTCCTGGTCAACCTGCTCAGTCATTACGCAAAACTCCCATGTGAACCTGTCTAAATACCTGACGTATATTTCACAAGACAAGAAATATACATCAGCGAGGGTCGCTCGACAAGATTTAGAAAATAAAAAGAAACTTGACCATCGGCAAGATTTTCAAAAAGATTTCATGGCAATACGAGTAACAAAATTGAATTTACATTAGTTAAAGCATGCAGCGTAAGAAATATGTGAGCACTGACAAGTGTAGTGTGCAAGCAGTGAGCAGGCGAAGTGTAGTTCACAAGGTAACGGACATGGGAAGGTGTAATGTGTACAGCAATAAGCATGGCAGGGGTGTGTGTATAGCTATAAACATGGCAGGCGTTGTGTGTACAACAGTAAACATGGCAACTGTGGTGCGTACAGTAGTAAGTATGTCAAGTGTGGTGTATACAGCAGTAAGCATGGCGAATGTGGTGTGTACAGCAGTAAATAGCGTGGCAAGTGTAATGTGTACATTAAATAGCATGGCAGTTCTAAGCAGGTTGAAATAAAGTAATGACCTGGCAATTTGTAATTTCATGTCCGCGTTTTCTATTCACTCCCAGGGTTCCCGCCTTTAAGACGTGATGAGTAAGTCATTCTTCTCACGGGGGTGTAATCGTGATTGATACTAACCCACAGTATAGGTGGTGTTCTTGAAGACATGACCCCTACATACGCTTAGTAGCCGTTCAACCCTAACCCCACCCAAAATTTCGCCGGAACACGAGCCAGCCTAGTCGTATTACAAGCACAAAGTTGTCAACTCACATGACACTCACGAAAGTCATGATTTCGCCTCTTGGGCCCACAAATCCGCAATCTCACGATTTCAAGCATTCCAATATATTCTATCATTATGCATTCCATCAATAACCGTTCAATCAAAAGTGTGCAAACATGATGTGTAACATGACATAGGGTAAACTAGCAGTTCTTGATTTATCATTTAAAAGTAGCGATATCAAAAATTGTAAATGTACACTTGCATATCACATATCCCAGTTTAAACAATTTAACAGTAACGGTTATAAAATATGTAAAGATGTACACTTGCCTGATTTGGCGGTTCCGGGTGTCCAGGTGATCACGGTGAAAGGCGTTTTATATATGTGTCAATAGGCATATGGTGTCAACTAAGGAATTCCTAACCAACTTAAAATGATCATAATCCTACCCTAAATAACACTATTTATAGTACTGAATATAGAAGATGTGTCTAAACTTATACTTATATTCATAGTCTGAGGTTGTATAATAATAATACTAACATTAAGGTGAAATGCTGTGAATTACTGCTATTAAATAAGACTTAGGCATGTATTAAGCTGCCAGTAAGTATTATTACAAGGTCACGCTAAAGAGTATAAGGGTAATTACTAAAACTAACCCATTAATAAATTAACATGATATACCTTACTAACATTTATACTTAGAACTTTCTCTCTCTTACCTGTCTTTGTCTCCCCATTCATTTCTTCTTGATGCGAGGGAGCTCCAAGGGCTCGGATGGTGCACAGCTCCGATTGGCAGTGGATCCGAGATAAGGGGCTGGCGGTGAGTTTGGCGGGAGGTCGGGGATCGGAGGGGGCGGCTTTGCGCTCCGGTCGCGTACCCAGGGGCGCGGCGACAGGCGGATCGTGGCGTAGGCGGATCCGCCGCGGCGGCGGGCGACGATCGCGTGCGGCGAGCTTCCAGGCGGGACGGCGAGCGAGATCGGGCTCGGGGCTGCCTGGGTTGACGGTTGGAGGGGACGGAACTCGAGGGGGTGCTCACGGGGTTGGGTTCCTCTGTTTGGAACAGGGGAAGAGGATGAAGGGCAGGGGAGGGGAATCCGAAGCGTGGGGCGAGTTCGGAAGGCAAAGGTGCCGGAGATGCTGTGGTCACGGGCTGCGAGGATGAGCTGGGCAGCGACATTGAGTTCGCAGATGGAGGGTGAGTTGGGTCGACCTTTGGATGGGGGTCGAATGGGCGAGTGGAGTCGGTGGCGATCGGTGAGGAGCTCGATGGAGGCGAGGTTTGAGGCGAAGGCTGTAGAGAGCTTCGAGGTGGGGAGGAGAGGCGCTGGGCGTAGGGGTGACCGAGGTGTGTGGCTGGCGTTGTGAGTGACGGAGGATACGGCCTGCGGTGTCAGAACGGGTCTGGGTCCGTGGCGAGAGGAGGAAGCCAAGTTGGGCGAGGGTGAGTTGCGGTGGGCTTGCGGCTAGTTGTGGGGTGTTGGGAGAATGAAGGTGGCAGGGCGAGGAGTCAGACGGAGGCCGTTTGAGGCTCGATGGAAATGGTCTGGGCTTGGTGGTGGGAGCTGTCCGTCGCTGGGGACGTTCGAGCGAAGTCGGGGATATGGCGGTGGCTTGGCAGAGATTGGGGCGGCCTGGGCATTCAGCGGTTTGGTTGTGTGAGGGGGAGGCGAAGGGAGTCGGTGGGCTTTTAAGAAGAGGAAGGAGGCGAAGGCGGGAACTGGGTTTCGAAGGAGGATGGAGTAGTTGGGCTTGGGCTGCCGGACTCGGGGTTTGCCGAAGCGGTGATCGGAGTTGTGGATGGTGGAGCTAAAGTGGGCGAAGGCGGTCGGAGGCTGAAGGTCGGAGTGAGGGGAGGAGGTCGTAGAGGTGTCGTGCGGTGGCGTTTGTTGGGCGATGGACTGAGGATCAGAGAGCGGGGGTTGTTTGTTTGGTTTTTGAAGTGGGGAGCCTGGGTATCGTGAGGCTGAGGCTCTCGGAGAGCTGGGGCGCTAGCGAGTGGGACTGTGGCGACAAGGCGAAGCTGGCGGAGTGTGGGAGAGGGCTGGAGGGCTGTGAGGTGCTTGGCGGAGTGGCATGCAGCGGTAAAGGCCTTTGATCTGTAAAATAAGGGGGAGCTGCATGGGTTGGTTTTTGCGAGATGATATGGGGTCGGTTATATAAAGAAGAGATTAGAAAGGGAAGAGGGGAACATGTACGGGGACATGGAGATGCGTGGGTGGAACGTGAGCGGTTGCATGGATTGTGGAAGAGGCAAATGTGATGGCCTAGTGGCTTAGTGGGGGAGGTTAAACAACAGAAAAGAGAAGCAAAAGGTTCTAACGGATTGCATTTGATTTAAAAGATTTAGTTAAGATCTAATGGGATTTAGTATTTGATTTCGAGAAAGTGTTTAGTGTTAATTAAGATTAAGGGAAATCTTAAGTCAGGATATTTAGATATTAAAATATTAAGATATTATTAAACATATAAGAATTTATTAGCAAGTATTTGTATATGATATAATGGGGTTAAGGGTGTAGATCGATACTGTTAGTTAGTATTTGATTTGGAGTATTAATATAAGACTCATTAAGATATCATGTGATCATGATAAACATTTTAGTTAAGATATTTAGAAATACTAGGATTTAAATTTGGTTTAACCAATCAACTTAAGATTAGATTAGGGAAATCGGCTCGGTTAGGATTTTTAGATCTGGGGAACCAGTTCACTTAGGAAAATCAAATTTGTTAAGATAGTGGGTCTCGGCTAAGAGAATCGGTTAGACTATTAGATCAGGATCAGTTTGGATTATTAGGTCTAAGATTGATTAGTGAAGATCGATTTGGTGAAGATGTGTTTGATTAATACGATCTCGCCCTTGCAACCAACGTCAATCACAAGTTAAAGAAGATAAAATACACGATCGTTAAATCACGTGCTCGAGTTATGAAAGTAATGACAATAAATAAAATCATACATTAATACTTAAAAAAATCATTAAACTAATCGAATACGTACGAGATACGTATATATGGAAACAGGACGTTACATCCTACCCACCTTATAAAAATTCCGTCCTCAGAATTTAATAGAGCTAGCGGGAGGTGTATTGACCAACAGAATCAAGCGAGTTTTAAGAAGGCACAGATGGGAAAAATTCAAGTGGATGAAGTAGAAATATAATAACATGGATATCATGATGGGAAACAAGTGAATCAATAATAAGAAATAGGATATGATCACCCAAAATGTAGGGATGACCGGAGAATGATATTGTGGGTCTACTACGGGGTACTTCTATGGTTGTCGGCAAAGAAATGTAATGTCGGAAATGATTTCAAAAATTAAAAGTGAACATATTGGGTCATCTAATGATTAGAAACCTTAGAACTAGGATTTTTAAATAGACCAGGAAGGGTTAGAGAATTCGAGGAAAGGTGTTCCTGAGAAACAAGATTGTAATCTTATCTATGTTGCTTGGAGTATTTTGCATAGCACGACCTGCATGGGCCACCACTAAAACCTGTCACGCCCCGTTTCCCATTATACTTGGGAGCGAGGACGCGAGCGGGTCCGCATGTGCTTAAAACGAGGAGATATATTTTTTATCTTTTCTTCCCTCCTTGGTTTAAGCACATTACGCGTCTGTGATAACACTTGCAGGTTCTTGCATGCGACTCAAACAACACAGATAATTTATTACAATCTCAAGTCTCAGAAAAATAACAACAGCGCATGAAATGAAAAGAGGGTCTAACGCCCATACAAATTTTGAAGGAAACATCAAGTACAAAGATGCTCCGAAGGCACATCGCTCCTCAGCGAGAGAACTTAGCAGTAAGGCACTCCTGGTCAACCTGCTCAGTCACTACGCAAAACTCCCATATGAACCTGTCTAAATACCTGACGTATATTTCACAAGACAAGAAATATACATCAGCGAGGGTCGCTCGACAAGATTTAGAAAATAAAAAGAAACTTGACCATCGGCAAGATTTTCAAAAAGATTTCATGGCAATACGAGTAACAAAATTGAATTTACATTAGTTAAAGCATGCAGCGTAAGAAATATGTGAGCACTGACAAGTGTAGTGTGCAAGCAGTGAGCAGGCGAAGTGTAGTTCACAAGGTAACGGACATGGCAAGGTGTAATGTGTACAGCAATAAGCATGGCAGGGGTGTGTGTATAGCTATAAACATGGCAGTCGTTGTGTGTACAACAGTAAACATGGCAACTGTGGTGCGTACAGCAGAAAGTATGTCAAGTGTGGTGTATACAGCAGTAAGCATGGCGAATGTGGTGTGTACAGCAATAAATAGCGTGGCAAGTGTAATGTGTACATTAAATAGCATGGCAGTTCTAAGCAGGTTGAAATAAAGTAATGACCTGGCAATTTGTAATTTCATGTCCGCGTTTTCTATTCACTCCCAGGGTTCCCGCCTTTAAGACGTGATGAGTAAGTCATTCTTCTCATGGGGGTGTAATCGTGATTGATACTAACCCACCAAATAGGTGGTGTTCTTGAAGACATGACCCCTACATACGCTTAGTAGCCGTTTAACCCTAACCCCACCTAAAATTTCGCCGGAACACGAGCCAGCCTAGTCGTATTACAAGCACGAAGTTGTCAACTCACATGACACTCACGAAAGTCATGATTTCGCCTCTTGGGCCCACAAATCCGCAATCTCATGATTTCAAGCATTCCAATATATTCTATCATTATGCATTCCATCAATAACCGTTCAATCAAAAGTGTGCAAACATGATGTGTAACATGACATAGGGTAAACTAGCAGTTCTTGATTTATCATTTAAAAGTAGCGATATCAAAAATTGTAAATGTACACTTGCATATCACATATCCCAGTTTAAACAATTTAACAGTAACTGTTATAAAATATGTAAAGATGTACACTTGCCTGATTTGGCGGTTCCGGGTGTCCGGGTGATCACGGTGAAAGGCGTTTTATATCTGTGTCAATAGGCATATGGTGTCAACTAAGGAATTCCTAACCAACTTAAAATGATCATAATCCTAACCTAAATAACACTATTTATAGTACTGAATATAGGAGATGTGTCTAAACTTATACTTATATTCATAGTCTGAGGTTGTATAATAATAATACTAACATTAAGGTGAAATGCTGTGAATTACTGCTATTAAAAAAGACTTAGGCATGTATTAAACTGCCACTAAGTATTATTACAAGGTCACGCTGAAGAGTATAAAGGTAATTACTAAAACTAACCCATTAATAAATTAACCTGATATACCTTACTAACATTTATACTTAGAACTTTCTCTCTCTTACCTGTCTTCGTCTCCCCATTCATTTCTTCTTGATGCGAGGGAGCTCCAAGGGCTCGGATGGTGCACAGCTCTGATTGGCAGTGGATCCGAGATGAGGGGCTGGCGGTGAGTTTGGCGGGAGGTCGAGGATCGGAGGGGGCGGCTTCGGGCTCCGGCCGTGTACCCAGGGGCGCGGCGACAGGCGGATCACGGCGTAGGCGGATCCGCAGCGGCGGCAGGCGGTGATCGCGTGCGGCGAGCTTCCAAGCGGGACGACGAGCGAGATCGGGCTCGGGTCTGCCCGTGTTGACGGTCAGAGGGGACAGAACTCGAGGGGGTGCTCACGGGGTTGGGTTCCTCTGTTTCAAATAGGGGAAGAGGATGAAGGGCAGGGGAGGGGAATCCGATGCGTGGGGCGAGTTCGGAAGGCGCCGGTGCTGGAGATGCGGTGGTCACGGGCTGCGAGGATGAGTTGGGCAGCGACATTGAGTTCATAGATGGAGGGTGAGTTGGGTCGACCTTTGGATGGTGGTCGAATGGGCGAGTGGAGTCGGTGGCGATCGGTAAGGAGCTCGATGGAGGCGAGGTTTGAGGCGAAGGCTGTAGAGAGCTTCGAGGTGGGGATGAGAGGCGCTGGGCGTAGGGGTGACCGAGGTGTGTGGCTGGCATTGTGAGCGGCGGAGGATACGTCGCTGCGGTGTCAGAACGGGTCTGGGTCCGTGGCGAGAGGAGGAAGCCGAGTTGGGCGAGGGTGAGTTGCGGTGGGCTTGCGGCTAGTTGTGGGGTGTTGGGAGAATGAAGGTGGCGGGGCGAGGAGTCGGACGGAGGCCGTTTGAGGCTCGATGGAAATGGTCTGGGCTCGGTGGTGGGAGCTGTCCGTCACTGGGGTCGTTCAAGCGAAGTCGGGGATATGGCGGTGGCTTGGCAGAGATTGGGGCGGCCTGGGCATTCGGCGGTTTGGTTGCGGGAGGGGGAGCTTGCCGAAAAGGGAGTCGGTGGGCTTTTAAGAAGAGGAAGGAGGCGAAGGCGGGAACTGTGTTTCGAAGGAGGATGGAGTAGTTGGGCTTGGGCTGTCGGACTCGGGGTTTACCGAAGCGGTGATCGGAGTTGTGGACGGTGGAGCTGAAGTGGGCGAAGGCGGTCGGAGGCTGAAGGTCGGAGTGAGGGGAGGAGGTCGTAGAGGTGTCGTGCGGTGGCGTTTGTTGGGCGATGGGCTGAGGATCAGAGAGCGGGGGTTGTTTGTTGGGTTTTTGAAGTGGGGAGCCTGGGTATCATGAGGCTGAGGCTCTCGAAGAGCTGGGGCGCTGGCGAGTGGGACTGTGGCGACAAGGCAAAGCTGGCGGAGTGTGGGAGAGGGCTGGAGTGTTGTGAGGTGCTTGGCGGAGTGGCATGCGACGGTGAAGGCCTTTGTTCTGTAAAATAAGGGGGAGCTGCATGGGTTGGTTTTTACGAGATGATAGGGGGTCGGTTATATAAAGAAGAGATTAGAAAGGGAAGAGGGGAACATGTACGGGGACATGGAGATGCGTGGGTGGAACGTGAGCGGTTGCATGGATTGTGGAAGAGGCAAATGTGATGGCCTAGTGGCTTAGTGGGGGAGATTACACAACAGAAAAGAGAAGCAAAAGATTCTAACGGATTGCGTTTGATTTAAAAGATTTAGTTAAGATATAATGGGATTTAGTATTTGATTTCGGGAAAGTGTTTAGTGTTAATTAAGATTATGGGAAATCTTAAGTCGGGATATTTAGATATTAAAATATTAAGATATTATTAAACATATAAGAATTTATTAGCATGTATTTGTATATGATATAATGGGGTTAAGGGTGTAGATCGATACAGTTAGTTAGTATTTGATTTGGAGTATTAATATAAGACTCATTAAGATAGCATGTGATCATGATAAACATTTTAGTTAAGATATTTAGAAATACTAGGATTTAGATCTGGTTTAACCAATCAACTTAAGATTAGATTAGGGGAATCGGCTCGGTTAGGAATTTTAGATCTGGGGAACCAGTTCACTTAGGAAAATCGAATATGTTAAGATAGTGGGTCTCGGCTAAGAGAATCGGTTAGAATTTTAGATCAGGATCGGTTTGGATTATTAGGTCTAAGATTGATTAGTGAAGATCGATTTGGTGAAGATGTGTTTGATTAATACGATCTCGCCCCTGTAACCAACGTCAATCACAAGTTAAAGAAGATAAAATACACGATCGTTAAATCACGTGCTCGAGTTATGAAAGTAGTGGAAATAAATAAAATCATACATTAATACTTAAATAAATCATTAAACTAATCGAATACGTATGAGATACGTATATATGGAAACAGGACGTTACATTTTTATTGATTGAATTTACAACTGACACCTTTATCATCGACACCGACATCCATCACCTTTGCCATTACATCATACCATAACCATCTCCACTAATAAACCTTCGTAGTTGAGCCAACCTATGATAGATTAGAGCCAACACTACCTCCCAGTAGATATAATACCCGCTTGCCACTAGACCGTGTCCTTGCGGTAAAACTACATTGTTTTCTGGGTACATCCTGACGCGATCAATTAGCGCCAAAATCTCTGGTTGGAAAATGAAGTTATTGAGTCATGGTGGACGTGCTACTTTAGTTAGTTCGGTTACTTCTGCCATTCCTACGTATGCTATACTCACAACCAGATTCCTAAAGCATACCCTAAAGGAGATAGATAAATTGAACAGAGCTTTCATTTTGGGTGGACATGAATGGAGAAGGAAACTTCATCTTGTTAGGTGGAAGGAGGTGTGCAAACCAAAGAAGGTGGGTGGTCTTGGACTTCGGTCTATGGAGTTACATAATAATAAAATGTTACAGAGGTTGGCTTGGAGGTTTTTACAGAACCTCATGCTCTTTGGGTAAGGCTTTTGAAATCAAAGTATATGTGATCACTCCGTATTTTACACCTTTTTTCTGCATGTTTACATGCCATTTAGATCGCTCAAATCGTGTTTTTCACGTTTATTCGACAATATTGCGATGCTTTTCACGATTTGTTGTTTTTTTCGTATTTCAGGAGATTTGGAGCGATTTGGAGTGATTCTGAGATGCACCCACTCCGGAGCGTCACCGACGACTCTCTTGAGGGGTATTCTGCGATTGGAGAGGAGTGGAAGAAGAAAGAACGTCGTAGGAGGGACGAGGAGGCAAAAATACAAAGAATGTGCATTTTCAGCATGCCACTCGGCCTAGTGAAGGAGTCACTCGGCCGAGCATAGACAGCCTGCTCGGCCGGCCAGAACGGGCACGCAACAGAGCGATATCAGCGTGCACTCAGCCGAGCATCGCCAGACCACTCGGCCGAGCACCGAGCCACCCCTCGCCCGAGTGGAGCCAAGACGACGGCAACCAAAAATGTCCAACTCTCTGGAATCCATCAGTCAGCCCCAAAGACCGACTCGGCCGAGTGACGAACGACCGTCCGCCCGAGTGAAGAACGCCCATCGGCCGAGTGAAGAAAAGTCACTCGGCCGAGCGACTCCCGAGAAGACGACCCCCCAAGACCCCCAACTCTCTGGAATCTGTCAGGGTCTATCACTCGGCCGAGTGACATTTATCACTCGGCCGAGTGAGCCGCGCTGCCTGTAGTGTAAACTGCGATTTTGAGGCTGCGCAGGGGCATTTTTGTCAGGATTTTTTGGGCGATTTTGGGGGGTATTTAACCTAGTTTAGAGAGCTTTTCCAGAACTTTTGGCAGCCTTTTTAGATTAACTTTTTAGGGATTAGATTTAGCTTTTAAGGAGGAGAGAAAAGTGATAATTTGTTGGATGCTATTTTGTTCTTCATTGGTTTGTCTCTCTCTCCCTCAAAAACTACATTTTTATTGATATTTTGAACATTGCTATGAATTCCATTGATTTTATTTGTGAATTTCTATTGAATTGCATGATGAATTGTGAGTAGTTCTATCGTCTTAGGGCGTAGGGATGAACCCTACGGACCCTATTTCTAATTTGTGATGGATTGGTGAAATTATTGCTAGAATTGATTAGGGTTAGTTTGGGATTCCTATAATACGAATAGCTAGGGATTCATACCAATTGGGATTTGCAAGAGATTGGATCCCAACTCGATAGGAAGCCCTAGAAATTCGAATTGGGTTACAATTGAATTTCTCCGGAATCGGTTTGCAAGAGATTGGACCGAAACTAGGGTTTTCGATTGTAATTCTATACCAATACCCGTTTGCAAGAGATTGGACGAGTAGGAACTATCCCAACCTAGGTCATAGCTCGAGTTTGCATGAGAGTGGGCTCGAGATACGATTGAACGATGATGTTGTTCTTCACGCTAGTTTGCCTAGGTTAGGGTTTGCAAGAGATTGGACCCTACCCTAGGTTGGCTATAGACCGGCAATAGCGCGAGAGCGTGAGCTTAGTTCTACATTTAGTTGCAACTAGTTTACCCGAGTTTCAAGTCTAGTAATTGTTAAACCTACGAATCACAATGATGAGATACGACGAGTAGCGGGGATTCCCTACCCCTAGGCGTCTTTATTAAATTGTTATTTCTTTTATACAATTGAACGACTGTGACCGCATATTTGCGAACATTTCTCGACTATCCTTATAGCTAGGTGATTGAAGAAGACATTGTTATTAGGCCTCCCAGTGTTCGATACCCGCTCGCCGCTACACCGTGCGCTTGCGGTAAGACTACAGTGTCGCCGCTCCGGGACGTGTATCCGGGGCGCGACCAAGTTTTTGGCGCCGTTGCCGGGGATATATCTCCGTGCATTTGTGCCATACTAGGTTGTGCTCTTGGGTTGCATTCCGTTGCGAACAAGTTTTTGGCACCGTTGCCGGGGAGGCAATAGTGTTTGATTCTACCTACCTAGCTATTTTTATTTTTTGTTCTATTATTTCTATTTTTGTTTTGCCCTTCCGTTGTGCTAACTATTTCTTTGAAACTCTGTTTTCCCTTGCATGTACACGAGATCCTCGGCGAACCCCGAAGAAATACTATACGATCCGGAGATCGAGCGTACATTGAGGAGGATTCGAGCGGAGAGGAGACCCGTTACGGAAGGAAATTTTATGACCCATCCTGAGACACCCGAAGAATTGGCGGAGCGAATGGCGAGGATTATTTCCATAAGAGATAGGCTTCGGCCTAAAACTTCTTCCACGACCTCGTCCATAGCCATGCCGGAGTTGGCGGCCAACAAAAATTTCGAGTTGAAGACCGGATTGGTGGTTCTTATGCAACAAGATCCTTTTCATGGGAACTCCCATGAAAATCCTCATTACCACATCCAGCTCTTCATATCAAAATGTGCCACCTTCCAAATGCCAGGCGTCTCCGTAGATGCTATCAGACTGCACCTCTTTCCTTTCACACTTAAGGACAATGCATTATATTGGTTGAGGACACAAGCTGAAGGAATCTTCACCACTTGGGATGAATTAGTGAGTGCCTTCGTCGACAAATTTTACCCGCCCTCCAAGACGGTGAAGATAAGAAGTGCTCTCATGTCCTTCAAGCAAGGACCACAAGAGACTCTCTATGAAGCATGGGAGCGCTTCAAGGACTTGCAACATCAATGCCCCCATCATAGCATTGAGGATTGGGAGCTCGTCCACAGTTTCTATAATGGACTCCAACCGGGCACGAAGCAGATTATTGATGCCACCGCAAATGGAGCCATTTTGTCGAAGACTCCCGATGAAGCTACGGCCTTGCTTGAGGAGATGGCCTCGAACAACCAACAGTGGGGCGACGAGCGAGGACACTCTTCGTCCTCCTTGAAGCCGTCTAGCATTTATGAGGCCAAGGCCGTAGCGGAGCTAGCCAACAAATTTGATTCTCTCCACAAGGTGGTGGAGAGATTGGAGAAATTCATTATGGAGCCTCAAGGAGCCCCTTCTACATCCACGCCGACAAATCATATGAGCGATTGGCAAGACCAATCCCAAGCCATGTATGTAGGAGGAGAGCAAGGAGAAGGAGCTTTGGAGCAAATTCAATATGTCGCGGGGAATTCTAGATATTGGGCCAATCCGGCCGCTAGAAACCATCCGGGTTTCTCTTATGCTAATAATGATGGTGCATTGAACCCCCTGCAACAACAAACTCCTCAAGCTCGGGCTCCACCACCACAACCGAATTATCCACCAAGGGGGCCACCGCAACAAAACTTCCCACAAAGGCAACAAGTAGGACCTTATAGGCCACCCAGGTATAATCAAGGGTGGAGAAATCCCAACCCTCCAAAAGCTCAACAACGTTCGGATTTTGAAGCTAAGGTGGATGAGTTTATGTCGGAACAAAGAAAGATCAACGCCACTTTGAAGGCGGGACAAGATTCTCTCGCCACCGTCGTCGCTCAAATTGGGGAGCAACTTGCTTTGCTCAATAGAAACAACCAACAATTGTCGGCTCAACCCGAGCCGAATCCACGGGGCAACACCGGCCATATCAATGCGGTCGTTGCGGTTACAACAAGAGGAGGGAAGGATACCACTCCCCCCATGACCCAAATCAAGGAACCCGTGGTGGAGAATCTACAAGAGAGCGAGCCGACAATTGAAGTTGAAAAAGAGAAGGAGCCGCAAGAAGTAGCAAAGTCTAGAGAGGAAGAGCTTATTGATGAGCGCCGATTTATGCCACCGGTGCCCTTCCCTCAACGGCTAGCTAGAGCCAAGATGGAGAAACGGCTAGCCAAGTTTCTCGAGTATTTGAGAGGGGTGAGCCTCAATATCCCCTTCCTCGACGCTATAGTGGAAATCTCATCTTACGCCAAGTTCTTAAAGGACTTGATTACGGGAAGGAAGAGGAAGGAGAAGATCATGCTCGCGGAGGAAGGGACTTGGTTCACAAATAGGGAAAAAGAGCCCGCCAAATTTAAAGATCCAGGGAGTTTCCGGATTTCTTGCACTCTAGGCGGCGTCCCCCTACAAAAAGCATTGGTAGATTTGGGGGCTAGTGTTAGCCTCATGCCTCTCTCCATGTTCCGGAAGTTGAATACCGGCACGGATTTAAAGCCTACCGACATGCGGATTCAACTAGCGGACAGGCGGATTACAAGGCCGGTTGGGATCCAGAGGACATCCCACTCCAAGTTCCGGGGGGCATATGTTTGCCATGTGATTTCGTGATAATGGACATCAAGGAGGAGGGCGATACATCGCTCATACTTGGACGCCCATTCCTCGCCACCGCCGGTGTCATCGTCGATGTGCGGGAGGGGACTCTTACCTTGAACGTCGGCAACATCGAAGTGGAGCTCCATATACCGAAGGCAATGAAGCACATGCCGTATCATGAGGAGCTAGATTACATGGACCTCCTCGATGAGGTCATTGAAGAGGCGATCCTCCACTCCATCGGCGCACCCCACGAAGATAGCTTCGAAGAAGGCCTAGATTTGGCTGAGGAAGAGAATATGGAGCACCCACCCAATATCTCCATGGCGATTGATGATTGCGACGCTGATGTCGCAAGAATACGGGAGCTCTGCAAGCTCTCGAAGTTGAGGACTCCGAAGAAAGCTCCGTCGATACGACGATCGGTGTCACCGACAAAGTCGAAGACCGGAGCAAGCTCTAGCTTGGGGGAGCCACCCCCAACATTGCCCATGACGAAGGGGCGCTGAGGAAGACCACACACCACCATGATCCAAATCCGAGCGGTCTTCCCGACAAATTCGACGGGTGCATCTCATATGCACCCAACATCCCGCGCTAAATAGAAAATTTAAAGGGGTCGAGCTCAAGACCTTAAACGAGCGCTTGTCGGGAGGCAACCCGATGGTTATCGCATTATTTCTATTTTAGTTTTTATTTTTGTTTTAGGCTTTATTAGTGTTTTTGAGTCGTTTGCCCGAAAAACTGTGACAACGGGTCCTATTTTCTTTGACAGGAGGAGGAGAAAAGGATATCTATTATATGGAGGATGACCGAGTCGAAGAAGAACGCTCCAGGAATGCGTTCGAGGCTTAGGAGGAAGAAGAAACCATCTGGAGGAAGAAAAACAGAGAGTAGAGCCAAAACGGAGCCCCGAAGCAGAAAACAGAGCCCCACTCGACCGAGTACCATAGCTACTCGGCCGAGCAAAGAAAGCCGTCCGCCCGAGTGGCGCACCAACGAGGGAAGTCTGCTGTACCTAACTCTCTGTCCTTTTTGTGATTTCAGTATAAACTGCCACTCGGCCGAGTATATTTCTTCACTCGGCCGAGTGAATCTGATACCCTCCTAGGGCGAAAATTGCCGAGTAGCTTGTGCCACTCGGCCGAATGGACTTTCTCCACTCGGCCGAGTGTGGCAAAGACACTCGACCGAGTCGTAAGTGGCGAGGAGTTTTTAAAATCCTTTTTCTGTTATGTCACTCGGCCGAGTGACAGAGTCACTTGGCCGAGTCATAACTTCACTTATATATTGCGAACGGGCTTGGCGCGACTTTCGAAACGCCCAAATCCCAGTTTTCGCCCGAGCCCGAGCCCCTTCAGCTCCCGCCCGTTGCGATCACCACTCCCTCGCCCGATTCACTTCGCCGCCGCCACCGCTCACCGCGCCACCGTCGGTGACATACCGC
Source organism: Scilla litardierei (assembly GCA_030789695.1). Lineage (NCBI taxonomy): Eukaryota > Viridiplantae > Streptophyta > Magnoliopsida > Asparagales > Asparagaceae > Scilla > Scilla litardierei. Next base: position 129,201,720 of record CM061141.1, on the reverse strand, counting down.
CCGACCACCCCCCGCCGCCGGCAACCTCCCTCACCACCGGCCAAGCCCCGGTAACCCCTATTTCGCGTAAAATCCTATTTTCTCCCCATTTTTGACGATCCGAGTACCCATTGAGCCCCTAACTCAAATCGATTTCTTTATTTATCTGTTATACCCCATCTCCCCCATGTATTTTGAATTTTATACGCTGATATCATTGTTTGATGTGCAGGCTATCTTGGGGGAGCTTAGGGGAGCTTTCGGACGCGCTATTGGCTTCGTGGAGGCGGCGACTTCGCACCTACCCGCTGTTTTGCTCTCGCGGCGTGTTCAGGTACCTTCGTTCCATATTTTTAGCACGCCGCATTTTTCATTAGTTGGGTGAGCACTCGGGGCACACATGCTGCCCCGTACACGGCCACGCACTCGGGGAGCTTCCGCCAAGCGGAAGCGGCAGGATGAGCCCGACCCCTCCCACGCTAGGGAGGACTCCCATCCACCTTCACCACCTCACCCCACACAGCCATTACCAACCGACCCCATCCACCAGCAGCCACTTCCAGCCGATCCCGTTCACGCACAGCCACCACCGGCTCCCGTTGTCGGGCCGCTGGGCATCACGTTCAGAGACGATGCACAGCGCGTCTGATTCGAGCGTATCGCCCAGCGCCCGATAGTACCCTCCAGGTTCGCCCATTTAGCTGACCTAGACCGCCTGGGGGTACTTGAGGGGATGCTCACGTTGTACGACAACGTGGGTTGGCGAGATTTTTTGTCTGTGTCGGCGGACACCTACGTCCGTCTGATACTCGAGGTACTTAGCTCGATCACCCGGACCGCTGAGGGATGCTCCTTTAGACTCATGGATCGAGAGTGTCAGATCACTCTCGATATGCTTAGAGCATTCTTTCAGTGGCCCGCAGTCCCTGCGCCCGACCGAGCCTACGCCCTCACACACATCCCTCCCCCATCTTTCGATTCACACGCCTTTTGGGCCAGGATCATGGGTTTACCACAGGCCTTTGACCCTAGTAGGGCCAAGGCCTCGGCTATAGTCCACTCCTGCCTCCGCATAGCCCAGCACCTTATGGCGACCACCTTTCTAGCGAGGTACGAGCCTGGGACGATGTCTACGCCTGAGCTCTATATGCTCTACGCGATGACTCACCCCAGAGTTCTGGATACGGATGGTGTTACGATGGTCCCCGCCGTTGAGATTGACGTCGCTAGCTGGTTTTTGGACCGCATCATCGTATCGATGGGCGCTCGCTCCCCGATATGTTGCGGCGGCCTGATCACCCTGCTAGCCCTGATGACCGGCGATGACCTTCTGACCGACTTGCGTCGACATTCGGGCCCCACTTCACTTTCGATAGACGTCATGGCCCGGATGAAGATGCTTCGTCTCCACGGCCAGCGGCACTGGGTATGGTTGCACGGTCCATTCGGTGCTGACTACATGATCCTCCCGAGCCCCGCTCGGACACACATAGGACCAGCACACGAGGACTGGCTTCCGGCGATGGATCTTCTGATCCCCGCCACCTACGTGCTTGAGGCCGAGGAGGCTGAGCAGGCACACCCTGCACCTGTTGACCCTGTGATCCCTCAGCCTGAGCCTGCACTTTCTGCTGCTCCTGACACCTCTGTCCACACTTCTGTCGGTGTCGGGAGTACACTTGCTGAGCCGTCCTCCACGCCCACCACGTCTACCACCACCCCCACCACTGCTGTGCCCCTGTCGGTTGAGCCACTCACCTCTCTGCTACCTGAGCGTCCACCCAGCATACTTGAGAGCGGCGAGTCTTCCTTCGCTTCTGTCGTGGAGACCCTATCCACTTTGATCTCTGCTGGGGTTTCGCCTTTTGTTCCCCACACTTCCTCCCCAGCGGTCGACCCTTCTGTCTCCACTGTAGCTGTCCTGTCAGAGAGTGTCGTGACGTCTGTTCCCACGTCTGTGTCACTGACCTCTCTTGCCGCATCGTCACCGATTTTGTCTTCCACTTCCACTGCTGCTGCTTCCACCTCACACCAGCCTGCGTCCCAGCCTCGCACTGAGGCTGCGCATCCACTAGTGAGCACAGCCCTCTTTCCACCCATGCCTGTTGTCTCGATCACCTACACTGCCCGTATCAGACAGCCCCGACCTGCTCAGCCTAGACCTGTCCATCCCTCCGCTCCACCACCCCCTGACGCCTTAGTTCAGAGCGTTCGTGCTCTTGAGGGGGTGATGCGTGGACTCAGGGGCGATTTTAGGGCTCTGTCTTCCACAGTCACCGCCATGCAGCACCGCCTCAAGCTACTTCCCGGCATTCACTTTTGCCTGACCCAGATTCTCGAGCGACTGCCACGACCACCACCCACCCAGCAGATTGTTCCACCCCCCACCACCACCCACCCAGCAGACTGTTACCCAGCCACCACCACCTCCACCTCCACCTCCACCTCAGGACGGAGATGGCGCAGCACCACCAGCTTAGGCACACCCTTGATGCCATTGATATTTTTTGTCATTATGCTGCCCATTCTCTGCTTGGTCCTGATGATTTTTGCCCACCCCTCCTCCCATCACTATTTTTGTCCACATTTTGATCATATCATTCTATATCCTTTTTCGGGAGTGAGGGAGAGTATTTTTGGTGACACACATATCTGCATCACTCTTATCCTTGCATACATCACATCCGCATCATGTTTTCATTTTGTTATTTTTATTTTTATTTCTTTTTATCATGCATGCATACCCACCCCCCACCCATTACACGTCTCTCGGTGTGCCACATTTCGCACATTGAGGACACTGTGCACTTTAGCTTGGGGGAGTGAGTCCTGACACTTTTTGCTTTTATCACCTTTATTTTTAGTTTTTCCACGTTTTTCCACTTTTGCACCCATTTTTCATCGTGTTTCTCCTTTTTTACCATGCATCACGTTTTTCTTATTTTCTTTGTGTGCTGCATTGTAAATAGTTTTTATTTTCTTTTATCTTTATTTCTTTCATCTCCTGCTAGAGATGACTTTTCTGTGATGATGACGACGTGGTGTTAGCTTTTCTCTATATGCATGCTATATTTGTCGTGTCATATCTTTTTATTTCTGATATCATATGCTATGTTCTGCTTTGCGTTTAGAAATGGTAACCCACTCTCTTTTGCTGTATGAAAATGGATGAAATTCTATTATTAGCTGATGTCTGATGATTCATATGTATGCTATCGTAGAAAACACACCAAGATTCACGCATTGATTGCTTATATCTGGAATACTGCTTTCTTTTCTCATATCACTTCTTATTGCATGATTTGTACGCTTCACTTCAGGTTGATTGAATGTTTGCTAGCATTGATAAATCTGGATTAGTTTACTTTTTGAGATTAAACTGAGTAGATTATATTACCCTGCTGAAGTTGTCATGCACGTCCTATAGAGTGAACTGAGAGATACATTTATTTCTTTCTCCACATATCTTGAACATAATTTCTCTATTTTATATTCATTGGTGAATCTCCCCTTAGCAATTCTATTATTGGCATCCCCCGTTATTAAATCACATGCTCCAAATTCCCCAAAACCCAAAGAAAAATACTTGTATATCCTTCTCTTTGATTTGGGATCATTTGTGTAAATATTGCTATGAAAAAAATAAAAAAAGAAAAAGATTTGAGAATAAGTGAAGAAAAGAGAAAAGAAGTTCGAAAACGATCCCATCTCATATCCTTTCTCTCTTTCTTCCTTCTTTTGCTTCTATTTTTTGTTGTTTTCTTTGATTTTTGGAGCTTCATAAGAAACGGGGATGTAAATATTGTTTTGTGTATGCCACCACGCTTATAGATAAGCTTACGGGAGAGAATCCAATGATGTGTGAGAGAGTGACTACCTGACGGTGCATGACAACCTAGGCTAAGTAATATTTTATACTCGGTGAGATTGCTAAAGTTTTACGAAATCCAGAAATCTACGCTTAGCATTCATTTCATGAAAACCACACTTTTTCTATTCTTACTACTCTATCGTGTGATATCTCTTATACTCCTTATACAAAGAATTCAATTGAAAAGTGTGTGATCTACGATATTGCATACCGCTTTAGATGCTTCAGACGATGTTAATCTTAGAATTATTCCATTTTTCATGATATATTGATATTCTTGGGTTTTCTATTTCGAATGCACCATTATACTATGATATCAAAATAAAAGTCTTTGACATGTGTTTTATATTCGATGCATGCTATATGAGTAAGCAAAACCCACGTCCTGAGAAAAATGATCTAGCAACTTCCCTCTTCGTTTTCTGCTTTGTTTTTCGTTTTTCATTTTCCATTTCTCCATCGTTTTCTTTATCTTTATCCACCGGGTTTGCTTTTTACTCATCTTCCTCGAGGACGAGTAAGAGGTAAGCTTGGGGGATTTTGATCACTCCGTATTTTACACCTTTTTTCTGCATGTTTGCATGCCATTTAGATCACTCAAATCGTGTTTTTCACGTTTATTCGACAATATTGTGATGTTTTTCACGATTTGTTGTTTTTGTCGTATTTCAGGAGATTTGGAGCGATTTGGAGTGATTCTGAGATGCACCCACTTCGGAGCGTCACCGACGACTCTCTTGAGGGGTATTCTGCGATTGGAGAGGAGTGGAAGAAGAAAGAACGTCGTAGGAGCGACGAGGAGGCAAAAATACGAAGAATGGGTATTTTCAGCATGCCACTCGGTCGAGTGAAGGAGTCACTCGGCCGAGCATAGACAGCCCGCTCGGCCGGCCAGAACGGGCACGCAACAGAGCGAATATCAGCGTGCACTCGGCCGAGCATCGCCAGACCACTCGGCCGAGCACCGAGCCACCCCTCGCCCGAGTGGAGCCAAGTCGACGGCAACCAAAAACGTCCAACTCTCTGAAATCCGTAAGTCAGCCCCAAAGACCGAATCGGCCGAGTGACGAACGACCGTCTGCCCGAGTGAAGATCGCCCATCGGCCGAGTGAAGAAAAGTCACTCGGCCGAGCGACTCCCGAGAAGACGACCCCCAAGACCCCCAACTCTCTGGAATCTGTCAGGGTCTATCACTCGGCCGAGTGACATTTATCACTCGGTCGAGTGAGCCGCGCTGCCTGTAGCGTAAACTGCGATTTTGAGGCTGCGCAGGGGCCTTTTCGTCAGGATTTTTTGGGCGATTTTGGGGGGTATTTAACCCCAGTTTTTAACCTAGTTTAGAGATCTTTTCCAAAACTTTTGGCAGCCTTTTTAGATTAACTTTTTAGGGATTAGATTTAGCTTTTAGGGAGGAGAGAAAAGTGATAATTTGTTGGATGCTATTTTGTTCTTCATTGATTTGTCTCTCTCTCCCTCAAAAACTCCATTTTTATTGATATTTTGAACATTGCTATGAATTCCATTGATTTTATTTGTGAATTTCTATTAAATTGCATGATGAATTGTGAGTAGTTCTATCGTCTTAGGGCGTAGGGATGAACCCTACGGGCCCTATTTCTAATTTGTGATGGATTGGTGAAATTATGCTAGAATTGATTAGGGTTAGTTTGGGATTGCTATAATACGAATAGCTAGGGATTCATACCGATTGGGATTTGCAAGAGATTGGATCCCAACTCGATAGGAAGCCCTAGAAATTTGAATTGGGTTGCAATTGAATTTCTCCAGAATCGGTTTGCAAGAGATTGGACCGAAACTAGGGTTTTCGATTGTAATTCTATACCAATACCCGTTTGCAAGAGATTGGACGGGTAGGAACTATCCCAACCTAGGTCGTAGCTCGAGTTTGCACGAGAGTGGGCTCGAGATACGATTGAACGATGATGTTGTTCTTCACGCTAGTTTGCCTAGGTTAGGGTTTGCAAGAGATTGGACCCTACCCTAGGTTGGCTATAGACCGGCAATAGCGCGAGAGCGTGAGCTTGGTTCTACATTTAGTTGCAACTAGTTTACCCGAGTTTCAAGTCTAGCAATTGTTAAACCTACGAATCACAATGATAATATATGGCGAGTAGCGGGGATTACCTACCCCTAGGTGTCTTTATTAAATTGTTATTTATTTTATACAATTGAACGACTGTGACCGCATATTTGCGAACATTTCTCGACTATCCTTATAGCCAGGTGATTGAAGAAGACACTGTTATTAGGCCTCCATGTGTTCGATACCCGCTCGCTGCTACACCGTGCGCTTGCGGTAAGACTACAGTGTCGCCGCTCCGGGACGTGTATCCGGGGCGCGACCAAGTTTTTGGCGTCGTTGCCGGGGATATATCTCCGTGCATTTGCGCCATACTAGGTTGTGCTCTTGGGTTGCATTCTGTTGCGAACAATATGCTCCCTGATGACTTGGTTGTGTATGTTTCTGGTTTAGAATCCCTCCCTTCTACTTGGTCTTATTGCTGTAAAAGTTTGGTTCACGGTTTAAAGTGTTTAAAAGATGGTCTGGTGAAGAGGGTTAGAGATGGGTTAAGTACTTACTTTTGGCGGGATAAGTGGCTGGGCTAACCGCTATTGGCGGTTACTGATCCTCTGCATGGGGAGGATTGTTCTCAGATTCTGGTCAAGGACTTTATTGTAAATGGGTCATGAGATATGGGGAAATTACTACAATCTATTCTAGATACGGTGGCGCAACGAATTATGGCTTACCCACTTCCCAAAATTTCAACATAGGAGGACATATATATATGGCATCTAACACAATGGGATTTTTTCTACTGAATCAGCTTATTTGCAGTTGCTGAAGACCCATTCCAATGGCTTGAAAGTTTAAGTGGATTGGTTATGGAAGTTACCTTTGCCTACCCGCTGGATGTACTTTTTATGGCTTGTCATCAAGGAAAGAATTGTGTCACACCCCACTTCCCATTATACTTGGGAGCGAGGACGCGAGTGGGTCCGTATGGGCAGAAGCAGTGAAGTTTAAACCCAATAAACGTCCGTGAATAACATCCATATGCATGAACTTGCATGCACTTCAAAAACAACAGAAATAACTATGGAATCAAAGCCAACATCCATATAGGAGTACACAAGAAGTAATAAGGCCCAAAACATGGGCAACAACAGAGTTCTACAAGAGGGTACATACCCTACAAAAGTGCAATAAATGAAATTCTAACAACAGCAGATAGTCCTTAGCAACTAGTCCTCAGTGGGGAGAACTCCTAGATCAGTGTACTCCTGGTGCTGAGGGTCAGTCTGCTCAAGCAGTTCGTCCTCGATGTAACCTGTCACATTTCAAACAACATGGAAATGTATGTCAGTAAGGGTCCTTGGCAAGCAAAAAGTGAGAGTAGGCCCTTGGCAAGATTTTCAAAGTAGTTTACATGGCAGTTAATGCATTTATGAATAAATGAACAATTATAATTACTAAGCAGTAAGAACAGATATTACATTAGCATGACAGTTCTATTTAAGTGAAAAGCAGAAGCAATTCTATATGTCGTATATTTTCAATATACCATTTTTAAGATGTTCATGAGTGTGTGTTCCATCTAGTGACTAAGGTTGATGTTGTTAGTCGAACAACTAGTGAATCTATCTTCTCGTGCCCTCCAAGGTGACCAGTTTACTTCGAACTAATGTCCGTGAACCCAACCCCACCCAGGTGTACGTCTCTGGACCACGAGCCAGAATCAGCCAAACCAGCCCACAAGGTGTATTATTAGCCAAACCGACCCGTAAGATAGCCAAATCGGCCTGCAAGATAGCCAAACCGACCTGCAAGATAGCATGATTTTTCAAGTGGTTCAAGATGTCCATATATGTACAGCAATGTTTGTAATTTACAAGGCATCATCAGTTAACTTATTAACATGTCCACACACACACACGGGTTTTTATCTTGCAATACACAACAGGTAAACATACGAAGTTGGTGTCGCATTAAATGAAACAGTATTTAAAACATGGAGACAATGTGCACTTGCCTGGTTTATTCGATTTCAAGTGCCCAGGTGATCGCAACAAGGGTCGTGTTTTATCCGTGTCATGGATTTTTTTTATCAGCGAAGGGGTTCTCAACGAATTAATCATGATATTAAGTTTCACTTATATAATACGCTTTATATAAATTGTTTATACACAGTGATATAGTTATACAGCTTTATACAATACACAGTCTTATATAACATGATGTCGTATACGGATCCACTTAATATAGTACTTCTAATATAGTATATTGTACACATATTATATTAACTAACTATAAGGATCCTGTCTATGGGGAAAACACTAGAAGGGGGGTTGAATAGTGTTTATGCAATTTAAAAAGATAGTTACACCAATTTAAATTTAATCCAACTAAATAATGCGGAATTAAAATTAAACCCAAAATGAAACACACGCAAACGCAGAGATGTTTCAAGGGTTCGGATTACCCAAGTCACTTCCTGACTTGTTCCCGGTAATCCTACGTCCCTTCCACCAGGATATCTCCGGATACTCAAGTTAGAACCCTAACTTGAGGTTTCCTTAAAACCCACTTGTGGCAACCCTACAAGTGAAATCGAACTACAATCGATTGACCTTGACTCCCACAACTTGGGAGCAAGCAAACCGCTCTCACAACCCGAGAGCAAATGCAAATAACGAAAGTTATGAAATTATAAAAGCAACACTTACAATCACCTACGCCTTGAAGTAGAACTTGAAGGAGAAGTGTGTTGTGTGTTGAAGACTCTCTTGGAAGAGAGGAGAAAGCCCTTTCTCTTGACTGCACCAAATGCCTAGAGAATAACTCTTTGGTTCTAGGTTGGAGAGCAAGAGATCAAGGATTGGAATTCTTAGGACTTTGGATTTGAGAGCTTTAAACTTTAGAATGAAAGCTTGAAAGATTTAGCAATAGCCTAGGTAAACTCTCAATGGAACACTAGAAGTCCCTTAAATAGGTTTCTCAAATCCACAAAACAGATTAGGCAAAAACCCAGTTGGAATCTGTGAGAAAAATCTCAACGGATAGAATCTGCGCTCGCGACAGTCGATTGATGAGGAAACCACAGTCGACTGTTGCACAGTCAGTATGGGTAGGTGAGAAATCATAATGGTAACTTACCACGTGGACAGTCGACTGATAAAGCAAAGACAGTCGACTGTTGAACCAACATGCGACTGTAAATACTTCTACAGGTGACTGGCCGAGAGAAGGGTAAGTTGAAGAATTCTGGAAATTGTCTCGGATAGCAGGATAGACGACTGATAAGGAAAAGATAGTCGACTGTTAATCAAAACAGGCGACTGTAAATCCTTAAACAGACGACTGTCAAATACCCTGAGAATTTCCAGAGAGCTAAGTCAACAAATTGGCTCACAGACAGACTACTGTTGCAGTATAGACAATCGACCGATCCAATAGACAGTTGACTGTATATTCAACATTAGACGACTGGCCGTAAAAATACAGATCAACAGAGTTTAGGTAAAAGATAGACAGGCGACTGATTTACAAACCACAGTCGACTGTCACTTGGACATGCGCCTGTGAATCGTTCATTAGTCGCCTATGCGAAATAAACAGAGAGGCCCAAAACTAGATTGTAACAGTTTGTGCATAACATGCGACTGTAGAACAAAACACAGTCGACTATTTTTAGGACAACTGTAAAACGTTCAACAGTCGACTGTTATATACAATACAAGCACAATCAAACTAGAAATGAATTGGAGTCTAAGGACAATTGATCTAATGATGTCCTAAGACTGAAATGAAGATGTATGTGAATGCAAGGATGGTGGTCAAAGGGGCTTGATATCAGTAGTGGCATAGGAACGGAGGGGAGACGGTGGAGGTTGGTCGTGGTGGTGCGGTTTGAGGTTGTCGGGGCTCTTGTTGGTGGCGTGGTCGAAGGTCGACGGTGCAGGTGGCTGTCGTCGGAGGTTGGAATGGAGGAGGGAAGAGTACGATGGCGGAGGGGAGGTTACTGCATTTGATGAGGACATGGGGTTGATGTTGTCGGAGGTTGAAGGAAGGATGGTTTAGGGCTTCGAGATTAGCATGTGAAGAGATCGGAGTTGAAGTTTTGTTGAGAGGCGGGCTTTGCGTGGGTTTTTGAAGAAGGAGAAGAAGGAGAATGTGTGGGTCGGTTGCGTGCAACGTGATAGGGGGAGAGGGAAGATATGGGGAGTTGTGGGTTTTTGGGATTTCACGCACGCAATCGTGCGCATAGGAATTATTTGCATGGATTGGTTGCGGAGGAGGATCTACATGTGAGGGGGTTTAACGTGACGAGAGAAAATTTAGTTAGGATATAATAGGCTTTAAAAAAATAAATTTAGTAAAAAAGTTTAGAGTTAAAAATTTAAAATTTGAAAGATATTAATATAGTTAAAAATTATTAGATTATTACAATTTCACCATTCGACTCGATATTATCCAAAAACTATATAGAAAATACCGGAGCGGTCGTGGTGTCGAGAGGATCGTGAATAAGGGGTCCGATCATGAGTTTGAGTCATGGAAAATAGTAAATAAAATCAAAACGCAAATATACACATAATTCGATGCATTAATAAACTACGTATGAAATACGTACGACAGAATGTGGCCGTTACATCCTACACACCTTAAGAAAAATTTCGTCATCGAAATTTCTATTAACTAAGGAGTATGGAACAAATATGGATAATGCTCTTGCATTTCATCTTCCTACTCCCAGGTGAACTCTCCAGGCGAGCCATGATACCACATCACTCTCACGAGCTCGATGACCTTGTTCATGAGCATCTTCTGACGTCGGTCTAAGATCTGCACTGGCTGTTGCTCATGTGTCAGGTCCAGTCGAAGCTTTGTAGAGAAATGTATGCCCTCGTGGCTATTTATCTTAATAAACATCTTGTTCAATAAATGAAAGTATTCTTTCTGGTAAAAATATTGTCTGAGTTATTTATTACTTGGATTATTCCCTTGGATTCAAAATTAGGTCACGCATGTTTCGCAATGTAGATTACGATTATGAGAAATGTCTGATCGATAGCAGCTTGAATCTTAAAAGCGTTCGTGGTCATAGATGTGTCGAGATAAGGGATATCGGCACATCGGACAGACCATTGCATCTTAGTCTGGTTGGTCTCATAACCATACAGCTTGGCGAAGTCGGAGACAGGGCGCAGGTGCTCACTAGAGAATGCGTCCACTGAACGACCCAAACAAAGAGTTATTAAATGGTTCAACATTAACTAAACTATCATTAATAACTCTAAGTGATAATAGGTAAGTTGGTCCTTAGGACTTGAGATCATTGTATGAAGCTATGTGTGAACAGTGTCACTTAGGTCTAAAGATCTAGCTTTGAGGCTAGGCCTGCTGAAAGATCGTAGGCTGGGAGACACTCGAAGCATATGAGCTAAGTAGTGATCAACAGAGGATTCGTCTCTTCCTTTAATGGGAAGTTAGTGTCGCAGGTTGGTACGGCTCTTGGTAAAACCTTGGCCAAGGTATGTTGTAACAGGTACAACATGTATGTACCAGAGACCGACGTATACTGACCACTGCTAGCCAATGGGGTTGATAAAGAACCATACCCTAGGCTAGACAAGTGACATAGTTATAACGAAGGGACTAAAACTGCGGAAATTATCACAGTCACAGTCAGAGTGATCCCGTCGGCACTCTTGCCAACGAACCAATCACGTAATCGATGATCCTGAAATAGGGATGACACCTACTGCTAGTGGTCACTGTCGTCTTGAGACTTCGAGTCTCGGCCTGTAGTAAGGGTCAGGCTGTAGGGTCTCATACCGAGTAACATTCACGTCGTAGTAACAGGGAGATTGTATAGAGGAAATCATAAGATGAAATGAGAATGTTAAATTCACAAGTTGGTTGTGAATTTGGAGCATTTGGAAATGGAGAGGATTTCGTGTGGAATCCAGAGGATCAAACCGTGTAGGAATCGGAGCTCGGATGAGCACAGAAACGCAAGAAAGGCGCAAAAGGAAGTGGGATAAACCCACTAGGGTCAAACGGGCGCAGCCCGCTGGGACCCAGCGGGCCAAGCCCGCTGGTAACAGCAGGCTGCGCGCCCGCACGGGTGCACCCTAGCGGGCACGCCCAGTTGTCTTAGGCGGGCGCCCCTGCTAAGCTTAGCGGGCCGCCCGCAACTTAAGTCATTTCTTTAGGGTTTAAGTGAAACCCTTGACGGCTACGAAACATGGGTTTTTGCTCAACTTTGAGCAATTGTTTGAGAGGTCAAACAAACTCGGATTTCATTGCCGTTTGTTCCTACGCGTTCACCATTACTAGCCCTTCGAAATGATAACTTGTATCATCTTTGAAGCTCAATGGTGAATGAGGATTAATTGATTGAAGTTAGACTTTGTGAAAGCTATTCTAACTAAAATGAATTAAATCCTAAAGCCTCTTCCTATCAATTAGTCCCACATTGCTCATAACAAAAGAAGCGGAGCCGGCCTCCTATATAAATAGGTGGGCACTCCCTTCTTTGTTTCTTGCACCAAGTCACCGATTAAGGAGCTCCGGAATATTTGAGCAAACTTAATCAAGACTTAAATTTATTCTCTTCCTCTATAAATTTTCCTGTCCTCCAACCGGGTCCTAGCAAGGCAACGGGGAGGTCCGAATCTGATTCAGAAGTCTATGATGCGGGTTTACTCAAGTGAAACTTTCTACGGCTAGTGATGGGCTTGGAGGCAAGGTGCGCTTCGGGAGCTGATCCAGTTTGCAAGGAGGAGCGACGCAACACGGGTCGGGAGGCGGCTCAGATCATGGAGCGCAAAACGGTGCGGAACATCTTGCCTGCTCCAAGGCAAGATTCCGAGTGAGTTAATTTAATATGCACTTAGTTTAATTAGTAGTTAGAACTTTCTCGAGTTGGTCAGACCCAACTCGAGTCAGTAGATTTCTTGGCTTAGGGAATTTTTCCTTAGGGCTATATTTATTAAATAGTTTAATAAATTATTTTCCGCTGTTTATTTTATTTTGTTCGTCTGACTTAGGACGAATAATTTTAAAATTAGCTCTAAGGGACCTTCAAAATCCCTACAAGCTTAATCTTCGAGTAATCGACAGCATGAGAAGGGTTGCTGATGTAGCGACGCAATTGAGATACATGAAAGATATCATGTACTCCCTTCAATGAGGTGACCATGCTAGACGATACGCTACCTCTCCAACTCGCTCTAGCACGTCGAAAGGCCCAATAAATCTCGGACTGAGATTGCCTCGCTTCCAAAACAAATCACCCGTTTGGGGATATCTTCAGGAACACGTGATCTCCTACCTTGAACTCCAAAGGATGGCGTTTAGCATCGGTACATTGCTTGTACCGATCATGTGTGATACGAAGCTTATCCTTGATGGTACGCACTATATCCACCGCCTCAACTATCATCTCTGGTCCCAACAGCTCTCTATCACCAACGTCATCCCAACTCAGCAGCGATCAACATTTCCTCCATAAAGTGCAGCAAATGGCACCATGCCAATGCTAGCTTGGTAACTGTTGTTGTAGGCGAACTCCACTAAATGCAAGTGATCCTCCCACGAACCTTTAAGATCCAACATGCAAGCTCGCAACATGTCCTCCAATATCTAGATAGTGCACTCCGACTGTCCATCAGTTTGCGGGTGATATGCAGTGTTGAAGCTCAAATTGGTGCCCAGACTTGCCTGCAGACTCTTCCAGAACTGAGACGTGAATCTCGTGTCTCGGTCGAAAATGATGCTCACGGGAACTCCATGCAATCTTACAATCTCCTGCACGATTATTGTTCACATCACGACATATACTAAAAGAAGTTATAAGGTATGAGAAAGATAATTACCTCCATATACTTCTTCGCAAGTATCTTCATAAATTGTCCTACTTGGAAGGGTACAAAATATGCAGACTTGATTAAGCGGTCAACGATAACCCAAACCATGTCATTATGCTTGGTGCTCCGAGGTAGTCCAGTAACAAAGTCCATGGTGATGTGCTGCCACTTCCAATCTGGAATCGACAGGGGTTGAAGCAAGCCAACAATACGATGATGTTCAGCCTTCACTTGCTGACACACAATGCACTTGGCGACCCTTTGATCTATGCTCCTCTTCATACCATGCCACCAGAAATTCAGACGAAGGTCCTGGTACATCTTGGTACCGCCAGGATGAATGGAATAGGGAGAGATATGCGCTTCATTCATAAGCTCTTCTCTGATATCACTTGAAGGTACACAAATCCTACTGTTGTATCTCAGGGAACCATCCTCATGAATGAGAAAATCCGCCCAAAGTCCAGCTTCAACTTGCTCTCTGATCTTCTGCAGCTTTTCATCTCCAGACTGTGCAGCTTTGATCTGATCCACAATCATTGACTGAATCTGCATATTCATAAGATGATGTGACTCCAGGTAAAGCAACTTCTATACTCATCTCCTACAGATCTTGCTGTAGCCTCCATTGAACTAAAAGAGTCATGACTGCTCGAAGTCTACTCAAAGAGTCGGGTACGATATTAACCTTCCATGGATGATACTGGAGGTCGATGTTGTAATTAGCCATCAGTTCTAACCATATGTGCAGCCTCATGTTCAACTCCTTCTGGGTGAAAATGTATTTCAAACTTTTGTGATCAGTGAAAATTTTCACTTTCTCACTCAGTAAGAAGTGTCTCCGAATCTTCAGGGATGCATCACAGAAGGTCTCGCCCGATGCATCACAGAAGATCTCAAATCCTCCAGTCCCATCTGTTGTAGCTAGGATTGGTGCAGATATAAGCCTTGCTTTCAATAATCCAAACACCTGCTCGCAAGAGTATGACCATATAAACTTGACATCCTTCCTCGTCAATCGAGTCATGGGCTCGGCTATCCTCGAGAAATCATTGATGAATCGACGGTAGTAACCCGCCAATCCTAGGAAACTCTTAATGTCTGATGCCGACCGAGGTGTAGGCTAATTACTGACTGATGCAACCTTTGCTGGGTCGACAGAGATACCATCGTCCGATACCACATGACCAAGAAATGCAATTCGGTCCAGCCAGAATTCACACTTGCTGTACTTGGCATACAACGGATGACGACAAAGCATCTCCAAAAAAAATCCTCTGGTGGTGCAATCTGATGAGGTTGCTGACCCTGATGTATCAGCTGTAGTTGGATCTCCAACATTCCTCTCATGACACCCATGAGTTCATGGATGTCGGGAGTACCACTTCCACTGGCTCCATTCCCGTTCCAGGTGTTGTGTCCTCCTGCCATGATGAGACAAGAAACTCGAGTAAATTTTGAGCACAAGATAAATCTGGACGTTTTGGCTAATGATAGTATTTCTATTGTTTTGAAGTTTGCATAATGCACGACCTGCATGGGCCACCCCAAAAACTTGTCATGTCCACTTCCCATTTACTTGGGAGCGAGAACACGAGCGGTGTAGCATAGGCTGAATCGGTGAACCTTAAACCCAATAAGCGTCTGTGAATAACATCCATATGCAGGAACTTGCATGCATTTCACAAACAACAGAGATAACTATGGAATCAAAGCCAACATCCACACAGGAGTACACAAGAAGTAATAAGGCCCAAAACATGGGCAACAACAGAGTGTAGGGTCCTGTCAAAACCACGATGTTAGGATCGAATAATAACATAGACTTATGTTAGCGTATGCTGTGCCGTAGTCTCTGAACTTCACCCTTAGATTTGCCACAACGGTCGGTATTTCGTCACGGAGGATCGAAGCAGCGTTTCACCGCCTAAATCTCTATTTAGAAGAGGATTTTAATGGAAGGGAGAAGAAGAACATAAGTTGCCTTATGCAAACTTATGGCATGGATGGAATGGTGTAAATGCCTTACCCTTGGGTCCTATTTATAGGCTTTAGGGGTAATTATTGTAGGAAATAACTAAATATAAGCTTATTAGCCTATATTAGCACATTTACTTATCTTCTTCTTCATTCACTTATCAAGTGCCTTTATGCACTTATAAAGTGACTTTTTCCACTTATCGAGTGGTCCTTTTCACACGAGAAAAGGTTCCCTTCGCGCACGCTTTCGTGCATGCGACATCTGAGGTCCATAGGCCCTCATACATCCCCTCATGGGTGTATATATGTCGTCCATATCCAACATCTTCCACTCACACTTGAGGGGATTGTAAGGAAACATATTTTCCTTTAGCTCTTCTGTTTATCATACCGAGAAATAGACCGTGTGACCGTCATGCACATAGAGTCCGCTGTTGTGCACTTGTTAGAGATACACAACACTCCTCAAAGTGCAAAGTTGAGTAGATCAACGCATTCTTTACCCCAGATTATTTCTTCACATTTCTTATACTTTATATTCAACAATTGAATCCCATCTGGATTACAATTGGCTGGCCAGCTTTGAATCTCGAAAGTCCAAATGTGAATATGAAATTAATCTTCCTCTTCTTGTGATCCTTTCGATCTTGACTTGACTTGCTTTTCTAACATGCCCCGCCGGACCGAATTGACCATAGTCCATAAGCAACATGCTAAGATAGCAATCACCCAGTCAAATCTAAAGGAACCAATTAGAGTCCATAAGGGTAATGAGTTAAGACCCATGTGGTCTTTGGGTCTCACATAATAGTAAACACAATTACTATTCTAACCCAATGGTCAAATGCATACGTAGTATGAATACGTATTACACCATCACTCCTTTCCCAGGGAGCGTATGTCTTAATGATGTTGTAAGGATGATGATCAGACACCACAATGTCTGATTTTGAGTCCCTTTTACTACTCAAATAATCTTCTGGACCCACATCCCGCATAAGACAGATTTAAGAATCCTCTTAGATCTTTTATAAGCATCCATATGATGCAGATCTTTCATACGACCATTTTGTTTAAGTCATGACTCTAAATCATCCGTCTAACGATTTTGACTTTAAACAGGTCTCATCTTTATTTTATCCGTCTGATATAATAAAGGCGGTTGCTCATGTGAGAGAGCCAACCTCAATCTGTCCGACATACTAGAAAATATATCTGAGATTTTAAAATGTTCACAAACATTTTCTAGAAACTCATATGCAATGTTGAAAAGAACTTATTCTTTTATTAAATTTGATCTTTTACAGACATGGGAATTTACATTGGTACAACTCAGCTCTTACGCAATCCTTGAGATGATAAGTGTTTATAAAACACATCTCTGGGGATCGCCTTCGTAAGCGGATCCGCTATCATCTCATGCGTAGATATGTACCTTATGTCTACCTTCTTGGTCTTATCATAGTCTTTTGCAAATTTGTAGCGGATATCAATGTGTTTGGTCTTACAATGGAATTTTGGATCTTTGACATAGGCTATAGATGCTTGCCTGTCACTGTGTATTTGTACAGCACCTGAGTCACTTGCATCAATTAGTCTGTCTAAGAATTTCCTAAGCCAAACAGCCTCTTGGACTGCCATGCTAAATGCTACAAACTCGGCTTCCATAGTTGAAAGTGTGATGCATGATTGTTTCTTGCTACTCCAGGATATTGCACCAGATCCGAGTAGAAAAACATATCCTGAGGTCGATCGTCGCTCATCGAGATCACCCGCCCAATCAGCATCAGTGTAGCCTTCGAGCTTCAAGGCATCTCCTTGATAGCATAAAGCATAGTCCGCAGTTCCTTTAAGATACCGCATTATCCTCTTAACCGCTTTCCAGTGTACTTGCCCTGGATTGGATTGGTAACGACTTACCATTCCAACGGCAAAACAGATGTCCGGTCTTGTACACATCATAGCGTACATAAGACTACCAACTGCACTGGAATATGGAACTTTTTCCATAATTTCCTTTTCCTTTTGGTTCTTTGGACACGATTTCAGACATAAATTATCGCATTTGCTTATAGGAGTATCAATGGACTTGCAGTCCTGCATATTAAAACGTTCTAGAACCTTCTTTATATAAGTCTCTTGTGAAAGAGAAAGAAGTTTCTTCGAACGATTCCTTGAAATCTTAACTCCAAGGATATATGCGGCTTCTCCCATGTCTTTCATCTCAAAAACTGATGAAAGCCAAGCCTTGATATCCATCACAAAGCCCTTGTCATTTCCGACTATTAAAATGTCATCTACGTATAGAGACATAATAACATACTTGCTTTTAATCCTCTTGATATATACACAGTTATCTTCATCAAGCATGGTAAAACCATTTGATAAGACAACTTCTTGAAATCGTATATACCATTGCCTCGAGGATTGTTTAAGACCATATATGGACTTACAAAGTTTACAAACCTTATGTTCGTTTTCTTCTTTTACAAACCATGTTGGTTGTTCCATATAGATCTCCTCGTCCAATTCTCCATTGAGAAAGGTAGTTTTTACATCCATCTGATGTAATTCGAGGTCTAAGCAAGCTACCATAGCCAGAATCAAGCGAATCGAGGTAAAACGAACAACAGGTGAGAAGGTCTCTTCGTAGTCTATCCCTTCCTGTTGCGTAAAACCTTTCGCGACAAGGCGAGCTTTATATCTGTCTATAGAGCCATCAGCCTTATGCTTGATCTTGAGAACCCATTTGTTCCCAATAGCTCTACGTCCTCTGGGTAAGTCAACTAAGTCCCAGACTTGGTTAACTTTCATGGATTCTAACTCCTCCTTCATCGCTTCCATCCATTTGTCTTTGGCAGGGCATGATACGGCCTGCTTGAAAGTAGCAGGCTCCTCATCTTCTTGTAGTAAAGTCATAAAGGTTTGCGGGAATTCATCCTCAAATCTTAGAGGAGCTAACCTTGTACGACTACTACGTCGTATTTGAGATTCTTCAAGTCCTTGTTGACTCGAATTTAGATCAATTCTAATATCACTCCCACTTGGAATGTCGTTAGAATTGCTCCCACTGGATCATTATTCCCGTATGGAATATGATTAGTATCATTCGTATCATCCATTGGTGAAGTTTGAAACGTATTTTTGTCTTCACCAAGAATTCTCCCACTCGAATGAGGTAATCCTTCTTGATCATTAATCTCAAATAGAGATAAGTCCTGACTTATCTCGCCCTGTCTTGGAAATTCATTTTCCAAGAAAGTGACATCCCTCGACTCAAATTCAATTAGACCTCCATTGTCTTTCTGACCAATGAAAACATAACCTTTGGAGTTTTCTGCGTATCGTATAAAGATACATTTCCTTCCATGTGGCCCAAGTTTGCCATACTTATGGGAGGAAATATGTGCGTAGGATGCACATCCCCAAGGTTTTAAAATGTTTACGTCAGGAGACCTTTGGTTCCACAACTCATAAGGAGTGGAGCTAACTGATTTTGAGGGTACGCGGTTTAAAATGAAAGTGGCCGTCAAGAATGCATCACCCCAAAAGGTGATTGGCAAGTTAGCTTGCGCCATCATTGAACGGACCATTTCCATTAAAGTCCTATTCCTCCTTTCTGCAACACCATTTTGTTGCGGAGTATAAGGCATAGTTACCTGATGAACTATGCCCTTTTCATCACAAAGTTCTTTAAAACTTGTTGATTGATATTCACCGCCCCTATCGGTTCGCAAGACCTTAATCTTGTGATCTAATTGATTTTCCACTAAACTCATATAGTTTTTAAAGCAGGTTAATGCTTCACTTTTGTGGGATATCAAATAGATATGTCCAAATCGGGTGAAGTCATCAATAAAAGTGATGAAATAGGACTTCTCGCGTCTTGTCTTGACATTCATCGGACCACATATGTCCGAATGGATGAGCTGTAATGGAACCTCGGCCCTTGTGCCGGTTCCAAATGGCTAGCGACAAGATTTCCCTACAAGGCAATGTTTGCAAGTCGACATTTCGACCTTTGAAACATTGGATAGAAGGCCACGTTTGGCAAGTCTATCCATTCATGTTGGTCCAATGTGACCAAGCCTTGCATGCCAACAAATTACATCTGACTCATAAGTCGAAGAATTTGCAACAAGGAAATTTTCATTACAAAATGAGGAGTCATACATTGTATTTAATACAATAAATCCTTTGAAAACATACCCAGAACCAATTAGAGTATTATTACAAGACAAGTCCACTTTACAATTATGAAAAAACCAGTTATAACCAAGACCCATTAACACGACCACAGATATAATATTCCTTCGAATATCCGGAGCGAAGAGGACATCATGTAGTAAGATAGTGCGGCCGTTGTCCAAGACGAGCTTGCAAGTCCCAACGCCTTTCACTTCAACACGTGTGTTGTTTCCTACATATATCCACTTTGTTCCTTGGGGTATCCGGTGATACTCCACGAAGGACCGTCTGTCCCTTGCTATGTGGTCGGTGGCACCTGAATAAATTATCCAAAATGGATTAGATTCTACAAGAAATATTGAACTAGAAACACATATGTAACTAGTATTACAAGTTACCTTGTCACCTCCATCCGTACAAGAACGGGCATAGTGACCTAACTTGTTGCACTTGAAGCACTTGATCCTCTTCAAGTCTTTCTTCTTGTGCCATTTCTTGTTCCCACCCTTATGTTTGGGTTTCTTGGTAGACTCAAGTTGCTTATTACGTTCATTAGTAAACTTCGAACGATTTTTCCGTTTCTTTCCCCCGTGTGAGGAACTAGCAACCATGTGCACTTCTGCACTTGGCTTGGTAGCCGCAAGCCGCTCTTCCTCTAACTCGAGGTGCTTAGAAACATCGCTGAAGTTCTTGATGCTCTCATTATGAGTGAGATGCATCTTCATTTGGTCCCACCCATTTGGTAGAGAATGTATGACTGCTTGGATTTGTTGCTCATCAGTGAGCACATGACCTGCATCCTTTAACTCTGAGATTAGATTCGCCATATGTCGCAGATGTTTCCCCATGGAATGATCTGGACGTTTCTTGTGTGAATCAAATCTTATAGTTAAAGAACGAAGTTTGGATACTGAGGTGCCACCAAACTTCTCCTCAAGCTTGGACCATATGTCCATGGCTAGGTCATGCTCTCGGAAGATGCGCATTATGTCATCGGCCATACTGGACAATAACGTAATGCGAGCTATCTTGTTCTTCCGAGACCAAGCATCAAAAGCTTCCTTGTCTCGTCTGTGTTGGGCCGTAGTGCCCAACTCGGGTTCAATCATTACGTTCTTTAGAGTTTTGAGCACTTCTTGCTCCTCTAGAACATACTGTATTTTAATGGACCATAATTTGTAATTATCACCGTTGAGTTTTTCACCTCTGTTTAACTCAGCGACGATGTTCTTTGAAGCGGAAGACATTTTAGCTTTAAAATGCTGCAAAAGATATGAAAAGAAAGGGTTGATCAAAAACATTGCATTAATTTCATTTACATAGACATCATATTGTTACATTTTCATGATTCATTAGTCTCGGCCAGCAGACTGACCAGGGAAATGGCTAGTCCATGGTTCACTACCCCCAGACTGAGCTGAGGTGTCCCACAAACTAGTCCAAAAGACCACCGGTCGAATCATGATCCATTGAGATGCTGAATCAATCGAATGTGGAAATTTTCAGACTAGTTTAATATCACTCCCACTTGGAAAAATCCCACTTGGAATGATATTATTATATTTGATAAGTTACTTTCGAAAAATATTGAAGATGTTGCTCTAGAATCGGAAAGGTCTCTACGATTCCAATCACCATCTAGAACAACTTTCAATATTTCCCCCTCACTTATCAAACGATAGTACTCTTATAGTACTTTGCAGCGGAAAAGCGTTTTTGAAAAACGTATTTTGAAAACGTATTTTGCAAACGTATTTTGCAGGGCCTACACCCCATTACAGGGTGACATAGCCGAAATATTTCGACAATTCCCCGGCCATTGCCGGGGTCGTGTCGTGGCCATGCCAAGGCCGAATTATTCTTCCTTCCGAAGAGAGAGTTGCCATCGCAACTTGGCCAAGGCCAAACACCCTTTGAGGGGAGTTTTCTGCAAGCCACCGCCGCCGGCTCCCGTATGGATCCAAGCGCTTCCCCCCTACAGGAGAATTTTGCCGCAGACAACTGCCGCCGGCTCCGTAGAGACCGGCCATGCAAGCCACCCCCTTCCGGTCATGCAAGCCCCCCTTCCCCCATCAAAATACAGGGCCAACCGGGGCTTGGCCCTGGCCGAGGCCAAGGACCGGCAATGACCGTGGCCCTGGCCTCTGCCAGGGCCGGCCGTGGCCCTGGCAGCGGCCAGGGCCGACCTCGGCCTGGCCCTGGCAGCGGCCAGGGCGCCGGCCCTGGCTCTGCCAGGGCCGGCCAGGCCCCTGGCCAGGCCCTGGCCTGAGGCCAGGGCGCCGGCCCTGGCAAAGGCCAGGGCCGGCAGGGCCCTGGCCCCCGGCCAGGGCCGACAGGGCCCTGGCCCCCGGCCAGGGCCGACAGGGCCCTGGCCCGGCCCTGGCCGGGCCGCGGCCAGGGCCCCCTGGCCCTGGCCGAGGCCGGCCATGGCCGGCCTCCCCCTTGCATGGGGTTGGCCGTACACCCCCACCGGAGGGGTGGCCGTGGTTGTTATTGGCCGTAGCCAACCCCTTCCGCATGGGGAGGGGGATGCATAGCCTCCATTGCCAATATGGCCATAGCGATCATGCACAAAAGGGATCTTCTTCTCCGATGAGAATAACCACCATCGTCTTCTCCGATGAAACACACGTTCGTCGAGAAAGTAGTTATTCTTTAATGGCCATGTGCCAAAATGAAAAATAACACACTTTCAAGGCCGCAAACTTCACGCTCCACATGAAGAGAGTTCACATTCCCAATTGAATGGAGACTCAGCATCCATGAAGAGTGCGAGTTTGGCGAGATGAACGGTCAGTTCTTCCCGTCACGGAGAGTTCCTGCCATATCCGTAATGACAGAAGACCCTAACGTGAAAAGAACAACTGCTGCGATTCTCTCCGTCACGATGCGCTCCTACCATATCCATAATGGTAGGAAACTCATTTGTGAAAAAGACAACGCCTCGTTCATTGGTTAGACTGGGGCGACGGTTAGACCGGGGCGAACCCGTATGGCTCTGATACCAATGCAGGGTCATGTCAAAACAACGACATTAGGATCGAATAATAATATAGACTTACGTTAGCGTATGCTACGCCGTAGTCTCTGAACTTCACCCTCGGATTCACCACAACGGTCGATACTTCGTCACGGAGGATCGAAGCATCGTTTCACCGCCTAAATCTCTATTTAGAAGAGGATTTTAATGGAAGGGAGAAGAAGAACATAAGTTGCCTTATGCAAACTTATGGCATGGATGGAATGGTGTAAATGCCTTACCCTTGGGTCCTATTTATAGGCTTTAGGGGTAGTTATTGTAGGAAATAACTAAATATAAGCTTATTAGCCTATATTAGCACATTTACTTATCCTCTTCTTCATTCACTTATCAAGTGCCTTTATGCACTTATAAAGTGACTTTTTCCAATTATCGAGTGGTCCTTTTCACACGAGAAAAGGTTCCCTTCGCACACGCTTTCGTGCACGCGACATCTGAGGTCCATAGGCCCTCATACATCCCCTCATGGGTGTATATATGTCGTCCATATCCAACACAGAGTTCTACAAGAGGTTACACACCCTACAAAAGTTCAATAAATGAAATTCTAACAACAGCAGGTAGTGCTCAGTAACTAGTCCTCAGCGGGAGAACTCCTGGATCAGTGTACTACTGGTCCTGAGGGTCAGTCTCCTCAAGCAGCTCGTCCTCGATGTAACCTGTCTCGTGACCTGAATACATTTCAAACAACATGGAAATGAATGTCAGCTAGGGTACTTAGCAAGCAAAAAGTGAGAGTAGGGCCCTTGACAATATTTTCAAAGTAGTTTACATGGCAGTTAACGCATTTATGAGTACATGAACAATTATAATTTCTAAGCAGTAAGAACAGATATTACATTAGCATGGCAGTTCTATTTAAGTGAAAGCAGAAGCAATTCTATATGTCGTACATTTTCGATATAGCATTTTCAAGATATTCATGAGTGTGTGTTCCATCTAGTGACTAATGTTCACATCGTTAGTCGAACAACAAGTAAATCTACATTTTCGTGCCCTCGAAGGTGACCTGTTTACTTTCGGCTAATAATACACCAGTTTACTTTTCTGGACCACAAGCCAGAATCAGCCAAACCAGCCCACAAGGTGTATTATTAGCCAACCGGCTCGCAATATAGCCAAACCGGCTTACAAGATAGTCATGATTTTTCAAGTGGTTCAAGATGTCAATATATGTCCAGAAATGTTTGTAATTTACATGGCATCATCAGTTAACGTATTAACATGTCCACACACACACAGAGGTTTTTATCTTGCAATACACAACAGGTAAACATATGAAGTTGGTGTCGCATTAAATGAAACAGTATTTAAAACATGGAGAAAACGCACACTTGCCTGGTTTTGTCGATTTCAGGTGCCCATGTGATCGCAACGTGTGGCGTATTTTATCTGTGTTATGGATTTTTAATATCAGCTAAGAGGTTCTCAACGATTTAATCATGATATTAAGTTTCACTTATATAATACGCTTTATATAAATTGTTTATACACTATTGTAACGACTGGTTTTTCATGTACTTGGATTAACTATATTATATATATATATTATATGTGTTTTGGTTGATTTTCTCCTTATGTGTGGTTTTCGTCTCCGTAGCCTTCGTTTTCGTTCGTTTCGTTGTGATTCTTTAACTTCTTCCTTATATCGTTGATCTTGGAGTAAGTCACTCATGACGAACTTCAAATCGCTCATATTTTAGAGTTAGAGTGATCTTAGAAGCTATAGAAATCTTCCTGAATCTTCGCGCTTCGATTCGGCACTTTTAGTGCACTTTAGTTGGTTCAAGAAGGGGAACCAACCGACTAGATTGAGATCTAGTCGGTCGGCAACTCTACTCAAACCGACTAGTTCATTAAATCAAATGTACAGGAGTTACTGTTTACTTTTAGTCGGTCCAAGAACAACCACCGACCGACTAGATGTGAAACTAGTCGGTCAGAACTTGCTCTCAGACCGACTAGTTCCTTTGATTAATTTTACCTGAGTTACTGTTTATCGTTAGTCGGTCCAAGAACAACCACCGACCGACTAGGTTGCAAACTAGTCAGTCAGCCATTGTTCTTTAACCGACTAATTCTTTGACCATTTCGACAACCTGAGTTACTGTTTGGTTTTAGTCGGTCACAGTTGGTCAACCGACAGACTAGTTGTTGAACTAGTCGGTCAACAACCCTTCTTTGACCGACTAATCACTGTCGTAAACCTAGGGTTTGCCCAGCCGCCGACTTTTCCTATTTAAACCCCCCAAACATTTTTCTTTCTTCTTTCAGTTCTCCTGAGCCTCCTTCTTCCCCAAATCATCATCCATCTTCCCCTAGACATCCTCCTTCATCAAGAGCCCCTCTCCCTCTCCATTTAGGCTGGCCATCTCCTCTAGGCCGTCATAAAACCCCCAAAATCCCATTTCTATAGATTTTCTCCCCATTTCCAGATCTGAGCCCTAGTTTCCCGGATCGTTCTTCCGTTGTCGTGCTTGCTCGACATCGATCTTCCGCTTCCTACGGTAGTGTTCGAACCTTTAATATTTTCATCACCCACATTTGATATTTTGAAACCCTAATATAAATGGATGTTGTTTTGATGTTGTTTCTCCATAACAGCGACTTTCCCCGTAGATTAACGTTTGTGAGACGAGCCTTCACGTTCGTCATCCTCGGTGTTAGGCAAGTGAAACTTGCCACTTAGGGTTTTGGGCCATGTCTTAGGCCATTTGCTTGTTGTAGGCGTAAAAGAGACTAGGCGACGAAATGATACTCGCCTAGGCGCAATTTCAGGAACTAGCTTGACAACGAAGTTAGATCCGTCATTTATCATGTTGCTTAAGTACTACCATGTCACATTTAATTTTAATTAACGGTACGCGAATTAATTGCCATCTATGCTATCCATGTTGAATGTCGCATTCGTAGCACACGCTACAATACTTGTGTTTCCTGGCTCGTGTTCCAGAAGCGGGCCACGTGTGTTGGTTGATAGCCAATGCCCGATCTACTTGTTTCCGGCTAGGCACCTGCGTTGCAGGCATAACCCTACGCCATACGTGTTAAATACACTTCCTGGCTCGTGATCCAGAAGCGAGCATTCCGTGTTCGGGGTAATGCCCTGGCTTGATATACGTGGAGGGGTAGGGATAAGCGGTCACCTGAGCTTACGAGTTGGCCCGATCAGCCACTCTAGCCAGCAGACGAAATCTCTGTGCACAACTTGTTTACTTGACGTGTTTACTTGACGTGATCATTTGACATGAACCACTTGACTTGTACTTGTCCGTGTTTTTACTTGTAAAACTTGTTATCCACGACATACTTGCTACTTGTACCTCTCTTTACTTGTCACTTCCATACTATACTTGCCATGTTATGCATCATATTATAACTGCTAGGTTGTTAGTGTACTTTCCTTTCAGTTTCCTTGCCCAAGTCTTTTAGACTTGCTGACATGTGCCCCTTTACTCTTTTGGGTGACACATGTTAGATCCCGAGCCTGAGAGTGCTGCGAAGGACGTGGTGTTTGCTGACGCTGAGTCAGAACCTGCGTTCGTTGAGGAGTACGAGGACACGGGCGATCAGTCGTAGAGGCTGCTTGTGTTCTTCGTGTTAGACTGTTTTTGTTGTCGGTGCGTGGCACCAGTACTCTGTTTATGTTTGTCTTTGTTGGCCTTGTTCTGGGCCTTTAGACTCTTTCTTTTAGCCTGGTGGCTTTTCTGGATGTTGAACTTAATTTTAATGTTGGACAATGCTGAGATTTGGAATCTTATTTCTGTTTCTCCTTGTGTTATTATCTTATTCTGTTTGTGGTTACAGGGACCTGCACTTGTTTTACTGACGCTTATCGGGCGTGTAGCTTCACAGCTCCACACCCGTGCGGACCTTCTCACGTCTCGCCTCCATTTTAGGGAAGCGGGGCGTGACAGGTTTTGTTGGTGGCCCATGCAGGTCTATTCTGTAACTGCGAATATCGGAATAAAGATAATAATATTAAAATGTCCAATAAACTAAGTTCGACATCCGAGTCATAAGCTATGAGTCTAATCTGTTTCGTTTTCTGTGTCATTAGATGGCAGGAAGGCAATTTACCCGTGGTGGTGGTAGTGCGCCCCTTCATGACGAGGAGCCTGAGCGGGAGCCCACCAATGGGAAGATGATGCAGATGATGCTTTAGATGATGCAGGTGTAGCAGGGCGTGCTCCTGCAAGTCCAGAATGCTCCAGGTGCTCGAGCTGCCCGGGCGATTCTGGATGCCCCTCGCTCCGAGCCGGGAGCGAAGCAATTTCGGGAGCTGGGTCCTGCTTATTTTGATGGATCTGAGGGTCCTCTAGCTTCCAATGAGTGGATTCGGAACATTGAGGATAATTTGAAGATGGCGAAGATCAGCCCGGCTGGATGGGTTGATTTGGTGAAGAGGCAGCTCAAGGATAATGCTCGGAACTGGTGGGATGCAGAAGAGAAGATGCTGGTGGAGCCGATAGCTTGGGCTAACTTTAAGTCCAGGTTTGATGAGGATTTCTTTCCGAAGGCTGCTAGGAAGGAGATGCTGCAGCGCTTTATTGAGCTGAAGCAAGGGAGCTTGACGGTGGACCAGTACCACCAAGAGTTCACTAGGCTGAGTCGGTTCACACCGAAGATGGTGCAGGATGCTGATAAGAGGGCTCAGAGGTTCCTGTAGGGACTTTCTTTGGAGCTACAGAGTTTTGTGTCTTCCTCTGATCTGGACTCTTATCAGAAGGTTCTGGTCGCTGCGAGGAGGCAGGAGCTGAACCTGAGCCAGAGGAGGGGACATGTTTCTGGTGCTGGGAAGAGGCCTGTGGAGCAGTCCAGGGCTGTGGTCAGGCCGGGGTTCAGGCCCAACGAGCCAGTTCAGTTTAAGAGGCCAGGAGGGCCTATTCAGAAGACTTGCCATTTCTGCGGCAAGATCAGGCATATCAAGGATCAGTGTAGGAGATTCCTGGGCCAGTGTGTTGTCTGTGGAGATCCTACCCATACCATGAAGGATTGTCCGAGGTCGAAGCAGTCTTGGAAGGCATCTTTTGCAGCACAGCCGTTACAGCAGAGAGCGTCTGTTCCTACTGGACGTGGAGCAGCTCTTGTTCCACAGAGGCAGGCTTTTCTGCCGAGGAGGCAGGCTTTTCTGATGACCGCTGTGGAGAGCGAGGCTGTGGATGAGGTTATTGTAGGTAATCCTCAGTCTAGCTGTTCCTGCTTAGTTGGTTTTGTTTGTTAGATTATGTTGTTTGCTTGAACATGATTGTTTGCTAGACTAGGGCTTGATTGTTAGACTGTTTGTAGGTGTGTTTTTGGTGTGCACTTTTCCTGCACGAGTTCTCTTTGACTCTGGTGAATCGATGTGCATTATTTCTCGGAGCTTCGTGGAGAAGCATTCCTTGTCGGCGTCCCCTCTTTCCAAGAGTTGAAATATCGTTACAGGGAATGGCGTGGTCTCGATGCATCGTGGTTGCAATTTTTGCTCGTTGGTGGTCTGTGGACATGAGCTTTACGCTGATTTCATTGTCCACGCCATCATCAACTATGATGCGGTCCTTGGGATGGATTGGCTTGCGAGCTTCTATGCTACGATCGACTGTCAGAGGAAGAAGGTGGTGTTCGAGATTCCCGGACATCCGGTATTTGAGTTCAGCCGAGGTAGCAGTTTGCTTGGTCATGTCAGATTTCGGGCCAGGCCGGTGGAGATTGTGGCTATGCAGATGGAGCTGGAGAGGCCAGCGGTTGTGCGGGACTTTGATGACGTCTTCCCCGAGGAGATGTCTGGATTGCCACCCGATCGGGCTCTCGAATTTTCGATTGATCTTATTCCAGGAGCGCAGCCAATTTCGAAGGCGCCATATCGTATGGCTCCCGCAGAGTTGGAGGAATTGCGGAAGCAGCTGGATGAGCTTTTGCAGAAGGATTATATCAATCCTAGTGTGTCTCCGTGGGGAGCACCGGTGCTGCTGGTGAGGAAGAAGGATGGTTCGCGTCGCATGTGCGTGGACTATCGGGAGCTGAATGCAGTGACCGTAAAGAATAAATACCCGTTGCCTCGCATCGATGATATTTTTGATCAGCTTGGAGGTTCGAGGGTGTTTTCAAAGTTGGATCTGAGGAGTGGTTATCATCAGCTGAAGGTGAAGAAGGAAGATGTTCCGAAGACAGCATTCAGGACGAAGTATGGACACTACGAGTTCGTGGTTATGCCTTTCGGTGTAACCAATGCACCCGCAGTTTTCATGAATCTGATGAATCTGATCTTCTACGACTTTTTAGATAAGTTTGTTGTTATCTTTATTGACGATATTCTGATCTATTCTAAGTCGGAGGAGGAGCATGCCTCGCACTTGAGGACAGTATTGGAGATTTTGAGGAAGCATCATTTGTATGCCAAGTTTTCGAAGTGCGAGTTTTGGCTGGACAGAGTTGCTTTTCTCGGGCATGTGGTGACTGGAGATTGTATTTCAGTGGATCCCGAGAAGATCCGGGCCATCAGAGAGTGGCCTATTCCGCATCCAGCGTCTGAGATCCGGAGTTTCCTTGGACTTGCTGGTTATTATCGGCGCTTCATTAAGGACTTTCCCGTATTGCTGAGCCGATGACCAGATTGACGCGGAAGGATGTACCTTTTGTTTGGTCGGGTGATTGTGAGAATGCCTTCGGTGTTCTGAGAGAGAGATTGACGACTGCCCCTATTCTTGTTGTGCCTGATCACAGCGGTGGATTTGAGATCTTTTGCGATGCTTCTGGCAAGGGTCTCGGTTGTGTGTTGCATCAGCATGGGTATGTTGTGGCGTATGCTTCGCGTCAGCTCAAGACTCATGAGAAGAATTACCCGACGCACGATTTGGAGTTGGCTGCTGTCGTGTTTGCGCTCAAGATTTGGAGGCACTTCTTGCTGAGTGAGAAAGTGAAGATCTTCACCGATCATAAAAGCTTGAAGTATATTTTTACTCAGAAGGAGCTCAACATGCGACATCGTCGATGGTTGGAGCTCATGGCGGATTATGAGATTGATTTGCAGTATCACCCTGGCAAGGTGAATGTGGTTCCGGATGCACTGAGTAGGCTTCCAGCGGTGATGATTTTGACCTCGCAGTGGAGATTACAGCAGGATTTTTGCTAGTCTGGATTTGAGATTGTTCTTCCTGGGGAGGCTTCTTCGTTGATGAGTATGCAGATTCAGTCGACGATCGTGGATCGGATCAAGGCTGGCCAGGCTGAGGATCCGAAGCTGGTGAAGATTCGGGAGCAGGTGGAAGCCGGTCTGTGGACTGATTTTTTGATTCATGAGGATGGCTCACTGAGGTTTGGAGCTAGGTTGTGTGTGCCAGCTGGGGATATTAGAGAGGAGTTGATGGTGGAGGCACACAGTTCGCCGTATTCTGTGCATCCTAGTGGGACCAAGATGTACAAGGATCTTCGTCTGAATTTTTGGTGGCATGGCATGAAGAGGAGCGTGGCTCGGAGTGTAGCCAAGTGTTTGGTTTGCCAGCAGGTAAAGGCGGAGCATCAGCGTACGGCAGGGTTGCTACAATCGCTTCCGATTCCGGAATGGAAGTGGCAACACATCACTATGGATTTCGTGACTGGACTACCTCGGAGTCCGAAGTAGAATGACACAATTTGGGTGATCGTAGATCGATTGACCAAATCCGTGCACTTTATTCCGTTCCGAGTAGGACAGTCCACTGAGGCTCTAGCGAGGAGATACATGGAGGTAAATTCTTTTACTCTCCGTTTCTATTTCCTTTTCCTAGTTTAGATAGTGATGTAACGTGAATCGTGTAGGAGATTGTACGACTTCACGGAGTCCCCGTGAGTATCGTGTCGAACAGAGACACGAGGTTCACATCTCAGTTCTGGCAGAGTTTGCAGAAGAGTTTGGGTACGCGTCTGAGTTTCAGCACGGCGTACCATCCGCAGACAGATGGCCAGTCCGAGAGGACAATTCAGATCTTGGATGACATGCTGAGGGCGTGCATGTTGGATTTCAAGGGTTCGTGGGAGGACCATCTACATCTGGTGGAGTTCTCTTACAACAACAGCTTCCAGACGAGTATCGGCATGGCGTCTTTTGCCGCGTTGTATGGGAGGAAATGTCGATCGCCATTGAGTTGGGATGACGTTGGTGATCGGGAGCTGTTGGGGCCTGAGATGATTGTGGAGGTCGTGGATGTTGTCAGGAACATTCGGGAGAGGTTGAGGATTGCTCAGGACCGTTTTAAGCATTGGGCGGATGCTAAACGCCGTCCTTTGGAGTTTCAGCCAGGCGATCATGTGTTCTTGAAGATTTCCCCGAATCGTGGTGTGATTCGCTTTGGGAAGCGAGGGAAGTTGAGCCCGCGATACATTGGACCGTTTGACATTCTGGAGAAAGTTGGCGAGGTAGCCTACCGCTGAGCCTTGCCGCCATCTTTGGAAGGAGTTCACAATGTTTTCCATGTGTCGCAGCTTCGTCGATACATTAGCAATCCATCTCATACTGTGGATTTCTCGGAGATTACCGTTCGCCCTGATATGACGTATGACTAGCAGCCAGTGCAGATTCTGGACAAGCGTCAGAAGTCGCTCTGGAACAAGGTTGTCAATCTTGTGAGGGTGATGTGGCGACACGGCTCGCCTGGAGAGTCTACTTGGGAGAATGAGGATGAGATGCGAGAGCGTTTCCCACTTTTGTTCCCGGACACGTGAGTGTTGGGAGAATTTTTCTTAAGTTGGGGAGGATGTAACGACTGGTTTTTCATGTACTTGGATTAACTATATTATATATATATTATATGTGTTTTGGTGGATTTTCTCCTTATGTGTGGTTTTCGTCTCCGTAGCCTTCGTTTTCGTTCGTTTCGTTGTGATTCTTTAACTTCTTCCTTATATCATTGATCTTGGAGTAAGTCACTCATGACGAACTTCAAATCGCTCATATTTTAGAGTTAGAGTGATCTTAGAAGCTATAGAAATCTTCCCGAAGCTTCGCGCTTCGATTCGGCATTTTTAGTGCACTTTAGTTGGTTCAAGAAGGGGAACCAACCGACTAGATTGAGATCTAGTCGGTCGGCAACTCTACTCAAACCGACTAGTTCATTAAATCAAATGTACAGGAGTTACTGTTTACTTTTAGTCGGTCCAAGAACAACCACCGACCGACTAGATGTGAAACTAGTCGGTCAGAACTTGCTCTTAGACCGACTAGTTCCTTTGATTAATTTTACCTGAGTTACTGTTTATCGTTAGTCGGTCCAAGAACAACCACCGACCGACTAGGTTGCAAACTAGTCGGTCAGCCATTGTTCTTTAACCGACTAATTCTTTGACCATTTCGACAACCTGAGTTACTGTTTGGTTTTAGTCGGTCACAGTTGGTCGACCGACCGACTAGTTGTTGAACTAGTCGGTCAACAACCCTTCTTTGACCGACTAATCGCTGTCGTAAACCTAGGATTTGCCCAGCCGCCGACTTTTCCTATTTAAACCCCCCAAACGTTTTTCTTTCTTCTTTCATTTCTCCTGAGCCTCCTTCTTCCCCAAATCATCATCCATCTTCCCCTAGCCTTCCTCCTTCATCAAGAGCCCCTCTCCCTCTCCATTTAGGCCGACCATCTCCTCTAGGCCGCCGGAAAACCCCCAAAAACCCCCAAAATCCCATTTCTCCAGATTTTCTCCCCATTTCCAGATCTAAGCCCTAGTTTCCCGGATCGTTCTTCCGTTGCCGTGCTTGCACGGCATCGATCTTCCACTTCCTACGGTAGTGTTCGAACCTTTAATATTTTCATCACCCACATTTGATATTTTGAAACCCTAATATAAATGGATGTTGTTTTGATGATTGTTTCTCCATAACAGCGACTTTCCCCGTAGATTAGCATTTGTGAGACGAGCCTTCGCGTTCGTCATCCTCGGTGTTAGGCAAGTGAAACTTGCCACTTAGGGTTTTGGGCCATGTCTTAGGCCATTTGCTTGTTGTAGGCGTAAAAGAGACTAGGCGACGAAATGATACTCACCTAGGCGCAATTTCAGGAACTAGCTTGACAACGAAGTTAGATCCGTCATTTATCATGTTGCATAAGTACTACCATGTCACGTTTAATTTTAATTAACGTTACGCGAATTAATTGCCATCCATGCTATCCATGTTGAATGTCGCATTCGTAGCACACGCTACAATACTTGTGTTTCCTGGCTCGTGTTCTAGAAGCGGGCCACGTGTGTTGGTTGATAGCCAATGCCCGATCTACTTGTTTCCAGCTAGTCACCTGCGTTGCAGGCATAATCCTACGCCATACGTGTTAAATACACTTCCTGGCTCGTGATCCAGAAGCGAGCATTCCGTGTTCGGGGTAATGCACTGGCTTGATACACGTGGAGGGGTAGGGATAAGCGGTCACCTGAGCTTACGAGTTGGCCCGATCAGCCACTCTAGCCAGCAGACGAAATCTCTGTGCACAACTTGTTTACTTGACGTGTTTACTTGACGTGATCACTTGACGTGAACCACTTGACTTGTACTTGTCTGTGTTTTTACTTGTAAAACTTGTTATCCACGACATACTTGCTACTTGTACTTCCCTTTACTTGTCACGTCCATACTATACTTGCCATGTTATGCATCATACTATAACTGCTAGGTTGTTAGTGTACTTTCCTTTCAGTTTCCTTGCCCAAGTCTTTTAGACTTGCTGACATGTGCCCCTTTACTCTTTTGGGTGACACATGTTAGATCCCAAGCCTGAGAGTGCTGCGGAGGACGTGGTGTTTGCTGACGTTGAGTCAGAACCTGCGTTCGTTGAGGAGTACGAGGACACGGGCGATCAGTCGTAGAGGCTGCTTGTGTTCTTCGTGTTAGACTGTTTTTGTTGTCGGTGCGTGGCACCAGTACTCTGTTTATGTTTGTCTTTGTTAGCCTTGTTCTGGGCCTTTAGACTCTTTCTTTTAGCCTGGTGGCTTTTCTGGATGTTGAACTTAATTTTAATGTTGGACAATGCTGAGATTTGGAATCTTATTTCTGTTTCTCCTTGTGTTATTATCTTGTTCTGTTCATGGTTACAGGGACCTGCACTTGTTTTACTAACGCTTATCGGGCGTGTAGCTTCACAGCTCCACACCCGTGCGGACCTTCTCACGTCTCGCCTCCATTTTAGGGAAGCGAGGCGTGACAACTATGATATAGTTATACATCTTTATACAATACATAGTCTTATATAACATGATGTAGTATACAGATCCACTTAATATAGTACTTCTAATATTGTATACTGTACACATATTATATCGACTAACTTATAAACTATATATAACATTTTATGTATGAAAAATATTATACGGTTACACATTTATAATACATATTAATTTATATACCATACTACCATTATATAATAATTTATGTATTTTATAAATGTCATAGGGTACTATTTTACATGAAAACTTTTATTATTAAAAACATGTAAAACTCACAGTATTAGGTCATTTCCTTTTTGTTGTTTGTGTAACTGCAGGTGGAAGGCCACGGCGCGGTTGGGCGGCGACTTGCAGCAGAGGTCGATGGCTCAGTGGTTGAAGCGGTCGAGGCGATAAGAAACTGGGAAATAGCTTGCGGTCTGCCAAAGGGAGAAGAGGTGGCGGGGTTGCGGAAGTTTGTATAGGGAGTGAGGTGGGAGGAGACGGTGGTGGCTTACGGTGGAAGGAGGTGAGATTGCGGCCGAGGAAGTGGTGGCTGAGGGGAGGAGATGGCTGTGGAGAAAGTGGTTCTGTCACGCCCCGCTTCCCAAAATACCCGGGAGCGAGGACGCGACGAAGGTCCGCTTGTACATAAAACAAGGAGGAAATTTTTTTTTCTTCCTTGTTCGATGCACAATAAGCGTCTGTAGTAATTCCATTGAAGGACAGGTTCTTGTCATGCAATCTCAGAGAAACAACACACAACATCTTTATTATCCCAATAGATGATAAGTAGTACAGGACTGGGCCTTATAGTACGGCCTACATCGACTCGACGGAAAAGTAAAGTACATCACTCGGAAGTAAAGCACACTGACGATGGTAAGGAAAGCACACTGACGATGAAATCAAGTGGATGCTGTGGTCGAATCGGAAACTCCTACTCCTCTGTAGGTGCGGGCTCAGTAACGTCCTTTGATCCCTGGTCAACGAGATCGTCTTCAGTGTAATACTCCACGTACTCCGTCGGCTCGTAGTCTGACATGCATTTCAAAAAAAAACAATGAAATACATGTCAGTGCTAAGCGGCAAGTAAAAACCAACAGTAAATGCAGCTATGTAATGAACGAACAAGAGAGAACAAACGTCGCTTGACTATCCAATAGTGTAGGCATGCCTAATAATAAGAAGTCTAACTTAACTTCCGAATCAGCCAGTCAGTCAGGGCTTGAAGGCACAGGTCACTTCAATGACCGCAGGACAATTCCTTTGGTTGACCAACGCCCTTCCCATTCCTTCCTAGACACTGATTCGGTTGTAATTTAAGACCGCTTGTTATTACGCCGCTCTGCCACCTTCGAGTAGTCTCGACTTAGTCAGTAGAACAGTCAGCAATAGTAGCATAGTAACAAACAAGCTAGTGCATCAGCCTTAGCCCGAGTGCAAGATATGCAACCCGAAGTGCACCCATCCCACGGAGCAACTCGTGGAATCTCTACCTATCATCCCCTGCCGGGTGATGGTACAGCTTAACTAATAAGGGTGGACCCGGTCACTCCCGCACACTTCGTAGCTTAAGGCTACCCCAAAACCCGTGTGGTATCACATTAACCGTATCCGTATCCGTATGGCTTTATAGGCCCTTCACTTTGAAATTCAACAATACAATGAGCACAAGTACAACAAGCACATATGCGGTAGATACCCGGTAATTACTTGCAACACACATATATACGGTATTTACTTGCCTGTAGTCGTAACCGGTTGTAATCCGGTTCCTTGGGCGGGTCTCGTACCGTGTCCGGGAGTCGGTGTCTTCCCGGGACGTCTACCTACAAACACCACACGCACGCACCCATATTTTATTAATATAAAGCCAAGATTACAAAGTCCGTACTACGTGCACATACGCACGTATACGTATACGTATGAAAAATACAATAAAAATAATCTCTAAAAAAACTTAACCAAAATCCTAACAAAATCTTCCCTCTTCTCTTTTCTATAAATTCCCTTCACAAAAATCCTTTACAAATTTTTCCTTTTAAAAATCCCTTCACAAATATCTCTTACAAATTTTTCCTTTTCAAATGAACCTTCATTTCCCCCCCTCATTCTCAAAACTGTGAAATGCTTCTTCTTCTTTTTTTTCTCATCTCTTTCTTCTTCATGTAGGTGTAGCAATGGAGGAGCAAGGCAAGGAGGACCAAGGTGAAGAGACCAAGGAGGAGGGGAGTGGGGTGGCCGGCCACCTGCCGGCCGCCTCCGGTCGTCGCCGGCCGAAAAACAGAGCCCAGTTTGTTTTTTTTTGATTGATTTCTCTTTGTTGGGTTGGTTCCTTTGGGGGTTGTTTGCTGGAATCAATGGTGGGAGAGATGGGGAGATGTTTGGAGAGAAGGAGAGATGTTTGGAGATGGAAGGAAGCCATGGAGGAGGTGGGTTGAGTTGATGGGTTCATGGGTTTGCTTATTGGGTTTTAAAGAGAAATGGAGGAAGGAGAAGGGGGGTGGAAGAGAATGAAAGAGATGATGAGGGAGGAGGCTCACCGGAGGTGGGGAGGAGCTCGCCGGAAAGATGGCCGGAGTTTCACCGTAGAGGAGGGGGATTTGTGAGGAAGGAGATGGGTTAGGGGGGTTTAAATAGGTTTAGCAAATTAATATTTTAATTAGGTTATTAAATATTTAGTCAAAAAGGGGATTAGGATTAGATTTGAAATTAATAAGCTTTTTGAAAAAAATGAACCGTTGTCTCCTCCACATGTTAGTCATGTTAGGGTAATTAGTAATTAGGTTAATGTAATTAGTAATTAGGTAAGGTGATTAGCGATGGTAAAATTTGTAACAAAATTACGATTTTGCCCCTACTAGTAAACGTGTCCGAAAAATTACGAAAACATACCCACGGGTTCGTATCGTCACGAGGACCGTGAATACGAAGTCCGATTCGCGATTTGAGCTACGAAAATACGAGTCGTGGGCCAAAACGTTTAGAAAGCGGGTTAACGGGTTCTCTACTGATTTGTTGTCGAAAAATTACGAAATTAATGTGGGAAGCCCTAAATAATTATAGGATGATAATGTAGAAGTTTGAAAACGTTTTGACGATGTTTGTATAGAAAATTAATGCATTAAGCCAAAACGGTACTAATTGAAAATGAATTTTTATCGGATTATTTAGAGGTATTCGATGAAATCCGAACTTACTAAAATACCCCATAACTACCCCGATACTTCAAAATATTTTTATAAGAAATTTTTGAAATCATAAAACTCCAGTCGAAAAATAGTTTAATAAGTTAAACACACAAACTATCGTGCTGAAGGAAACAGACCCTTACAGGTTCGGAGGAGATGAGGCTGGCGGTGTTGTTGTGGGGGGTGGCACTAGAGATGTGGAGGGGAGAGGTCGGAGCTATGAAGGAGGAGGCAAGGAGGGAGGTCAGAGGGGCTTGCTGTCGGCGGTGGCATGGGAACATAGGGGAGACGGTGGAGGTTGGTCGCGGTGGTGCAGGTTGAGGTTGTCGAGCCTCATGCTAGTGGCGTGGTCGAAGGTCGACGGTGCATGTGGATGTCGTCAGAGGTTGGAACGAAGGAGGGAAGATGACGATGGCAGAGGGGAGGTTGCTGCGTTTGATGAGGACGTGGGGTTGATGTTGTTGGAGGTTGAAGGAAGGAGGGTTTGGGGCTTCGAGATTAGCAGGGGGAAGAAATCGGCGTTGAAGTTTTGATGAGAGGCGGGCTTTGCGTGGGTTTTTGAAGAAGGAGAAGAAGGAGAACATGTGGGTCGGTTGCATGCAACGTGATATGGGAAGATGGAAGATACAAGGAGTTGTGAATTGTTGGGATTTCACGCACGCAATTGTGTGCATGGGAATTATTTGCATGGATTGGTTGCGGTGTAGGATACGCATGTGAGGGGTCTAACATGGGGGGGAATTTAGTTAGGATATAATAGGCTTTAAAAAAATCAATTTAGTTAAAAAGTTTAGATTTAAAAATTTAAAATTTGAAAGATATTAATATAGTTAAAAATTATTAGATTATTACAATTTCGTCCTTCGATTTGATGTTATCCAAAAATTATATGGAAAATACCAGAGCGATCGTGGCTTCGAGAGGATCGTGAATACAGGGTCCGATCGCGAGTTTGAGCCATGGAAAATAGTAAATAAAATCAAAACGCAAATATACACATAATTCGATGCATTAATAAAGTACGTACGAAATACGTACGACAGAATGTGGCCGTTACAAATTGTCACGAATATTTTACGGTTCCAGAGAGGTGTCTCAGATTCTAATTTGTGTTCTTTATGTGTGGATGAGCCTGAAACTACAATATATGTTCTCAGAGATTGCATCGAAGCAAGGAGAGTTTGGGATGTTTTCTTCCTTAAATCAGCCTTCCCGAATTTCTATCAATTTTCTTGGTGGAGTGGATAAAGAATTTCTTGGACATTGGGACATATCCATCACATCAGGTTGTCTTGTGTGGTACATGTTTGTGGAAGATTTGGGGCGCCCGTTGCCGAAGGATCTTTTCGATTAGGGACATGGATGCTGAGGATACTTTTTTAATCAGGCAGATCGCCCAGGGTGCAGCAGAGGTATCTCGTCTTTATTGCAAGCCCTCTCCAGCCTATTCTTCTACTTCACTTATTTGGTGGGGTCCCTAGGGTTCAAGAGTGGTGAAGCTTAATGCTGATGGGGCTAGCAAAGGGAATCCGTGACTTGCAGGTGCAGGAGGCCTTTTTCGGGATGAAAGGGGTTGTTGTTACTTGGTTTCTCCGCCTATGTTGGATGGGGAACTAACTTACATGCAGAACTCCATGCTATATGCTTTGGATTGCAGGTGGCGTGGCAGAAGGAGTTCATGGAAATTATGTGTGAATCAGATTCAAAGGTTGCTTTGTTGCTTCTTACTTCAAATGATGTCCATTCTCACCTCCTTTGGAATCTGATTTTGGATATTTGGCAGTTGGCTGAGAAGTTTCGTATTTGCACTCTCAAGCATGTTCTTCGAGAGGTTAATTTTTGTGCTGATGCGCTTGCAAATTTGGAATGATATTTGGGCGAGGATTTACGGGTTTGGGATCGCCCGCCTGATTCTCTATCTCAGCTAATTATTATAGATGTAATGGGCTTTGGATATCCTAAGGGGTTCACCCCCTAATTGATGTACTTTTCTGTGCGATGAATTAAAAAAAAACGTTCGCCATGCTTTTATCGCGCTATTTATTTTATTTTATTTTTTTCATTTTATGTGTATACTTGTTTGCGTCTCGCAAACGTGGCTCCTTAGTACCAAGAAGATTACCGCCGCTGCAATAGTTAAGGCAGTGTGAAACCGATGGGCTGCCTTATCCGTCCGCTAATACGATAAGAAAGAGACCGACAACGAGTACTAAAGTAAAATTATCAAGTTTGGGCTACAAATAATGTAGATCGACAAGTCATTTTCAGGCCAGACCCACATCAACCACCATCGATCTTTATTAAGTTTGGGCTACAAATAGTGTGCGCTCTGCTCTGGCTGCAAGATGAAGCAGCATCTCTTTGCCCTCGCGATGGTCACCGCCTTCTTCGTGATATTTATCTTCTTCAAGCTCTGCAAGAAGAAGTCCGCGTCCAACTCTCCTCCCTCCCCACCTGGACTTCCAATCATAGGCAACCTCCACCAGCTGGGCTCGCTGCCGCATCGGTCCTTGGAAGCTCTCAGCAGGAAGTATGGCCCCATAATGCTGCTGCACTTGGGCTCTTCTCCCACCGTCGTAGTGTCTTCGGCGGAGACTGCTCGTGAGGTGATGAAAAATCACGATCTGGTCTTTGCAAGCCGGCCCTTTTCGAGCATGGCCAAGAGGCTACTGTACGACAGCACCGACGTGACGCTTTCCCCCTACGGCGAGTACTGGCGTCAAGTGAGAAAGATCTGCGTCATACAGTTGCTGAGCCCCAAGCAGGTACAATCGTTTCGCTCGGTGAGGGAAGAGGAGGTGTCGGATCTCGTTGCGAAAATTCGCGAGTCAAGCGGCGGGCTAGTGAACTTGAGTGCGATGACGGTGAATCTCACAAACAATGTAATATGTAGGGTTGCTTTGGGTAAGAAGTATTTTGGGGAGGAAGGGGGAGGTCGTAATTTTGCTGACATGTTGAAGGAGTTCCTGTACTTGTTGGGGACATATCCTGTTCGAGATTTCATCCCTTGGCTTGGCTGGCTTGATTCTTTGAGGGGATTGGATGCAAGAGCGAGTAGGAGCTTTAGAGAAATTGATGATTTTCTTAACAAAGTAATCGATGAGCATATGTGTGGCAAATCTACGGCCAGTGATCGTGATCGAGATTTCGTGGATGTTTTGCTCTCCCTCGACGACACGGATGATACGGCCGGCATTTCCATCACAAGAGACAACATCAAGGCTCTTATTTTGGTAACCCTCTTCATCCTCCCTCTTATTTTGGTACGCAACAACCCCTTCCCCCAACACACACCCCCCCACACACACAAATGGCGCCTCTTATTTTTTTACTCTGATTAGATTCATATTTTAGCGGAATACGACTCGGTAAGAAATCAGATTTAAGCTTGGGTTCGGGTTGTAACGTTTTTTCCATCGGTTAGGATTAGATATATGTCTGAACTAAACATGTCCAATTACTCATTAATGTTACAGTATAACAATATTTCACCAAAATCTCATCACAACTTTGGGGTTTTGATACAGTGACATGTATTTCCATAGTGTATTAGAGCAAACCAAGTTTAAATCCCTATTAGATGCACAAACAAAGGATTAAATAAATACCATCATTCAAAAAGTCTAGCTTTCGACACATAAAACGTAAATTCGAGTGTTAAAGTGTAAAACTATTTTCCTCAAACCTTATTGAAGTTTTGATGGTGGTAAAGTTGAATGAACCCGAGATGTTGACATATATAAACAACTCCCAACAATTTGCCGTGAAGAAGGTGTCCCTTACATGACATCAACGGACAATGCACGGTGAATGTTTGCGGGTTTTACAACAAGGTCTCTTTATAGTCCAAACCAAGAAATTGAGCGAAACATTTGGCAGTGGCGAGCTTTAAACATTTCCACACTACAATTAGAAATACATCTGACCCTGAAAATCCACTTACAACCAATAATATAGCATTAGCCGGTTTTTAATACATTAACCAATTTATACTTGATCTTGTTATCAACATCATAAAACTTTGATTTTATAGCGTTATCAGATAGGTTACAATGAAATTTATAATAGTAAGCTTCATTTCATTTTATAAGGATCACTCTATTTGGGTTGGTTAACCAGGTTTTGGGGTTTCAGTGTTCATATTTAGATTGATACTTTCCTTTTCAAGATCTAAACCTAAAAATACCGAAACAATCAAATTCAGATTTTGGTTTCTCGAGCATCAGAAACTGTTGTATAACAATGCACACTCACAAACACATATACATTTTAGATGTGTGGATCATAATTGGCAAGTTGCATATCTATATGTGCCTCATTGTATGCAAAATTTTGTTATAAAAAAGGATAGTTTTTAGAAAACTACATTTATGTTTCATGTTCTCTCAAAACAATATCATAAATTTTGAAAATACCACTCTTAAAACAATATCATAAAATTTTAAAATAACAGAGAACTCCCTTAAATTTTTTTTCTTAAATTAATCATATAACGTTGTTAACTAAAAAAACTAGATCAATCTTTCTAAACATTCTCAAATTAATCCCTTCAATGTTTTTATAAGTTTCAAAAAACTATCTCAATTTTTAAACAACATTTTATAAAATTATATCTATTTTGTAACGACTTATATGACAAATTTGAGAAAAGAAAAATTCAAGTTATGTTTTGTTGATGCTAGGATCTCGCACCAACTGTTGATGCGAGAATCTTCACAACAAAGGACTATGGCAGTGTTTTATCGGACTGAGCTGCTCCTCCGATGCCTGAAACAGATATGAAGAACATCATAGGAAATGGAGGGGGTGGCACTCTGTTTCGACTCTGATGCATAAGTCAGTTCAAGTAGAAGGATGGAGGTTGTAGGTGTAGTGGTGTAAGTTTCATCATACTTGAGATGAAGTTGAATTGTTGTTTATGTAGAGCTTGGGGGACAGCTCTACCATGCCAGGCGAAGTTAAGAGTTTTGGATCTTCCACTGTAATGGATTCAGAGTTATAAGGATCTCGGATATTTGGTCGTAACTGTCTCCCCTAGATAGGGCCGTCTTTTACACGAGTAGATTAATGGACTTGAATGCTCTCTGCATGCAATGTCATGGAGAGAGCTAGATGTCGATCGAGGATCATGCCTCCTAATCATGAGCGATTATGATTGGCTGACCTGTCAGATGGGTGGACCCTTATAGACGATAGAAGATAACTTCAGAAGGAGCCAATCTCCAGTGCCAAGGTCGTCCTTAAAGAGTACGACTATAGAAGGAGTGAACTTAGGGTGTCGAGGTCATCCTTGTAAGTATAGCTATTGAGGAGCCAACCTCAGGTGCCAATGTCATCCTCGAAGAGTGCTGCCGCTGAGGAGGTGACTTTAGGTGCCTAGGTCGTCCTTATAGAGTGCTGTCATGGTTTAGTCTGGTTAAACAGGAAGGTTAAATTCAGGTGGTCCGTGAGGACGCATGTGATTCATAGTGGGTCCCATCCGTCGAGCTCAGTCGGGCCCCACTGACAGTTGGCCACAGTCAAGATAGCATTGGCTTTGTATCTTCTAGCTTGACACTACTGACCCAAGCTGGGCCCTTTAGGCCGGACCTGGAGAGGCAAGAAGTCGAAACTGAAGAAAAGCTGAGGAGTCAAGGAACATCGGCTAATCTCATCTGATTAGACTAACTCACCTCAAAATGTGACATCTAAGGTAGCACGTAGTGAAGGAAAAACTCATCATGCCATGATGACGTGATTATCTCCTTTAAGAAACCAAAAAGGAAAACCCGACGTGACTTGTACTTTTCACTGACCATGAGAAGACATGCCTGTTCTGGAAGGGACGCGGCTGTTGATGTGGCGTGACCCGTTGTGGGGATGTGCAATCGTTCAGGTTGAATGGCAACGATCGTGGGGATCGGACGGCCACGATCGACTCATGCCCTTTTCCCCAAGCTCATGCCTAGGGCAAGTTAAAAGGCAGAGGTGGCTAGCGGTTAACCACACTTGCACCTATCTCCTTGTTATTTGCATGTTACATTCTTGAGTTCTTTGATTTCCTTAGCGATAACCGCTTTTTCACCGAAAAAGATAAATCTCCTTTTCCGGTCCTTTGCTTCTTTCTTCCTATGCTCCTTTCTTGCCTAATTCTTCACAACCAAAATCATGTTGGATGCCATCGATCCCCCAGTCACCCATCTGAGCAATATGCATCTTTGCTGGGATTTTCACCATCACCTATCAAATTTTTCATCGGAGAGAGTGTCCATCCCTACAAGGGGATGTGAGATAATGAAGTGGAGTTTGGCGCTAGACGACCGGACATATTTGCACATGTGGTGGGGAAACTTTCATCCCATCGACGTAGTGCCCAAACTCACATGACTATGCCAACTACCCCTCACTGACCTACTACTCTAATTGATACGTGCCATCCAATGACATCTGCCCAATATATGGTGGTCCCCTTGTCTGATCCTTGCATTCATGAGGGGATGTCATAGCCTTCTTTCTACCAAGATTTGGATGCCCTCGACGAAGCCTGTTAAGTGTATTTTGTACATATATTTCCACACCTTCACCCCCGCACGTTCCACTTTTATTATGTATCATTCTCATCCTTTTGCCCGTTTTAATCCACTTTGATCCACTTTATTCTTCCGGGGTATCTTTTGTGCATTTCAGGGAAATCGTGCTAAAACGATACATAACAGTGATAGGATAAGCAAGGGAGAGAAGACGGCGAAGAATGACAAATATCAGAGGCAATATGGAGTAGAGAAGGGCCAAAGTATAGGCAACACGGCCGTGCATGCAGATGCATGGCCGTGCCATCATATCAGCCTAGAGAAGAAGGGAGCAGCTTCAGTGGCACAGTACTGCTGCTTTTTCGCACGACTGTGTCTAAATAAAAACAGAATGTTCACTGAGCTAGACTGACAGCACGGTCGTGCTACACGGCAGTGCGACTGGAGCTGCCTTGGGCCCATGGAGCTTGGAGATCGATTGAAACGACGGTGTCGATTAGCGGCACGGTCGTGTACACGACATCAATCTTCTTTTAACCTAGTTTTTTGGTGGTGGCACGGCCGTGCCGTTTTGTGACACGGCCATGTGTCCCTAAATTTTTGCGGGTTCAGACCCGAAATCTGTAATTTTCTAAGGGGATTATAAATAAAATAAGTGAGCGATTGAGAGGATCATCTTCTTTCATTTTTCTTATGTTTTCTTCCCCCTTTAGGGTTGCTATTCCATGGTTTTGTAAGACTCTATTTCTTTATGTATTACAGATTTCTATTTCCTTCCAATGCATTGTTTTTAGTTCTCTCTTGCTCGTTTGTGATGTTCTTCCCTATGTTTAGTTTGTTGTTTAATATTATTTCTATTGAGTAAATTTTTGTGCCTAGGGCATAATTGAGTCATAATGTATATTACTCATGTGGGTTGATCGCTCCAAATATTTTTCTACTAGATTATTGCTAGGGCATAGCTTGGATGTGTGCTTATTTCAATCCCACCATTAGGTTATCACATAACCCTAACCATCGACCAAAAATTGGGTCTTGATGCTTCGTAACTCCA
The DNA here is from genome assembly GCA_030789695.1 of Scilla litardierei. Classification (NCBI taxonomy): domain Eukaryota; kingdom Viridiplantae; phylum Streptophyta; class Magnoliopsida; order Asparagales; family Asparagaceae; genus Scilla; species Scilla litardierei. The sequence continues at coordinate 129,156,866 of CM061141.1, read as the reverse complement.
ACTACCAACCAAAAATCAGAGTCATGGTTTGTCACCTTTAGTGGTAGATTGGTTACCTAATGTTAGGCATCGACAAACCATCGGGCGTAATCATTAGAACTACCTAAATCATAGCTACCAACGAGCCATCAGAGCTCTGATAGGGATCCAAGATTTGCCCATCGTTCTCTCTATCACGGTTAGACGTGGAGAGGACGTGCATGGGGACTAAATCCCTCATTGACGACTCTATTCTCTTAAAATGAGAAGCTAGATCAATCCAATGACGAATCTACACTAGCGGTGATGCTTAGCCATGGCACCTTTTCTTTCTTTTCATATTTCTAGGACTATTTTCCATATCGCCTATATCATTTATATAGCTAATTAGATATATAATTAATCGATACTCATACCATCGCCTCCCTGTATTCGACCCATAGGCTACAACTACACTTTATGTTTGCGGTAATTATAATTTTACACAGTAAAGCCAAAATTGCTGACCTCCAAGGCAAGGGAGGCAGCTTAAGAGTGGTCATTGCACCTCTGAGCATAAGAGTTTAGGTTTAAGATGTTGTCGGCTGACCTGACACAGTTCAAGGGGAGATATCAGATTCCCCGTTGGTAAAATTGTTCCTTCCCCATGAGCTGGAGGGAACACCTGATCGACCTCCTTAGGTGGTGATCACGTTGAGTTCCATGCACGTGGAGGCAGCGCTCTGCATCCCGTTCAAGCACCTCATTTGATGCTTCATCTACCTTTCTAACCTGACACCATGCCAGCTATCCCCTAACAGCTTTATGGGCATAGTCGTTTTGGTAATAATATTAACCTCTTATGGAAAAGGATGGCTGTCAGTGGAGCTGGTGCACATGGTGTTTGAGCTAAAGAAGACTACTGTCACCCAGTACTATTTCAGTGGCCAAGTAGGAGCCCCAGGATCTTTGGCGAGAAATCATTGATGAAAAAAATTGGAATGCAAAGTTGTTATGGGCTGTGGGGAGGTAGGAGAGCTCCAAGTAGGACTTTGTTGTTGCTGAAGAGCAGGTGTCATGTCAATTTAGGTGGCCTTGCAAGTGGGACCTACCGTCATCTTGAAGATGGCTAAGAGGAGGAGTTGGGCTGGGGGTTTTCGTTGGCCACCCAACCTTCAGCCATAGGTCCCGCAGCACTCTATTATGGGAACCATTGATCCAGGAGTTGGATATGATGCTTGCTGATGAGAATAAGGAGCTCAGTGAAGCTCCTTACAATGCTGGTAAGTACTAGACTAGAAGAGATCAAAAAAATTAATTTCCCATCTCCTTTCGAACTTTTCTTTCCTTTATTTTATAGAGATGGAGGCTTTAGCTTGAACCCTGTTTGGAAGGATCATGCCTATTATGCCGTCCTCCAGTAGAGCTCCACCTCCACCACCTGCCCTGGGGAAGCATGAGAGAGGCCCCCTGCAACTACCCCCCCACGAGGCAGAGCTTTTGGCTATCCCAACCCTACAAGCAGGAGGTGAAGCCGGAACTTCGAAGTCTTTAACCAAGCATGCCGATGTCGCTGCTACTATCATCGTTGCTCATGGAGCGAAGCCTACCCCTATCCCAACTATGAAGGCTGGGGGCAAAGTCGTGGGGCTCCCCCAGTGATCCACGTCGTCTTGGGGATGAGTACGATGACGACGCCATTCCCCTACTTAGGATAGGGAAGCGGAAGGCAACAAAGGGGCATAACATGTAATTTCTTGTCGTCTTTTTTTTCTTTTATGCCGAAGTGAATTGTATGCCACAAGAAGTGGCCGAACCAAATTTTGGAATGAGAAATTGGAATGAGATTTTTTTGTCCAACCTCCTCATTTCTCCTTAATTTCTGTCTGTCGTTATGCTTTCGTGTGTCGATCTCGAAATCAGGAGCTAACCTTGGACCCACCTACCTCACATGTAGTGTATCTGTATTGGGCCTCTTAGTCCGCTGAGTGAGAGATCTGCAGCTCTGAACTTGCTCGCTTATGGACATTGCTCAGAGTCCCAAGGTCAGGTCAAATGGGATCATGGAGCTTGATGACGTACCAGTGGCCCTAACCAGGATTGTGGGCTATCTTGGCAGTAGAACAAGTGTCACTTGTCTTAGCATGACATTGGCTGAATGCTGTTTGACTGTACTGGGACCTCAGGATCAAACCAATGGTGGCCCCAGCTTAGGCTGAGGGCATTATTGTTGAAGGCATCATGACATGAGTAGAGTGCTACTTGCCCACACTCAAACCTTGAGGTCAGGACCAGTGAGCACCCCAACTAGGGCGGGGGGATTTGCTGAGGGCATCACAGCCTGAGCCGAGTACTGCAGCTTTGCTGATGGTAGCATGACCAGAGTTAGAGTATTGTTTGCCAGTTCTGGGACCATCAGTTCAGACCAGCAGGGGCCCCAGCCTGAGGTGGTGGCCAGTGTTTTCAAAGGCGTTATTGGGGCTCGTCTCAGGGCTCGCCCCGGGGCAAGGCGTACCCAAAACGCCCCGGGGCAGCCGAATTAAGCGTAACTTTTCTTGGGCGTTCGCCCAGAGATGTGGGGCGAACGCCCAGGCATTGGGCAAACGCCCGGACATTGGGCGAACGCCCGGATGTTGGATCGCGTTTTTTGGTCCGGGCTTTAAAAGCGACCGCCCAGCAAATGATACACTTGGAGCCTGTATTTGATTAGGCTCAGTTCATTTTTTAAACACATGTGGCCCATTCACGTGTCTAACAGACTACTTTAAGAAAAAAAAGAGAAAAAAATTAACTCTAAATTTCTGTTTCTTTCCTAACCAATGACTGATAGAGAGTAGAGAGCCGGAAAAGGAAGAGAAAAAACCTAATCTTGTTTTGAAATTTAATTAATATCTTGTTACTTTAATCTTGTTACTACCATAATAGTTGAAGTTCAATTTTAAAAATTGTGAGAATTGTTACTGTCACACAGTGTCAAATTGTGAAAAATATTGTTACTATGATGCTGCGAATGGCCTTGCATTTGTTATGAATCGTGATTTACGAGTCTACGGCTACTCTTATTTGACGATAATCCTCTAGTTTTTTCCAATTCTTATTTGTGAATCTGTGATAACTTTTTGGTTTGGTTTGTGAGTGAAATACTAAAGTTATTTTTCTTAGTTAGATTCAAATGTTTTGAAGGAAATGAAGTAGTTGTTACTTTGGTACTCTGTTTATAATATTTATTAGTTTTTATGTTTTTATAGATTTAGTTATATATATACTTATATATTTATATTTATATTTCAAATATTTAAAATAAAAATTTTGTGAGGCTTTCGCCCCACGCCTCGGGGCTTTCGCCCAGACTGGACGGACATGAAACGCCCTGCCCAACGCCTTCGCCTTTTAAAACACTGGTGGTGGCATTACTAAATGCAGCACGACTTGAGACGAGTGCTGCTTCCCTGTATTGTGACCTTGGGGTCAGACCAGTGGTGTTTGAACGTAAAACAACCGAGGGTCAAGTGTCAGAGATCAACGTTGGGACCGTAGGTCTTAACTGTGGTGCCGCAGCCTGGGCTGTGGGCATTTATTTGGACTGGTATGACCTGGGCCGAGTGCAAGAGGTCGGTGTAGGGACCGTAGGTCTTATCAGCGGTGTTTTGGATGTAGCACCATTGCGGGGCGAGTGCCAGCAGTTGGTTCTGGGACCGTAGGTCACACTATCAGTGTTTGGATATAGCACAACCGAGGGTCAAGTGACAGAGGTCGGTACTAGGACCGTAGGCCTAGCTAGCTTTAAAAAGGAGAACTTCTTTATTGAGCTTGGAATGTGTACAATCATTTGGGGGAGAGCACCTTGTTGAGGGCAGCACTTGCACCCGATTGTGGATAGTACTTCTGAAGGTGTTTAGAATTCCATGGGTTCTTGACTGATTCATGGTAAATATTGCATATTTAACACATCTTTTATTATCATTTTGTGCATATATGATGCGTATTTAGCTTCTAATAGGTTATTCATAATTACCAGATTACCATCCATAGTCTGCAACTGGTAAGCTATTGAATGGATGACCTCTTAGACTCAGTAAGGCCCCTCCCAATTTTACCCAGGAGGTTGCTTGCTCCTCTTGGTGTTATCACCCATGCGTATAACTTTCCTGAGGACTATATCTCCTCTTTGAAGGTGCATGATCTTTGACTTCTTGTTATAGTACCGAGCCGAGGCCCATTTGTAGGTGTTGGCTAGGCTCTGAGTGGCATCCCTTCTCTCCTTGACTAGGTCTTGCTTTAGAGCTAGAGCTTCACTATTGGAAGCATCATTGAAGTGTCTGACCCAGAATGTAGGGAGAGCTACCTCGACTGGTGCCACGACAATGAACCTCAATGCCAATGTGAACGGAGTCTTGCATGTACTAGTTTGCCCAGTAGTTTTGTTACCTTGAGCATGTATGGATGGTGCTTCACCCAAGCACCCTAGCACATAGCTTCTTCTTTAGCATCTTCTTGATATCTTTGTTCATAGTTCAATCTGGTCATTGGCTTGCATGTGAGTAGGGGTAGATAAGTGATGATGGATGCAGTATTATTCGCACTTCGCCTTAAATTTGGCATCATCAAATTTCATCCCATTGCCAGTGATGATAGAGTACAAGACTCTTAACCGGCATATCACCTCCTTCCAGATGAAGGCGGTGGTTGTGGCTTCTATTAAGTATGACATCGGACCTGCTTCTATCCATGGGCACATAAGATCTTGTGTGCAAGAGATTTGCTTCCATAATGGTTCCTGCATACACCTTGCATGTCCTCTATCACTAGTTAGATCTATTGCTCGAAGAGGCATCTTAGCAGGGGAGAAGAGTGGTCCCCTTGTAGAGGACATCATTGAGGAGTGTTCTGACCTATACTTCAGCTTCCTAGCCTCGCTTTTGTTCTCTGGGTGGGTGTGGTGTAGAAGGTATTATATGATACGGTCCATCCAAGATGAGGTTGTTGGATCTGGATCCTAGCCTAGAGCGGGGGTGAATATGCTAATAAAATATTCTCGCGCAACCCACGAGCAATCTCACGCAGTTAAAAACACAAGCGGGGTAAATAAAATGCAAGCACAAAATACGCGACAGATTTACCCTGGTTCGGTCGCAGCAATGACCTACTCTAGCCCCCAAGCAAATACTAGCATTAATATGTTTCTTCTATACACCTACATTGTGTTCCTAGCTCCAACTCCCCACCTAGGCTGTACCACACTCAACAAAGTGCAGAACCCTATCAACCTAGTAAATGCGTATCTTGACTGCGACAACACGTCAAGACCCTCTTGTCTAGCCTCAACCAGACAAGTCCCCAAATAGTCCCAAATATGGTAAAAAGTTTTCCCTACGAAGATCAAGCTAACAACTACACAAAATAATAAACAGAGTTTAGAAAGCTCAGTTTGTGTAGCGGCGTCGTCTTCGTCAATCAGCACAGGTCAGATCTCGTCTGATGTAGATGTCTCATATTGTCTCGCGTCTCCTCAGCAACTCAAGTTGCGACACGTCTCTCTGAAGGTTGCGGCCTCCTTGTGCTTGAAAGTTGCGGCTTGTAGAGTTGGTTTTGAGAAATCTTGTTGTCAACTCTTTCGGCTCTTTATGAATGTTTGGGATGCATTGTCAAAAACTGCGGCAGCTCGGAGATATTAGGGTATGAAGGATTTTTGCGGCTGCCTCTTGGGTTTTACGTGATAAAGAATAAGGCTCTGATCTCCTTTGGGATTTTTCCAAGCACCAACAACAATTCGACAGGGACCTTGCTTTGTGTGTTGAAGAAAAATGTGGCTGGTTCCTTTTGTGTTCTTTGATTAATTCGATTTGACTTTGTGCTCAACTCAACCAAAAGCACAATGCTTCTTAGCTCCTTGCGTGAGTGCCTGTAAAGAATAACAACAAAGATTAGTTAATTAAACATGTAAGATTTATTTGCTGCCACTGAAACTTGGTGTAAGAATTTTTGAAACTTGTTCCCCTGAGATGGAAAAACGTTGCTGCTTGGTTTTTTCTTGATCCTTGCGCCCTCTACAAAATTGTCATGGCTTTCATTCAAAGAGTGCCTGCAACAAAGAAAATAATGAAGAAAACAATTCGGCTTTGAGAATTCAATTTGCCCAGGGTCAAAAATTTGCGGCTCTTAGGGTTTTTTGCATGGGACAAAGAAGTTGCAACAATATGTTTTTTGGACTTGGGTTTTTGGCCGACTAGATGTATGCTAGGTTTTGTATTCTCCCTTTTTAATGTAGCCTCACCTCTCTTGGTTTTTCTTTGTATGCCGCACCCTTGCCCTTGTTTTTGAGAGGGTTTAAATAGGGATACCTAGGGCAAGTAGATTTGGCATGGAGAATCCTATTTGGGATATGAATAAGAGATTTGATGCAATCACTAATTGGTATTTGAGTTTGAATAAGATTTTGGCTCAATCTCAAATTGATATGACTCAATCCCATAGGATTCTCTCCATCTCATCCTATATTTGACCAAGTCCTCTTTGCTAAATGTATAGCTCTTTGACCAAGTCCATTTGCTATGTGAATAGCAATTCCTCCATCAATTGACGTAGTCATCACTTTCAAGAATTATCGTTTCGCCAATCCTGAAACACACTTAGCACACACGTTAAATGTAACACACACGTTTGTTATCATCAAACTCGAGATCTTAGATCGTCGCATCCATCAATCTTCCCCTTTTGATGATGACAAACCTATAAAAGATTTGAGCAAAAAAAATATGCGTGTGTGAAGTGTGATGAGAGTGTTGTTATTCGCACTACAGAAATTTATGAATACACCACACTACTTGATTCACTACTGATTCTGTAAGAATATTGCGTTTATTTACCCCTCATTTGATTGTATTTTGCGTATATTTAATATCTATTTTGTCTCTAATACGTGTATTATTGAAATATCATTTAAAATTAGAGTATATCGCTTATTTATACGCAAAATACCAATTTATGGCCTAATTTTGTCTCTATTTTATTTTTCAGGAGAAGCTTGCAATTTTCCGAATCCAACGGCTATTTTTCCATATTTTTCGGAGATCGGAGCAATTTTTGGGGATTTAAAAGGCCCAATAAAACTATTGGAAAAGAAGAAAAAGAAAAAAAAATAAAAAAAAAATAAAAATAAACAACTTTAAAAGGGGGGGCCCCACAGGCGGGCCCACCCGCCTGTTACAGGCGGGTGCAGGCCCGCCTGTACAGGCGGGTGCAGGCCCGCCTGTTAACAGGCGGGTCAAAGCCCGCCTGTTCCGCAGGCGGGCCGGGCGGCCCGCCTGTTCACAGGCGGGTCAAACCCGCCTGTTGAACAGGCGGGTTAAACCCGCCTGTCCACACAGGCGGGCGCCCGCCCGCGTTTACCACGCGGGCGGCGCCCGTCAAGCCTGTTTTGACCCGCAGTCTCCTTTGACTATTGGACTGGGCTGCGGGTCTGCAGCCTGCAGACCCGCAAGCCCAATAAGCTTAAAACTCTTATAAAAGGGGCTATTTTGTTCATAACTTTGGAATCCATGCTCCAAATTGAGTGAAACAAGTTTTGGGGGCTTCTCCCCCAAATTCCAGAGGAGTTGGAGCAGCTTTGGGAGAAGTTTGGAGACGTTTGGGCATCGTTTTGGCATCGTTTTGGGTGATCTCCTTCCACTTTTCTATGTTTTAATTAGTTTTGTATTGAAGTTTGTATTAAACGATGTTTGTATTAATGAAAATCGTTGTTTTTATTACCATGGCTAGCTAAATATCATGTGATTGTGTTGTGTGGAAGCTAGTATTTATGGGTTTCATGTTTTCATTTCTTCATAGCACTCGTTTTAATCGAAAATGTTGAATACGTCGTTTTCCGCTTTCTTAATTAATTACGCGCTATCCGTGAGGAATCCGCTTAGGATGACATGCCGCGAGGCATCGTCTATGTGCACAAACCCGTAGAGGGGCCCAAGGAGGGTGATGAACCGCGAGGTTCATCTATTTATATGTCATTGTCTTGAAAAACGACCGATTCAATGTTTATGTAATTTGCTTAAAAAAGCACCGTTTTCAAAGTTAAATCTTCCGATCCACATACCTTGGCATGGATGAGGGATTGAGTTACCCATGAAGAATGATTACCATGAGACCCTACAACGCTAACTAAAACACAACACACTCACATTTTTACCGTATTATTTTTTACATACCCGTTTTACCTTAAACAAAAACCCAACTAAAAATTCACCTTCAAAGGGTGGTTCATACTTTGCTAAATCACTTCCAAAGCAAGTTTCAGATTGTAAAACTTGTAGACTAGTTTGTCCCTGTGGAATACGACCCTGGACTCACCAGGTTTACTACTTGACCGACTTCCTATACTTGGGAATTTAAACTGCAACATTTTAGTCCAGTCAAGTTTTTGGCGCAGTTGCCGGGGACAACGGTCTATATTTTGTACAATTTCTAATTAGCTTGGAAATTTTGGTGATATTTGTCCACTTTTTGTGTATATATATATTTTCCTTTATTTCTTTTGGTTATTCATTTTTTTATACATTTTCTATATTAGTTGTCTTTGGTTTTGAATGTTTGTTTAGAGTATTCGATCTTAAGTGTGTAATTTAAAATTTCTTTATTTTACACTTTTAAGTTATTTTGTTTTCTTAATATTTTTACTTTTACTTTTTTTACTTTTACTTTTTTTACTTCCATTTTTTTACTTTTACTTTTCTTAATAAAATTTCTTTATTTTTCACTTTTAAGTCATTTTGTTTTCTTTATATTTTTATTTTTTTTACTTTTACTTTTTACTTTTCTTTTAAATTTTACTTTTCTTTCTAAAATAAAAAAATAATTTAAATATTTTTTTTTCCTTTATACTTTTATTTTTACTTTTACTTTTTACTTTTATTTTTTCCTTTTACTTTTACTGTTCTTTAAATTTTTACTTTTCTTTCTAAAATTCATAAAAAAAATTTAAATATATTTTGTTTTCTTTATATTTTTTTACATTTATCTTTTACTTTTACGTTTAACTTTTATTTTTATTTTTATTTTTATTATTATTATTTTTTACTTTTACTTTTATTTAGATTTTTTACTTTTCTTTCTATAATTTTTTTTAAATGGATAGTGATGCTATCGTTTCCAATTTTCTTTCGGGGTTGATTCAAATCCTACCAGTTTTTCATGGTACGGAGGAGGAGATCCCACATTTACATTTACAGAAGTTTGAAACGATATGCCGCGCTTTATTTGGTGGAAATGCTTGCATTGATAAATTATTTCTTAGATACTTCCCATATTCTTTGAGAGATATTGCTAAGCATTGGTTTGAAACATTTACTTTTGACTCGAATTCTACTTGGTTGTCTTTTCAGGCTGAATTTCTTCGCGTTTTTTTCCTCTCTTCTTTGCGCAGGTACATGAGCGACAGGCCACGAAGCACCACATAGCGAGTTTCGCTCAAACTGACGAGGAGACCTACTATCAAGCTTGGCAGAGGTTCAATGATTTGATGCTTGTATGTCCACACCACAGCTTCCACGATGATCATCTCCTACAGATCTTCTACACGGGATTACTGCCTTCTGCGCGGGATTTCGTGCAGACAAGCTGCAATGGGGAATTCTTTGCTTATTCGACCGAGGAAGCATGCTGGTACTTGAATGATCTTGCCGAGTATGAGTTTGCACTCATACAGGTCGACAGTCAGCCTGAGGTTCTGCCTGAGGTCTCCATCCATTGTGACCCTATGGAAGAACTTGACGAGCATATTGATGGGGGACATTGGAGCCAAAAGAAAGAGGATGAACAACCACCACTTGAGGAGCAAGAGGAGATGGATGATGCGGTGCGTATTGACCATGAGGGAATCTACTTTGATGATGACGAGAAGAATATATGCGAGGGAGCAAGTTTACAGACCGAGATGGAGCCCGAGCCATACATTCTTCCTACTTCCATGCAGCAATTCCCACTTCCTTCACCGCAGGACGAGATTGATAGCGATTACGAGATGATCTACATTGAGCCAACGCTATCTTACCCTCCAGATCCATTTCCGCAGACACTTCATCCTCACGAGGCAGAGTATCAGATCGAGCTTAGCGACATACATCAGGGGAGTTCCCACAGTTCCATGCCCTATATTATTGAATCACGAATTTCAATTCCATATACTTTAGATTCAAAATGTCGTCAATTGAATTTAAATTCTTTAGTTAATTTTGATGACCCATTTTGGAACACTTTTGTTACAGGGCATGAGGACAACGCTTGGATTGATGCAGCTCGTCTGGGAGTTGCATTGCTGGAGTCCAAGAAGGCAAGTGGAGGCCTAGCTTCGCAGCAGCTGGCTGAGGAGCGCACTGATCTGATTGTGCAGATGCCACCTCTGCTAGAGATTTTGGATCCTCCTTTTGTGATGGAGTCAGTATTTTCACCATATGCGACGCCTAGCACTTATTGGATGGCTACTTTTGCACAATTGCCTTTGACGTCGCCCTCTCGAGCACTGACTGAGGATATTCGCACGGAGCTTCTGGAACAAATTCCTCCACCGATGGATATCTGTGATCCTCCATTTGGGAGGCTACGGTGATCTCTTCCCTTTTTACCCTTCACATCGTTATCTAATTTGAAAGGGAAGCTGTTTGTTTATGCATTCACATATTCTGATCTCCATATTTTACTCTACCGTGCTTTAAACATTGAGGACAATGTTCATTTTAAGTTGGGGGGAGGAAATAGTAAACAATAAAATATATATGTTTTGCATAAACAACCTATATAGTTTGCATAAAGAAATGTTGTTAAATTTTTTTTTTCATATGCTTGTATAATAAAAAAGAGTGTTGTGTTTTTACCCAAACCATCTTTATATGTCCCTTTGAAGTGAAAATTCCAACATGTCTAAATTGAACACCCTTATTCATTATTGTAAAATAGATTAAGAATGTTTTACCCCTGCGTAGAATTTTAAATTATCATGACTTTCATGTAAATTAGTGCATGTATCCGCAATTGTAATCTCATGAAACTATTGTTTGGTTTAGGCAATTTCATATCACGTATGCGTTTATGAATTGGTAATTATGTGAAGAAGGTTATAAATTCTCAGGATAAAGGCCAATCACATACACAAGCTTGCTGATTAGTAGATGATGGAGAATTTTACTTAAACTTGTCTCATGTCAAAAAAAAGACAAAGAAAAGCCAAAAAAAATTGAATAAAATGCACCGTTCTTCCAGCTTCTTTTAGTAGCCGGGTCCTCATGCCTCAGGAAGCATGGGTATTCGCGCCGAAAAGGGAAGTATGGGGGAGTGCATAATAATCTTTAGACATTCCGAGTTATTAAGTCTGAGGGGTTTTCAAACCTAATGCCCTATGACCGTCTGGTTTGGAAGTCATTGACCTAACGCTCGTTACATGGATTGCTCTAAAAAGTTTATAAAAAAAGAAAAAAAAGAAAAAAAGAGGAAAAAAAATATACAAAAAGAGATGAGATATTTTTGAGTAGATTCAAGATCATGATTTGGATGTTGTGATGGCCTAATCCTAGGAAATTTACATCCTAGGACACGTGATTACCTTTTGATTAAACAAATGCAATTTGTGCGAAACCGAATATCTGTGGATTGAGATAAAATTGTAGATTATTGCATTAGTCCATGAGAACCCATGATAGTTATTAAACTTTGTTGGGTAATATTATTCTTAATTCATTTTCTGGGTGTATAACGTATTTTTGGAATATTCGCTTATTTTGCTAAGAGACTAGCAAAAAGCTAGTTGGGGGGTGTGATTCTGTAAGAATATTGCGTTTATTTGCCCCTCATTTGATTGTATTTTGCGTATATTTAATATCTATTTTGTCTCTAATACGTGTATTATTGAAATATCATTTAAAATTAGAGTATATCGCTTATTTATACGCAAAATACCAATTTATGGCCTAATTTTGTCTCTATTTTATTTTTCAGGAGAAGCTTGCAATTTTCCGAATCCAACGGCTATTTTTCCATATTTTTCGGAGATCGGAGCAATTTTTGGGGATTTAAAAGGCCCAATAAAACTATTGGAAAAGAAGAAAAAGAAAAAAAAAATAAAAATAAAAATAAAAAAAAACAACGTTAAAAGGGGGGCCCCACAGGCGGGCCCACCCGCCTGTTACAGGCGGGGCCCATCCGCCTGTACAGGCGGGTGCAGGCCCGCCTGTTAACAGGCGGGTCAAAACCCGCCTGTTAACAGGCGGGTCAAAACCCGCCTGTTAACAGGCGGGCCCGCCAGGCCCGCCTGTGGAACAGGCGGGTCAAAGCCCGCCTGTTCCGCAGGCGGGCCGGGCGGCCCGCCTGTTCACAGGCGGGTCAAACCCGCCTGTTGAACAGGCGGGTCAAACCCGCCTGTCCACACAGGCGGGCGCCCGCCCGCGTTTACCACGCGGGCGGCGCCCGTCAAGCCTGTTTTGACCCGCAGTCTCCTTTGACTATTGGACTGGGCTGCGGGTCTGCAGCCTGCAGACCCGCAAGCCCAATAAGCTTAAAACTCTTATAAAAGGGGCTATTTTGTTCATAACTTTGGAATCCATGCTCCAAATTGAGTGAAACAAGTTTTGGGGGCTTCTCCCCCAAATTCCAGAGGAGTTGGAGCAGCTTTGGGAGAAGTTTGGAGACGTTTGGGCATCGTTTTGGCATCGTTTTGGGTGATCTCCTTCCACTTTTCTATGTTTTAATTAGTTTTGTATTGAAGTTTGTATTAAACGATGTTTGTATTAATGAAAATCGTTGTTTTTATTACCATGGCTAGCTAAATATCATGTGATTGTGTTGTGTGGAAGCTAGTATTTATGGGTTTCATGTTTTCATTTCTTCATAGCACTCGTTTTAATCGAAAATGTTGAATACATCGTTTTCCGCTTTCTTAATTAATTACGCGCTATCCGTGAGGAATCCGCTTAGGATGACATGCCGCGAGGCATCGTCTATGTGCACAAACCCGTAGAGGGGCCCAAGGAGGGTGATGAACCGCGAGGTTCATCTATTTATATGTCATTGTCTTGAAAAACGACCGATTCAATGTTTATGTAATTTGCTTAAAAAAGCACCGTTTTCAAAGTTAAATCTTCCGATCCACATACCTTGGCATGGATGAGGGATTGAGTTACCCATGAAGAATGATTACCATGAGACCCTACAACGCTAACTAAAACACAACACACTCACATTTTTACCGTATTATTTTTTACATACCCGTTTTACCTTAAACAAAAACCCAACTAAAAATTCACCTTCAAAGGGTGGTTCATACTTTGCTAAATCACTTCCAAAGCAAGTTTCAGATTGTAAAACTTGTAGACTAGTTTGTCCCTGTGGAATACGACCCTGGACTCACCAGGTTTACTACTTGACCGACTTCCTATACTTGGGAATTTAAACTGCAACATTTTAGTCCAGTCAACTACATCTATATTTTTATCATCAGATGTTCAGATTTGGATATCCGAACGGCTCTAACACTTTTATTCTTCCGTTCGGAATTGCAAAGCCGAACAATATAATAAAATATGTATTGTATTCGGATTTACTCATGTATTGTATTAGAGCCGTTCGGATCTCCAAATCCGAATATCTCATATTAAAAATATAGGTGTGGTGAATCAAGTAGTGTGGTGTATTCATAAATCGATGTGGTGCGAATAACAACACTCGTGTGATGAAGGGTGTAATGCACATGAGTAATACAATGAGATGTAAGCATTACTAGCATGCACACAATATAGCAATGGTTAGGCATGCCCCCCTTATTCCAAGCTCCCCCTTGAACCAATAAACATGTATTTCTAAGCTCCCCCTTCAACCAATACCAATAATACCGTATTATGTGTCAATAGTACCAAATCTTTCCAACACTTTTCTCCTCCTTTTGTTATAATCAAAAGTGGATTAATGAAGCCAATCTTGTATTCCATGCAAAAATAAAGTATTATTAATTACAACCATCACTTGCATGTCATCCTCCATAAAGTATGCAATTCAAGTTCATAGAAAATCATAATTTAGACTTCACCACCAATGTGTAAGTGTGATAATACAAACATTGAAGTACAAGGGGAGATTCAATTTAGAACACTAATCAAATCAATCCACAGTTTCCATTTAACATGAATATCATTAGGATTGATTTTTCCCACCTCATTAAAAATGAGTTCAAGATACCAAACACCATAACATAGCCTATAAGGACTCTTAGATGTGGGGTGGCATTGCTTGACGAGTAAAATACACCAACGCTAAAGATTACCCATAAAGCATATGTTGGATACTCGTGGGTAGTGTATTTGCCATGAATTGTATCCATTTTACCTACGGAGCAATATTCAAATTTTTTTCATTTATACTCGTTTCTTTTTGTGCTCAATTTTTATTCATGGCAATACACATCATATCGCTTAGATTTTTCAGTTTTTATTCATTCTACATTCACTTTCCAATATTCATCAAAAGAATCTCCGAAAGTACTAAAGGTTTAGTATTCGTGTAAGTGCATATGTAGGTGTAGAAATCACATTAATTATTTCATGAAGCATGTCATGGCTACTAAATAAATTCTAGCATGCGCATGTAGCTATACCAATAATACAATGATTTCTACAAGGTATATGAATGAACATTCAAAAAATACCACTTATAATGATTTATAAAGAGGTATTCAATAAGCACAATTTTTTTTCAGTTTTATAATAAACTAAAACACACCTAAAAAAGCAAACAAACAAGCACATACACAAAAATTAAAACAAGCACACACACAAAACTATGAAGGTATGCAATGAATGCAAAAGATGGAAAAGATATACCTTTGCGTCGCTATTTGACTAAGGAGCTAAATAATGAGACTTACTATTTGTTGCTCATCGCCAAATCTCCATCCCACCTACATGAAAGGTGTTAAGTGTGACCTTGAAATCCAACAGGTCCACTAGTGTTAGTCATCAAAGTTGTAGAACTTACACTTGTTTAAACTTTATGTTCGTGTTCCTAAACTTACAATAATAGGATGTGTGTCCAACACTATCACAAGTAAAGCACTTTGCATGCATATTTTTCACAATAGAAGGCACATTGTGGAATTTCTTAAATTTGGGGTTTTCAACATTTTTCAAACCACATCCAAGTCCTCTTCTATTATTGCCATATAATTGATTTTCAAGTATGGTATCCAACGAATGTTTACCGAATTTTCAAAATTTTCTTAATGACAATCTAGATTAAAAACTTTGAATTTTAATAATTTATTTTCATCCACAAGCAATGTGCATTTACTTATAAAAGCTCTCTTGTTTTCCTCTTTCTTCTTTTTAAATTCATCCATTTTCCTTTCAAGTTCGTTATTCAACATGCATAATTTATCATTCAGCTCTTTAATCACAGTCTTTTTCAGCTTCAAGATTAAATAAATCTTGCTTAAGCATGCTAATATCATTCAATAAGGAAGGACAAGAAAGATAGGTAGCTTTTTCAGGCATGCTAACTTTTTCTTTTTTAGTGACACAATTTTAGCGTTACAGAAAAAAGTTTCTCTTTAAGAATATCTACTTCATTAGAAATGTCACAGTTTTCTTTTTGTACTTTAAAGCTAGCATCCATATAGTCATTCAACGTGAGTTCTAGCTCATTAATCTCATTTTGCATTCCTTGACAAACATCTAACAATTCAGCTTTAGTGAAGGAGTTACATCATCGTTATTTGCCATTAAGCAGACTACAGCAGAGTGGGCTACCACCTCTTCATCCTCATCCTCAGCTTCGATGTCCATGTCCCAAGTTAGCACCTTGGCTTTTCCTTTTTCTTTTGCAACCTGAGCTGTCTCTTGTTTGCACTGCTTCGCGAAGTGCCCCTTTTTCATGCATTTAAAACATTCGACTCTATTAGCAGAATCTAGTTCAGAAGAATTCTTATCATAATTAAAAGTGTTAGAGCGAATGAACATTTTATGCATTTCTGATCTTCCTTGAGGAGTCCTGACGTACTTTCTGAAATTTCTAACCATTATCGCTATCTCATCATCATCATCATCATCTTCGCTAGCTTTCAGAGCAAGCGGCTTTGTAGCTTTTTCCTTCTCCTCAGGTTTCTCTCTTTCTTCAATATTTTGTATTTCAAGCTCATGGGACATTAAATTGCCTACCAAGTCCTCCACCCTCATCTGTGATAGATCTTTCGCTTCTTGGATGGCGGTGACTTTAGGCCTGAAAGAGCTTGGCAGCACTATTAATATATTCCTCACCTGTTCAAGACTAGAATATGGCTTACCAAGCGGGCAAGACTTGTAGACGATGTTGGTGAACCTCGCAAACATATCTGATATGGTCTCTGATGATAGCACATGAAATCCCTCGTACTCTTGCTCAGAAGTGCAAGTCTAGACTCCTTCACCAGTGACGTTCCCTCGTGCGTCATCTCCAATGTATGCCATATTTCCTGCGCAGTTAGACAATGTGAGATACGATTATATTCAGATTTATCTAATTAACAAATGAGAGCATTCATTTAGCATTAAGAGAATAAAGTCGCCAATCATTGTCATCCCATTTATCATCAGGTTTAATCATCTCAACATCTCCTACTTTAATGACAGGTGAGTTATATCCTTTCAACTTGCCAAGCTTTATAATCAATAGAAATAAGGTAGATTCTCATTCGATTTTTCCAGTACGCATAATCTACTCCATTAAATCTAGGGGGACGTGATATGGACTGACCCTCAGCAAAAGCACAATCAATGAGATTCATGGTCAATCCTAGGCTAGATCCTAAAACCTGCTCTGGTACCACTTGTTGGATTTGGATCCCAGCCTAGAGGGGGTGAATATGCTAATAAAATATTCTCGCGCAACCCACGAGAAATCTCACGCGGTTAAAAACACAAGCAGAGTAAATAAAATGCAAGCACAGAATACGCAGCAGATTTACCCTGGTTCAGTCACAGCAACGACCTACTCTAGCCCACAAGCAAATACTAGCATTAATATGTTCCTTATGTACACCTACAATGGGGTCCTAGCTCCAACTCCCCATCTAGACTGTACCACACTCAACAAAGTGCAGAACAATATCAACCTAGTAAATGCGTATTTTGACTGCAACAACACGTCAAGACCCTCTTGTCTAGCTTCAACCAGACAAGTCCCCAAATAGTCCCAAATATGGTAAAAAGTTTCCCCTACGAAGATCTAGCTAATAACTACACAAAATAATAAACAGAGTTTAGAAAGCTCAGTTTGTGTAGCGGCGTCGTCTTCGTCAATCAGCACAGGTCAGATCTCGTCTAACGTAGATGTCTCGTCTTGTCTTGCGTCTCCTCAGCAACTCAAGTTGCGACACGTCTCTCTGAAGGTTGTGGCCTCCTTGTACTTGAAAGTTGTGGCTTGTAGAGTTGGCTTTGAGAAATCTTGTTGGTCAACTCTTTTGGCTCTTCATGAATGTTTGGGATGCATTGTCAAAAACTGCGGAGCTTGGAGATATTAGGGTACGAAGGATTTGTGCGGCTGCCTCTTGGGTTTTGCGTGATAAAGAATAAGGCTCTGATCTCCTTTGGGATTTTTCCAAGCACCAACAACAATTCGGCAGGGACCTTGCTTTGTGTGTTGAAGAAAAATGTGGCTGGTTCCTTTTGTGTTCTTTGATTAATTCGATTTGACTTTATGCACAACTCAACCAAAAGCACAATGCTTCCTAGCTCCTTGTGTTAGTGCCTACAAAGAATAACAACAAACATTAGTTAATTAAACAAGTAAGATTTATTTGCTGCCATTGAAACTTGGTGTAAGAATTTTTGAAACTTGTTCCCTTCAGATGGAAAAACGTTGCTGCTTGGTTTTTTCTTGATCCTTGCGCCCTTTACAAAATTGTCATGGCTTTCATTCAAAGAGTGCCTGCAACAAAGAAAATAATGAAGAAAACAATTCGGCCTTGAGAATTCAATTTGCCCAGGGTCAAAAATTTGCGGCTCTTAGGGTTTTTTGCATGGGACAAAGAAGTTGCAACAATATGTTTTTTCGACTTTGGTTTTTGGCAGACTAGATGTAGGCTAGGTTTTGTATTCTCCCTTTTTAATGTAGCCTCACCTCTCTTGGTTTTTCTTTGTATGCCGCACCCCTGCCCTTGTTTTTGAGAGGGTTTAAATAGGGATACCTAGGGCAAGTAGATTTGGCATGGAGAATCCTATTTGGGATATGAATAAGAGATTTGATGCAATCACTAATTGGTATTTGAGTTTGAATAAGATTTTGGCTCAATCTCAAATTGATATGACTCAATCCCATACGATTCTCTCCATCTCATCCCATATTTGACCAAGTCCTCTTTGCTAAGTGTATTGCTTTTTGACCAAGTCCATTTGATATGTGAATTCCTCCATCAATTGACTTAGTCATCACTTTCAAGAATTATCGTTTCGCCAATCCTGAAACACACTTAGAACACACGTTAAATGTAACACACACGTTTGTTATCATCAAACTAGAGATTCTAGATCGTCGCATCTAACAGAGGTCACCTCCGAAGTAGTGTGGATGAGCTCTCCCTCATGTCACGTCGGGTGTTACAGGACCTGTACTAGAATGGTCTTGAGTTCATCTTTGATCTCCATGAAGAGCCAGCTATGCATCAGTTGTAATGTTTTCTACACTAGAACCTGTGCCACCCGAGAGCTTTAGAAGCCGTTAGCAAAACTTGGATGATCTTTACATAGGCTATAAGAACCTCCTTTCTGGTTTGCTATTCATTGTTAATGTGGTTAATAAAAAGCTGAGAGTTGCAGCAGACCATAATGTGCTGCACAGCCTCCTCCTTAGACAACCTGAGCCTGCGATAAGGGCCTCATGTTCAACCTCATTATTAGAGGCCTTGAAGTCAAATCTGAGGGCGTAGAGAGGGAGATGCCTTCTGGGATGACTAGAAGCATGCATTTCTTGAATCCTGCTCGGTAGAAGGGCTGTCAACATAGATGATCCAGACCGTTTGAGTATTAAGGAGTTCCTATATCAAAAATCTAGGTTAGTAGGTAGACTCTGTAACAAAGTCTGCCAAGGACTGACCCATGATAGTTGTCCCGAACCTGAACTAGATGTTGAATTCGATGGCTCATTTCACAATGCGTCCTAACGTGTCTGGCATTTGTAGTATCTAGTGTAGTGGGTAGGTTGTCAGGACCACTATAGTATGTTCCTAGAAGTAAGGTCTAAACTTCTGGACTGCCACAATCAGTGCAAGAGCCAGCTTCTTTATCTCTGGGTATCTAGTCTCTGCATACATGAGAGACTAGCTGACGTTGATGGCCACTGCACACTGTCTTTTTCTCGGATGAGGACCTAGTTGACCATACTCTTGGAGACTGCAAGATAGAGGAGTAGTGTCTCTCCTTCTTTTGGCTTGGCTAGGAGTAGAGGTCGGCACATATACTCCTTGAGTAGGATGAAGGCAAACTTACTCCTCCGTCCATTGCAAATCATTCCCTTCCTTTAACACCTTGAAGACGGGGATGCACTTCTGTGTCGCCCTGGAGATGAATCTGTTGAGGGTAGTGAATTGTCCCATAAGGCACTAGACATCCTTTGCCCTTGTTGGGGAATGCTTGTTAACCAGGGCATTGATCTTCTCTGGATTCACTATGATCCCTCGATGGTGGACCATGAAGCCCAAAAAGTTCTCGAAGGCTATGCTGAAAATGCACTTGCTTGGATTATGCCTCATGTGATAACTATGTAGTATGGCAAATGTCTCCTCTAGGTCGACAGCATGGTTGGCTGCTTCCAGGGATTTGACAAGCATGTTATCAATATAGAGCTCCATGGTTTGGTTGATCTTTTCTACGAACAATTTGTAGACCAGCTGTTAATAGGTGGTCCCAGCATTCTTCAGACAGAGAGCATCACCTTGTAGAAGTACACCCATCGATTTTTAAAGAAGGCTATATGCTCCTGGTATATCTTGTGCATGTGAATTTGATTGTATCCATAGTAAGCACCCATGAAGCCAAGAAGCTCATGCCTGGCTGTGGCATTCATAAGCTGGTCGATCTGGGGGAGTGGGAAGCTATCCTTCAGGCAAGCCTTGTTTATGTCTGTAAAATTAATGTAGGTTCACTATTTTTCATTTGCCTTCTTCACCAAAACGATGTTGGCCAGCCATTCTGGATATGTCGCCTCCTTGATGAAGCCCACATGGAGGAGCTTGTTCACGTCTTCTTTAATGGCTTGGCTTCTCTCAGTATTGAAGGTCCATTGCTTCTGGTAGACTAGATGGACAACAGGGTTCATGTTGAGCCTATGGACCACCAGATCTGAATCTATGCCTAGCATGCGAAGACATCCTTATTCCATTGAAGGAAGCTGATGATAAGATCCCAAAGGTTAGGTTGTAAGGATGATCCAATCTGGACCGTCCGAGTCGGTTTAGACTCTAAGAAAGGGACGGCCTCCACTTCCTCCACTAGGGTCGCTCTTTAATGTTCAAGTTCTCTTCAAGGATTGAGCTTGGGACGAATGTAAGGTCTAAGATTATCTTGAGGCTGAAAAGGGGAAGCTGAAGGCTGAAGGGCTTCCTCTACTAGGGCTTCTGTTCTAGATCAGCCCAAGGCTCGAGCTCATCTGATAAGGTAAGAGCTTGATCTTGATGCTAAGTCGGGGTAGCAGAAGACTGAGGGGCATCCAAGCTACAAACTATCAACATCGGGAATGAGGCCACCACCTTATGGGCCACGAGTATGCACTCCCAGGCCTCAAACTGGATTCCTTCAAGCATGCCAACTCCATGGCAGTAGGGAACTTCACTGCGACATGGTATGCGGAGGTCAATGTAAGGACCATATGCTATTAGGAAAACATTAGAAGAGGTGTTGAATAGTGTTTATAAAATTAAATAGGAAATTACGCCTAATTAAAATCCTATCCAACAAACAATGCGGAAATAATAAGGAACACCAATTAGAACAAACAAACATAAAATATTCAAGGGTTCGGATTACCTAAGTCAAACCCGACTTGTTCCTGGTAATCCTACTTCTCTACCACCCGAGATACCACACGGATACTCAAGCTAAAACCCTAGCTTGAGTTTTCCTTTCAACCCACTTGTAGCAACCTTACAAGTGTAATCAATACACAAGATTGATGACTTTGATTCTTACAACTTGGGATCAAGCAAATACTCTCACAAACCGAGAGTAAAACCAATTTAAAGAAAAAGTTATGAAATTGAAATACACATTTACAAACACATATACCTTGAAGTAGACCTTGAAGGACCAAGAGTGTGGAGTGTGTTGTGGTCTCTTCCAAGAAAGAATAGCGCTTGCACTTGTCACTACCAAATGCCTAGAAGATTTGAACTTGGATTCTAGGTTAGAGAGCAAAATAGAATGAGAGATTGAAAGCTTGAGTGCATGAGCTTGAAAGATGAAGCAATAGAGTTCTAAGTGTTCCAAGAGTTTTCAATTGAACAGTAACTGGCATATTTATAAGCTCTCTCAAAGCCCCAACAAATTACCCAAAACCCCTTTCAAAATCCGTTTAGTATTGGCCAACGTATTAATTTAATAGCTAGGACATGCGACTGACGAAGGATCAACAGGCGCCTGATGCACTGTGTCAGAGGGTAGGTGAGAATTCAAACGGTAATTTACCACGTAGGACAATCGACTGCTGAAGGATAGACAGACGCCTGAAAACAGGTAGGCGCCTGGGAAACCCACTGCCGGCGTCTGTGTGGCAGAAGTTGACAAATTCAAGAATCTGGGTAATCAATTGACATGCTACTGATGTGGTGATTAGTCACACGTATTTATGTTTGCTCATCATAAAACCAAGTAGGAAGTTGTCAATACTCAACATTCTCCCCATTTTGGTGATGACAAACAAACATAAACAAAAATAAATAATTGTGCTTTAAAGAATACTTACTCCACATACATACATGTCAATTAAGTTAGCTAATATAGATATGAGCATCAAATGATCAATTAAACAAAGAGTATGATATGCGTGACATGGAATGAATTCAAAGTATTTGAATTTCGGATTTTTGAATCCAAATTCATTATATCTTACTTCTCCTGAATCTAAGGCAATATCAATATTAGATTCATGTTTAGCATCTAATTAGCACAAAGTTATGAGTTTGTTTATTTCTCTCACCCTATGGCATTAACCAAAAAGTATGAGTAAATAAACAACTAGTGCTAAATAAAAAGAAAACAATCATGTGAGTATAAAGAATATGATAGGTATTTAATGTGATACCAAATGAAAAACTAGAAAACATGATGATGTATCACAAAAATACTTATCAAAATCATAAAAAAAACTAGTTGACTAGAGGAAGAGAAGTCCAATAAGCAACATCCATGCCATGAAATAAAGAAATTGCAATGGCATACATCTCAACATTCAATACATATACTCAAGAGCAAAAACAATAAACAACATACACACAAGAGTATAATAGAGCCAAAAGATGATCATCATATATATAATGTGCACAGATGGAGTACAAAAAGATATCAACTCCATATACATTATATACCAAAAAATAATAAAACTACAAGCACCATCAAACATGAAGTATCATCATCCATATATCCAAACAACCTACATCATCACACAAAAACAAACAACTCCTATACTCTTAAACCCTTACAAAAAATAAGTCCTACGGTGAGATATCTCTGATATGCATTAAGGATCCAATTGGATGGTGGTGGGAAAAGCCTCAGGAGCTCTCATCTCAACATGGAAGCCCTGAGTCTCCATCTCTGAAGTAAAGGCAACAAAAGAAGCATGAGTCTTGATAGTAGGAGAGATGACCTGAGTCTCAGCAGGCTCAACAACAGCAGATGTAATATTATCAACAGGAGGAGACTGGGTGGCATCAACCGGAGGAGCCTGAGCATCATCACCAGGAGAAACAGCAGCAGATGAGATATGCTTAGATGCATGCAACAAGGACTGGAAGGAAGCAGGCAACGGTAATCCCTGATGCTCAAAGGAAGTGCTGAGCATCTCTAGCAGCCCAGACATCTTCTGATCCAAAAGAGTCACCTTCTTATCCAACTGGATAAAGAAGGGGTCAATAGGTGATGGGCTGAAGAAGCTGAAGA
Source organism: Scilla litardierei (assembly GCA_030789695.1). Taxonomy (NCBI): domain Eukaryota; kingdom Viridiplantae; phylum Streptophyta; class Magnoliopsida; order Asparagales; family Asparagaceae; genus Scilla; species Scilla litardierei. Next base: position 129,133,755 of record CM061141.1, on the reverse strand, counting down.
AAGAAGCTGAAGAAATAGTAAGATCAACAGGAATGGTGGTATCAACAGGAGGTGCAGATGAGGAGGGCTCAGAAGCAGCTTGCCTCTTCTTGGCTGCAATCTACAGAGCTGAAGAAGACTTCAGCTTCACAACTCATCCAAGAGAAGACCCAAAGGAACAGACTCATAGGAGGCAATATCAATCTTGAAATGCCTAAAGACATGGGTCAGAATGCACCTATATGGGAGGTGAAATATGGTAGGAGTGATCTCAACATGGTCCATCCTATCAAGGATGACACCAGCCCAGTTTACATCCATGCTAGAAAAAGATGACTTACATGGACTTCAGGATGTCATGGGAAGGCTGATCTGAAGATCCTGATTTGGGGATGATGTTTGATTTGACAACGTGGTGGACTGCCCACCCACGTTTGGAGAACATGGAAGTCTTCACCCTAGAGGTGAGAATAAGAGGAATGGACCTAAACATGTCCTGCAAAACAGTCTGATCAAGATCAGAAACGTTTGAGATGCTAATGTCAGCTGGAAGGGATCCTGTGGATAGAATGCCAAGAATAGATCCTGAAAGCATGGGGTCAAGTTTGATGGACGTCCCCTGAACTAAAGTGTCTAGAATTCCAGAATCATTATACTCAATGCAAATGCGGTTAGTCTAAAAGAGTTTCACAAGCATGGGGTAAGGCTTGGAAGACTCAGCAGAAGAGTATCGATAGAGATCAATCAATTTGGTTGTGGTCAGGAGTTGGGATAGATTTTCAGCCTCAAATGCTGAATAGACAATGAAACATTCCTTCAACAATTTGACATTAGTAATAGCATTATATTTCCCTAAACACTTATCATCACGACAAGTATGGCTAGATGCAGAAACTGTAGAAGGAGTGGTTTCAGGTTGATCTTGTGCTTGAGGTTCAGGATTAGAGGGTTCGCCTTGGGCTTCAACCGGGGGTTCAGATTGGTCATGGGGAATTTCGGCCAAAGCTAGGGGCTGAGAAGTTGAAACATGAGCTTTCTTGGAATGAGGGGTTTCAGCTTCAGGTTGCTTGCACTTACGGAGAGCGGTTCAGGTTCACTAGCCCAAGAGATTCATCAGAATCGGTCACAGACAGTGAAGGAGAGGGATGCCTAGCTTTCTTGGTACGGGCTTTGGTAGGAGCAGCTTTGGGAACCCTAACCCTAGGCTCCCTAGGTTTCCTTAGGGATAAGGGCTTGGTCTTGGAGGAAGAACCGGGCTTGGGACCCATGGGGATGAGATTGACAATAAAACGAAATCTAAGGAACGAAATTGAAATGAACAATTGAAATCTTATACCTAGATAGAGGAGGAGATGGACCCAAGGCTCGAGGAGGCTGACGAGGAGGAAGATGGTGGTCGGAGGGCTTGATCGACGGCGGAGTTGGAAGGAGGGGAGATTTCTAACCACACGAGAGGAGTGTGGATTTGAATCGGATGAGAGAGAAAAGGCATGAGTCGACGATTATAGGGAAAGGTGAGATTTGATCACATCCATTGGATAGAAATAAACGGTTGGGATTAAGTAGTTGAACTGCCAAACAGCTCAGACATGCAACTGATGCACAAAGTGCAGTTGCATGTCAAGCCTTGAATCGAAAATGGCTTGGTAGAAGTACATGCGCATGTAGAAGAAAACATAGTCACCTGTCAATGGACAGACGCCTGTGAAATGACGTACATGGGCATGTCTGCAGACAAGAATTTTGAGTTCTCTCGGAAAAAATGAGTAAGATTTAGACATGCACCTGATGAGAAAAACACAGTCGCCTGGGTGATGACCAGGCACATGGATAATGAACATCATTCGCCTGACATAAAGATGAGATAAGAAGACTGCAAAATTGAGTTTGGGCAGGCGCCTGTTGAAGGAAACACAGGCGCCTATCCTAGTTCTAAAAACTAGGAATGAGTCAAAAAAATGAGAAATTTGAGTTCTCTCACCCTATGTCTATACACTAAACGCTCTAAACACATCAAAATACATTCATAATCACATAAACTAATACACATATCAAGGATATCAATATAATCATAAATTCATCAAATTCTCCAAGAAATCTCATAGAAAACATAATGTGAAAAATAGACACATTGGATATAAGAGATGAAATTGATTAAATGAACTCAAAATTATGGTATAACATATGAAGATGAAGTACTAAATTTCAGATTCATCCATAATTCCCAATTCTCCACGCAACCTCACAAATGAATCTTTTTAAGAAGTTTTTGTGAAGATATATGCAATTTGTTTTTGGGTTTCAATGTATTCTAGAATGATGTCCTTCTTATCTACATGATCATTTATAAAATGGTGTCTCACATCTATGTGTTTGGTACGTGAGTGATGTATCAGATTTTTGGATATACATATTGCATTTTGGTTATCAAACATGATAGGGCAAGTATCACAATGAATACCATAGTATTTAAGAGTGTGTCTCATCCAAAGAACGTGTGCACATGCAAGACCTGCGGCAATATATTCTGCTTCGGTCGTGGACAATGATACAGAATTTTGATTTTTGGAAAACCAAGAGACAAGAGAATTTCCTAGAAAATGGCCAGTGCCACTAGTACTCTTCCTATTCGATTTGTATCCAGCAAAATCGGCATCACTATATGAGATTAACTCATATGTGCTAAATTTAGGATAAAGTAATGCATAATCTAGAGCTTGATGTAGGTAACGAAATATTCGTTTAACCCCAATCAAATGCGATTCCTTAGGTTGTAATTGATATCTAGCACATAAACAAACGAAAAACATGATATCGGGCCTACTTGCGGTTAAATAAAGTAAGCTACCAATCATACCTCGATATAGACGAACGTCTACATCTTTTCCGTTTTCATTCTTGTGTAAATGTGTAGTTGTACTCAGGGGAGTTCTTTTGCAAGAAGACAATTCCAACCCGAATCGCTTGATTAACTCCCCAGTGTACTTGGTTTGATGTATAAAGGTGACATCCTTCTATTGCCGAATTTGAAGTCCTAGAAAACAGTTGAGCTTACCTATATGGCTCATCTCAAATTCATCCTTCATGGACTTAGAAAATTCTTGGCAAAGATCATAGTTAGTATATCCAAAATAATATTATCTACATAAACTTGAACAAGAAGAATGTCATTTCCATAATATTTAGTAAAAAGTGTTGAATCAACTTCTCCCATTTTAAATCCCAAATCCAAAAGAAAGTTCTTAAGGTGATCATACCAAGCTCTAGGAGCTTGTCTCAACCGACATAAAGCTTTCATAAGTTTAAAAACATGGTTTGTAAATTTTGCATGCATGAATCCGGAAGGTTGAGAAACATAAACTTCTTCATTAACAATGTCATTTAAAAATGCACTTAACATCCATTTGAAATAATTTGAAATTTTTATGGGATTTAAAAGACAATAACAATCTAATAGCTTCTAATCTAGCTACCGGAGCAAAAGATTATTCGAAATCAATACATTCTTCTTGTCTGTAGCCTTCAGCTACTAACCTTGCTTTATTCTTTGTGACGACTTCGTTCTCGTTCGTCTTGTTCTTCAAGATCCACTTAGTCCCAATGACTTGATGTCCACTTGGTAGAGAGACTAGCTGCCAAACTTCCTTCCTTTCGAATTGAATGAGTTCCTCTTCCATTGCCACGATCCAAGAGCTATCTTCACATGCTTTTTAGATGTTCTTTGGCTCAATTGTGGAGACAAAAGTGCAATGAGAGAATTTATCAAACCTTGACCTTGTCTGGACACCCACTCCAATATCTCCAATAATTTGGTCATGTGGGTGGTCACGAACGGTTGGATAAGCCTTGGAAACCCCTGGATCACTAGGAACAATCTCAACATGTTCAGTAGTATTGTTAGTCTCAATAACATCATCAAGTTTAACATTATTGATAGAATCACACAAAACATCCAAACTATCATCATCAACATGAGGCAAATCAAAATCTTCATTAAAAGAAACGTGAAGTGATTCCTCAACTGTTGAAGAGTTCTTGTTGTATATCTGGTAGGCTTTGCTCCGTGTGGAATATGCAACAAAAATCCATTCATCGGATCTTGGATCAAATTTATCAAGATTACTATACGTGTTCTTAATAAAACATTTTGAACCGAAAACTCGAAAAATATTTTACTTGAGGGGTTTTATCATAAAATAGTTCAAAACAATTTCTGTTCGTATGTGGCCTCACTAGGATCTTATTGAGCACATAACATGCCGTGTGCACCGCCTCCATCCAAAATTGTAGTCCAAGATGACTATCATGGAGCATTGTGCGTGCACACTCAATTAGTGTTCTAGTCTTTCTCTCAACAACACCATTTTGTGGTGATGCGCGAGGAAATGAAAAATTGTGAGGTATTCCGTGTTCATCAAAAAATTTAGAGAAAAGCTCATTCTAAAATTCCCATACATGATCACTACGAATAGTGATAATGGTGGTGGTTCCTAAGAGATTTTGAGTTTTCTTCGCAAGCTTGGTAAATTCCTCACAAGCTTCATTTTTAGAAGATAAGAAATATGCACAAGTAATTCTAGAAAAGTCATCAACAATGACTTATCTATAATGTGTATTTCCTAAAGATGCAACTCTAGTAAGCCCAAATAAATTTAAATGAAGAAGTTCTAGGGGCCTCTTAGAAGTAATGACATCTTTAATTTTAAATGGCGATTTACGGAGTTTGCCGCGTTGACAAGAATCATAAAAACTTTTCTTATTAGAAGGGATTTTTGGAAATCCTTTAACTAAATCATGCTTAGCTAACTTATAAAGATGTTTAAAATGAATATGTCCAAAACGACGATGACAGAAAGTTGTTCAATCGTGTGTGCTACTAAGCAATAATTTATAGAATGTGGCATGCTTAAATATAAATATCTTTATGTCGTGTGTCGGAAAATAATACACTAGATTAATTATCAATAATACTATACATACCCTCTCCAAAGTTAACCTTGTAACCTTTGTCACAAAGTTGACTTATGGAAATGAGGTTATGATTTAAGCCATTTACAAGATAAACATTTTCAATTAAAGATTTAGATGATTACCGACTTTACCTACTTCAATGATGGTTCCCTTTTCATCGCCTACAAAGGTCACCGTTGCACCATTCTTGATGTGGATCACTTCGAAAAGCAAGGATGGATCTCCCATCATATGCTTGTAGCAACCACTATCGAGTATCCATCCTTTCTTCTTATAGCTTATTTTATATTTCTTGCTCTTTTTCTTTTTCTGGGTACCTACATAATTTACCATAAGCTTATGGTACCCAAGCTTGTTGGGTCCAAGGGGATTAGCTCTTTGGAAACCAAGTCCAAGTGGACTTTGGCTTTCCAACATAATCATCATAATTAACCACATTCTTAAAATTTGATTTTGCATATGAATTCCTATCATGTATGCTATTGTCCTTAGGACTCCAAATAGTGTATGTTTTGGGAGTCCTTTTCTTAGTTGCATGTACATGTGGTTGGTTTCTACGTGGTGCATGAAACTTATATGGATGTGATCTAGCATATGAAAATGGAGGAGGATATGCATGAGACATATAATGGTCAGGTGAAACATAAGGAGTATGCATATGATGTGGTGCATATGGATGAGCATACATATGTGGATGAGGTGTATGAGCATATGTATGTGGAGGAGCACGTGCATGAGTATATCTCATGTGTTGGTTTGCACGTGTCCGTGGGTGTGGTGCATAAAAATCATCATACGTGTTCACATGTGAAGTAGGAGTGTTCCTACGTGGGTGTGTGTTGGTGTACATGAAAGCATGTTCCTTCTTTTGATTTCCACCCTTGGTGGGTTTCTTTGCAAAAGAGGGAGTGTGAGAAGCGGTGACATTCTTGGTAGTTTTGCTACCCAATGTGTTATGATCACCACTTGTAGATGCACCGGAGGTTGGCCTCACAAAATCTATATTGATACCAATATAGATGGTGCATGTATTGGATGCATTTGCCTTCGAATAACCAAGTCCAACACGATGGTTGGTCGGTAGTTGATTTGAAAGCAAATCATCCAAATTTCCTTTCCCTTTGTTGAATCTTTTAACATTGGAGGAAATGAGCTCATATTTCTTCTCAAAAGAAAAAATGGTAGTGTCCAAGGTGGACATAAGTGTGGTGAGCTCGTGCATTTGGGTTTTGAGAGTTTCATTCTCAATACCCAAACTCGTCTTTTGAGATCGAAGATTTTCAATCTCATAATCATTGCAATCCACAATGGAGACATGATCCAATTGAGATTTGAGGGATTCAACCTCATTTCTCAATGGCCCATTTTGAGTAAGTAAAGTAGCTTTCTCAAGGATTAGTGATTCAACAATGGTGTCATTGTTGGTGATGGATGGCATGGATGACTTACAGCATTTATCTCATCAGACTTAATATATTTAAGCATACGATTTTGGTATTTTGAAAATAATTCTTCATTAGCAATTCTAAGTTCATCTATAGTTAACTCGGGTTCTTCACTCTCACTAGAGCTCCCATCGGAGGGTGTATCCTCACGTGCCATGAAAGACATGCGTGCACTCTTACTAAAGCTCCCATTGGAGGGTGCATCCTCACGTGCCATGAAATACATGCGTGGACTCTCACCCTTCTCATCCTCGGATCCACTTGATGAATTTTCACACGAGTCACTGAAAGTTTCTACAAGTCATTTCTTCTTTTTCTTCTTGTATTTGTTGGACTTAATGTATTTTGGAGCTTTCCAATTCTCCTTGTTATTTAGCATTGGGAAATCCTTCTTGATGTGCCTTGGTTTGTTGCACTTATAACAAAGAGTAGAAGAGTTTGTGGAATAAAATTTAGATTTAAAGGGAAATTTACCTTTGCGTAAGAAGCGTTGGAACTTCTTCGCCATGAGCGCCATGGATTCCAAATCCATCTCGTCACCGGACTCATCACTTTCGGAGGATGAAGAAGTAGTTTTGAATGCTATTACTTTCTTCTTTGCCTCCGTTGGCTTCATCATTCCTCTTATCTTCAAGCGGTTTTCCCTTCTCACCGCATATGACATGAGTGTTCTGATGAGGTTTACCACGATGTAGCTTTGCATGTCATTGACCTCTTCAATCGCTATTGTTCTTCTTTCCCATTTTGAGGTCATTGACATGATGACCTTCCTCACCTTTTCTTATTGAGTGTACGTCTTTCCAAGAGCTTCAAGCTCATTGGTGATGTCGGTGAAGTGAATATACATCGAGGCAATTTTCTCATCTTCCTGCATTTGAAACATATCGTAGTTTTGCACGACAACAAATAACTTCGACAATTTTACCTTGTTTGTCCCTTCGTGGGCGGCGATGAGATGATTCCAAATTTGATATGCACTCTTACATATGCATATCTTATTGAACTCATCGGGCTCCAAAGCACAATGAAGAGCGTTCATTGCCTTGGTGTTGTTCACCTCTGCGGACTTCTTGGCCGGTGTCCATTTGTCGTAGTCCTATTCCGTAGGCTCTACTTATTCCTTATGGAGGATTCTCCATAGAGAAGCACTCCTAAGGAACATCTCCATCTGACACTTCCAATAGCTGAAATTTGTACCATTGAAGTGCGGAGGTCGAACCATAGATTGACCTTCAAACACCGATGAAGCACCACCTCGATCATGATTGTTGTAGGAAGTAGGTGGATGAACATTGTTGTTGGATTCCATAGCTTAACCTTGCGCGCTGATACTAATTGTAAGGACCATGTGAAATGAGAAAAACACTAGAAGGGAGTCAATAGAGTTTTTAAAATTAAATAGGAAATTACGCCTAATTAAAATCCTAGCCAACAAACAATGTGGAAATAATAAGAAACTTAGACCAAGCAAACACAAAATGTTCAAGGGTTCAGATAACCCAAGTCAAATCCGACTTGTTCCCAGTAATCCTACGTCCCTACCACCCGGTATACCACCCGGACACTCAAGCTAAAACCCTAGTTTGAGTTTTCCATTCAACCCACTTGTAGCAACCATACAAGTGTAATCAATACACAAGATTGATGACCTTGATTCCCAAAACTTGGGATCAAGAAAATACTCTCACAAACCGAGAGCAAACCCAATTTATCGAAAGAGTTATGAAATTGAAATACATACTTACAAACACATATGCCATGAAGTGGAACTTGAAGGAGCAAGAGTGTGGAGTATGTTGTGGTCTCTTCCTAGAAGAGAGAATAGCTCTTGCACTTGTCACTACCAAATGCGTAGAAGATTTGAACTTGGATTCTACGTTAGAGAGCAAGAGAGAATGAGAGATTGAAAGCTTGAGTGCTTTAGCTTGAGAGATGAAGCAATAGAGTTCTAAAGGTTCCAAGAGTTTTCAATGGAACAGCAAATGGCCTATTTATATGCTCTCTCAAAGCCCACAACAGATTACCCAAAACCTCTTTCAAAATCCGTATAGGATTGGCCAACCAATTAATTTAACAGCCAGGACAGGAGACTGATGAAGGATCAACAGGCGCCTGTTGCACTGTGTCAGAGGGTAGGTGAGAATTCAAACGGTAACTTATCACGCAGGACACTCGTCTGCTAAAGGATAGACATGCGCCTGAAAACATGCATGCACCTGGTAAACCCACTACATGTGGCTGTGTGGCAGAAGTGCGTAAGTTGACAAATTCAAGAATCTGGGTAATCAGAGGACATGCGACTGATGTGATATCCACAGGCACCTGTGCCATGGGCAGGCGACTGGGAAATCAATGTTCAACGCCTGTGTGCACAAGTGCGTAACTTGCCAAAATCAAGAAGTTGGGCAAAGGATGGACATGCAACTATAGTGAATATGCAGGCGCCTGTGCCATGGACAGGCGCCTGTAAAACCAACGTACATCGCCTGAAAGCACAAGTGCAAATGTTGACAAAATAGGGATCTTTGGGTTAGATGATATATGTGACTAACTCACAAGTCAAATGGGCCTGATCAATAGACATGCACATGTACTTTATACATCAGTCACCTGTTTAGAAGTTAATAGTAAAAGCCCAAAAACCTAGCTTAAGTGTGTGCATTACAAACGACTGATGAACAAATCACAGGAGACCATATGGAGACATGCGCCTGACAAATGTTCAGCAGTCGCCTGTTAGAAGTCCAAAATACACAACTAAGGGTTTTATAATAAAGAGTCCTATGAAATGAATTCTAATTGATTCCAAGGATAGGTTGAGTGAAGTGTGTGAGCTCCAAGATAACTCTACTTCAAGGCTACATTCTAAGAGAAAGAAAAATACAAGAATGAAAAGATTTACAATGAGTTGTAGCTTCTTATCTTTCTGTTGATTGAATTTGAAGTCTTTGAAGCTTCTTTTCTATATATTGATCATCCAATCATCTCTTTGAGTCTTTGATTGACCTCGATTGTCTTTCATTGCAATTTGTTCTTCATGATTTGATTAGGTAATGAATTAACTACATGCAAAGGATTAGTCACAAGTATTTATGTTTGCTCATCATCAAAACCAAGTAGAGAGAAGTCAATACTCAACATTCACCACCCACATGATGTTCATGTTTGGCTACCCTATGAAGGCATTGAAGGCTCCATGACAGTTGACCACCAGTAAGTGGATGTTACATATATGATGGTAGGGTGATGTGCCGAATTCCACTTGAAGGAAGACCATCCCCTCCGAGACGACCTAGGCTCCCGGGAAATCAAAGAGATTGGTGTGCACTAATGTTACGATGTCACCAAGTAGCCCCACATTCTGGAACGTGTCCAGTAGAGGATATGGACTGCACTCTTCTTGTCGATCAATACGTAGCGAACCCTACAGTTGGCAATCCATAGGTTGATCTCAATAGCATCATTATATGGCCGTGAATTCATCTGGCCTTGGCCTCCGTAAAGAGCAGAGTCTCCTTGGAGAGCTTGAGCTACTTTGAGACTCGATCAGCGATGGCAGAGTTAAGGTCAGTCGGAGGAGTGCACAACTAGCGAGCAAGGCTCTTCTGCGTGCAGTTGGATCACTAGGCTAGGTTGTAGCCTACTGTGGTGACAGACCCAAAGATCACATCAATGATGTCGGACGGGCTGGCGATGCCTTTGTCTTAGTTCTACGGTTTTCCAGTATCACCCCACTCATGGACTTTGAACTCATGTACCTGCACTTTCGAGATGAGGCACTCGATCTGGTTCTGCAGGACCTTGCAGTGGTTGGTGATATATCCATACCCCTTGTAGAACTTGCAATATTTGGACTTGTCCATCCTGGGGTGGTCTGCAACGAGCGTGGATCGTTGAACTCTCTGGATGCCTTATATATAAACTTCGACGGTGTAGCTGATAGGGCAATATAAACCCTCTCCTTGGGAGATAGAGATCGTTTCTCTCTTCCCCAAGGGCACTATGTGTGCTCAAAATGCTTCTCAAATTTAGGGTGCTTGCCTGGGGCATCTCGATCGAGATTGGTCCTTTTCTAAGAGGACCAGTGGCTTGTCGCTGATTTACCACAGGCTTCCTCTACAACAATGAATTTGTTGATGCGGCTCACCAGGAGGGTGAATGTGGTAGATCATTTCTTACAAATTTTGAACTTCAAATCTGACCCGTCTCTGAAGCCTGCTTGAAGTGCCATCTTGGAAATGTCATCAAGGAAAACATCGATGGCCATATGCACCCACTTGAAGCACGTAAGGAAAGCATTGTTGAATTCTTTCGGTCCATACGTGATGGATGCCTAGGACTCATGATACCTCTTCGTCACCTTTTAGGATATGAAGTGAGAGAGGAACTTCATTTGAAGGTTGGTGAAGGGGATGACCGAACCCTTGGGGAGATTCCTAAACCACTATTGTGCCACCCCAACCAGGCATCTTAAGAAGGCTCGACACGAAAGGTTCGGAGAGTGGCCCTTCAAATCCATGTGCTCAACGTAGGTCTCCAAATGCTCGACTGAGTCATGCACACTGGCATACATCCGGACATCATCGGTGGAAGGTAGGGCGTACTTCCGTGGATAAGCAGAACCAAGGATGTCCACCGTGAAAGGTGATAGAGAAGAGGTTTGAGGAGTTTTCAGGGAGATCGAGGTAACCTCCCGAAGTCTACCAATATGTTGCTGCAGGTTGGCAATTTGACCTTTAGCCGTAGTATGCTGAGCTGCATGCCTTTCGTTGATCTTCTACTGGAGATCAACCTTCTCGTGTTTCTTCTTATGATGGTACATGCACCGGCCATCCTCAAGGTTAGGCTTAATGACTTTGCGGCATCAGCTGTTGGAAGCATTCACCTTTCCTTTGTGGTTCACGTGCTCTGACCCCTTGTTGCTACTGGAGCTCTAAGGCTCCTGAGCATCCTCATCTACTATTTGTTCCCCTTGGAGGGAGGTGCATCATGGTTGTACCTTTCTCGAGGGGACTTTGGTCCTTGATCGATCTAGCTTTATGACCATCTACTGTAGAGCTTCAGTGTTCTTGGGCTGAAGGGCTTGGGTTTCTCACATCTCACGGAGCTCAACCATATGAGCTTGGAAATCAGCTGCGATAGGAATAGCAAGGGCTTGCAGAGGTGGGCCAATAGCAGGTTGGCTATGCTCTGTGGTATTGATTTCTGCTAACCCACGTTCCTCTTGCCTTTTGCCATTAGAAAAGAGAATGTTGGGGAAGATGTTGAAGTGGATATTGCATTGAGAGAATATGCAACGAGAGTTGTTCACAAGGTCATCCCTCTAACACAAATTATTGATGCAAGGATCTCGCATCAGCTGTTAATGCGAGAATCCGTGCAAAAGAGGACACAGGAAAGGTTTTGATGGGCATGCATGCTCCTCCATTGCCTAAAATAGATATGAAGAACGTCAGAGGAAATGAAAGGGGTGGCCCTCTGACTCCACTCCGATGCTTAAGTTGGTTCAAGCAGGAGGACGGAGGGTTGTAGGTATAGTGGCATAAGTTTTGGCTTACCTGAGATGAGGTTACTTTGATGTTTATGTAGAGCTGGGAGGCAGCTCTGCCATGCAAGGTAGAGTTAAGTGTTCCGAAACTTTGGCTATAACAGACACAGAGCTATGATGATCTTGTATCTTGGCCATAATAGTCTCCCCTAGATAAGGTCGACTATTACATAGCACATTAATGGACTTGAATGCCCTTCGCCTGTAATGGCCTGAAGATAACTAGACACCTGCCGAGGATCACACCTTCTGATCATGCATAATGGTTATGATTGGCTGGCCTTATCAGATGGGTAGACCCTTATAGAGCGTGACTATAGAAGGAGCCGACCTAAGGTTCCAAGGTCATCCTTGTAGAGCACGACTGCAGAAGATACCGATCTCAGGTGCCAATGTCGACCTCGAAGAGTATAACTGTTAAGGAGCTGACCACAGGTGCTGAAGTCCTCTTTGTAAAGTGTAGCCACTGAGGGGCGACCTCAGGTGCCAAGTGTTGGGACCTACTCCTATTACATGAGGATGATGCAAGTAGACACTAGATGGAGTGATTAGTGTATAAACGTTCCTCTAGATAATCTTCCTAAGTTAAAAAATGGTGTTACCCAAAGTTATCTTAATCAACAAATATCTCAATCAATTAAAGTATGCAGTGGATTAATACATGCAAGAGATAAATTGTAACAATCACATAAAGGTGGAAACAAACGCAAAAACTAGTTTACTCTGGTTCGGATACCCAAGCACACTTGGTTCACGTATCCTACTCTAACCACTCGAGTCATACTCGATCCAATCCACTATTTTCCAAATAGTACAATTGTTTCTTCCTAAGAGGTCTTTCTTACAACCAATTTTCTTCCCAAGAAAATAAAACTCACCATCTCAACACTTTGAGGATTTTCACTTACTCTTTTGGATGAAGGCTTACACTTTTCATATAGCCTTGCTTTGAAGCTTGTTGAGTGTGTGATGGCAATAATATTGATCTCCAAAGATAAGAAGTTGAGGGCTTTTGAGATCAGGAAAACTTTGGCTAAGGATTTAAGAAAACTTTAGAGCATTGACCAAATAGAGAAGGATTTTTGCTTAAAAGCTTTGGGATTTGAAAACTATTTTTCTCTTAAAAATTTGATCAATATTCATAGCAAAAATCCTCTGCAACTGACAACTTAAATAATGTAAAAACCATTGAAAATCTATTCCACCCTCCAACGGATTGAAAAAACAGCTTTCTGAAAATCACGGAACTGTGTTTTTCTCCCGTTGGGCTGTTGGTAGTCGACTACAATTATACTAGCAGTCGACTACTCAGACAACTTTAGTCAACTATCAAAACGATTGAAGTCAGCTACTTCATGGTATAGAGAATCCCCATGAAAGTAGTCGACTCATGTGTTTGGAGTAGTCGACTACCATTCTGATACATTGGATACTATGTTGAAAAATCTTTTAAACCATTTAATTTTTTTTAAAGTGATCCTATGTGTGTGTGTGATCTTCAAACAAAGCTTTAACAAGTTATAACAAAATAAATAAAAATACATCAATAATAATATTAAATCGAAGTCCAAAGATGCATTCTTCATTCTTCAAGCCTTTGTCTAGCTCCAATTTGGTCAATGACCTTTCTCATTACGTAATCCCCTTGAGTGATATACTTGATTTTCTTAAACTCTTGCACTCAAAGATGTTAGATGCAAATGTCGTTCATCATCAAAACGATACGGTTTGAGACTCAATATCTCAACACCGAGGTCATCCTCAATGAGTGTTGCCACTTAGGGGGTGACCTTGGGTGCTGAGGTCATCCTTGTAGATTGCCACTAGGGTCTAGTCATGCTGATTTCACAAGTTAAAGTCAGGTGGCCCCTAAGGACGCGGGTGATTCATGGTGGGTACCATCTGTCGAGCTCAGCTGGGCCCCACTGTCAATGGGCTCTAGTTAAGGCATCATATACAAGTTTCTATTATTTTCAAAGTCCAATGTATTATTTAAGAAAACAATAAAACATAAAGTTTTTATTTTGAAAATTAAAAAATCTAATTTTTTTCCAAGGTTAGCCTTACAGACACACGCGCACACGTGCGCGCGCGCACAAACACAGATATATATATATATGGATTTAATGTAGAAAAGCTGCCAGCTGATCAGGTGGGAAGACACAAAAAGGTGGGAAGTACAAGCCCCACATGAGCTTATACCCGTGGGACCCCACCTTTTTGTGTCTTGCACCTGATCCATCATGCGCCAACTGTTCTACATTAATCCATATATATATATATATATATATATTTATCTGTGTGGAAAATTTTCAAATACAAACATTTCGCAGGGAAAAGTCCGTGCAAAAATATGTTTAATTTTTATTTGAATTTTTTTCAAAAAATTTTTCCTCCTTCATTTCATGTTATTATACACCCCCAAAAATAATAGTTGAAAAATAATGTGATTTGACATTCGATCAAGGTATTACAAAAAATTCTATTGTTATGAAATCGATAAATTTTGTAACGGGTGGATCGGTGCTCAAATCACCCTAGGGTTCATCCATTATTTTTCATGGGGTATATAGTTGTATGGATTAAACAGCAAAAAAATTGCAAAAAAATTTCTTAAAAAGATAAAATGTTTTTCGAACCATTATCATTTGGTGCAAAATTTTCGCACCAGAATACTACTGTATATATATTGAAATGTAAGTGAGTATATTCATATAAGAATTTATAGACAAATGTACAATGCCACTTCAAAACAAGTTATACGCTGAAGATACAGACTTGGGAGAGGTTGGAAAGCATTCACCAAACACTAGTACCACCATGTGGCAAGCCCCTACTACGAGACATATGCCAAGAGAGAAGGCATCAGATCAACCCCGAATTACTAATAATAGTAAAGTCCATAGGGTCATCCACCTTAAACACAGAAGTGGGAATGAAAGCAGTAATATCCAAGGTGATCTTGGCCAGCAGGGATACATTGGGGAGCACCTGGGAATGAAAGATACGAGTTTTCTCTCCTTACAAATGTGCCAAACAATTATAGAGAGAATGAGCTTACTAAGCTGACCAACATATTTGATATTCCCTTTTGCTCCAAACACGTGCCTAAGAAAGTAGACATCAACGTGAAGGGATTTAGAGCAGGAGGGAATACTCAGCTTGAGCATACAAGCAGACCACACGAAGCCACTGTAATCGTGTCAAAATTTTTGAGAGGGATTTTCTAGCGAAATTTTTGCACAGGAAGCATGTACGAAAACATTTTTCTTGTGCAAATTTTTTTATGTTTAGTCCATACAACTATATACCAATTGAAAAATAATTGGTAAACTCTAGGGGGATTTGACTCTTCATCCACCAGTTACAAAATTTAACGGTATCTAACAATAGAATTTTTGTAATGCATTGATCGAGAGTCGATAATCCCATTATTTTTTATCTATTATTTTTTGTGGGGTGTATAATTATGTGGAGTGAAGAATGAAAAAAAATTTAAATTTTTTTCAAAAAAATAAAAATAAAAATCATTTTGCACATCATATCCCATACTAAATATTTGCATATGAAAATTTTCTTATATATTTATAGATATGTATGTATGTATGTGTGTATGTGCATGTGAGTGCGTAGGTTTATGTAACTATACATACACTCATACTTATCTATGTATGTATATATGTATTTATTTATACATGTACAATTTGTGTGTGTGTGTGATTAATGTGTATCATATGATATGTATGGTTAAGTCTCATATAAGACCTCGAAAATTCTACCCTCGTGTATTTTTTGGACAATCAGAATCGTTCAGTTTGATCTTCATATTTTAAAATCTCAAAACATCCAATAACAGATGTACCCAAACGAATTTACTCATTCATCTACCTATCGTAATTTTATGGTTGTGCAAGAATAGAATTTTTGCAATGGATGAACAAGCAAAACTCCTGTGATTCACATGATATTTGGTATTTTTGGATTTTAGAATATGAAGATCAAAATGAAATATTCTTATATTCTAAAAATATAAGATGATATACTATTTAAGGCCGCATATGAGGCCTTAGCTCATATGTCATATGATACCCGTTATATGTATGTGTATACACATATAATGGGTATCATATGAGATGAGCTAAGGCCTCATATGCAGCTTTCAAAAGAGTGTTGTTATTCGCACCACAGAAATTTATGAATACACCATACTACTTGATTCACCACACCTATATTTTTAAGATCGGAAGTTCGGATTTGGAGATCGGAACGGCTCTAATACAATACATGTGTAAATCCAAACACAATACATATTTTATTAAACTATTCGGCTTTGCAATTCCGAACGGAAGAATAAAAGTATTATAGCCGTTCGGATCTCCAAAGCCGAACATCCGATGTTAAAAATATAGGTGTGGTGAATCAAGTAGTGTTGTGTATTCATATATTTCTGTGTTGCGAATAATGACAATCCTTTGAAAACTCTATCCTTTCGTAATTTTTTAGACGATCAAAACCAATCATTTTGATATTCATATTCTAAAACAACAGAAAACCAAATATCTAGTGAACCCAATGGGTTTTGCTCATTCATTCGCACATCGTATATTTAATACTTTCGTTAAAATAGAACTTTTTGCGAGGGATAGATGAACAAACAAACTCCTTAGGTTCACTTGCTATGTGGTGTTTTAGGTTTTTAGAATATGAATATTAAAATGAAAGATATGATCGTCAAAAAATATGGGAGTGTGGAGTTTTCGAAGTCGCATATGTGCCCTTATCTTATATGTCATATTATATATATTATTTTCTTGTGTGTGTGTGTGTGTGTGTGTTTGCGCGTGCGTGCGTGTGTGTAATATGTATCATATGACATAAGATTAAGCCTTATAAATGGCTTCCAAAACTCTACCATCAACTATTTTTTTGAAAGATCTGAATCGTTAATTTTTATTTTCATATTCTAAAACCTAAAAACCCCGACTATCGAGTGAACTCAAAAGGTTTTATCCGTGCATTCACTTCTCACAAAAGTTCTATTCTTGCAAAACAGTTAAATTTACGATGGAGGGATGAACATGAAAAATTTGTTGGTTTCATCGGTAAGTAGTTGATGTTTCGGGGGGTTAGGATGTGTAGATCAAAATGAATGGTTCCAATCATCCAAAAAAATAATGGAGAATGTTGTTTTGAATGCGTATATGAGACTTAACCACACATGTTATGTGATATACATTAATCTCGCGCGCGCGCGTCTTAGTATGTATCATGTAGCTATTAAATGTTTTCTTTTAGTTACAGATAACGTGGCAGCCTATCATTGAGTCATTAGTCACACAGTCACACACAATAGGTAACAAATGAGCATGCTACCCATTAATACCCCATAACACAGAGAGAGAGAGAGAGGGGGGGGGGGGGGGGGGGGGGGTGTGTGTGTGTGTGTGTGTGTGTGTGTGTGTGTGTTACAACAGAAAGAAAGCACTTGAGGACGATAGTGAAACTGACACTACATGAACTTGGTCTTGTGCATTATACATGACCTTGATTAACAACATCTGCTATTATTTCTGTGACACGATTTCATCTTATAGGACATGTTTTCTGCTGGAACGGATACAACATTTTCGGCAATCGATTGGGTATTGGCTGAGCTCATTAGGAATCCAGTTGTAATGAAGAGAGCACAAGAAGAGATCCGACAAGCGATCAAATGTGAAGGAAAGATCGCAGAGGAAAGCATTGACCGAATGAAATACTTGAAAGCAATAATAAAAGAAGGTCTAAGACTGCATCCTCCTGTTCCATTGTTGGTTCCTCGCGAGACGACAGAATATATTAAACTGGAGGGATATGATGTTCCAGCAGGGACCAGAGTTATGGTCAATGCTTCGGCAATTGGCAGGGATGCAAAATCATACGATCGGCCTGAAGAGTTTGATCCTGAAAGATTTATGAATTGCGATATCGATTTTAAAGGACAAGATTTCCAACTTATACCATTTGGTGCAGGTCGCCGGGGTTGCCCTGGGGTTGGATTCGCCATGGCCATAATCGAACTTGTACTTGCTCATCTTCTGCATTATTTTGACTTTGAATTGCCTGGTGGGTCAAAAGCGGAAGAATTGGACATGCGTGAATTCCCTGGATTATCAACTCGCAGAAGGTCCAACCTGATTGTTATTGCTAAATCTCGACTCCCTTGAATTATTAAGAACATTATAATCTTGTTAGGATTTTGATATGACTCTAATTTGTGTCTTTATTTCCTTTTCTATGTTTTTCTTTTTTGTGTGAATTTTGTATTATTAAGGAGTGTAATTTGTGCTATACTTATGAATAGTACCTCAATTTGGCTTGATAGTTTTTGGTTTAGTATAAAGGATTCTTTGATCCTATTAAGTCAATGACCTTTTTTGAGATTCGTATTGGTTTTTGGATGTTTTTAAAAATATTCTTGTAGGATTTGTGTATTTTGATTTGATGGGTACGAATAAAATTACAAAACAATTTATGTACCAAAATTTATGTTACCTATTTAATTTTAATTTTTCTTTGACATAATAAACTAGTATCAGATCTATTGGCAATTGCCAAGATATCATACTTCTTTCTTTTAGGATCTGTAAAAATGTGTAACTAATTCACTTAACCATGCGATGATATGATGGTATCTGTAACTATTGTAACTATTTCATTAAATTTACAATCCGATATGATCCCTTTAGACAGGTAGATGTATATATATCTTATGTGAATAATAAACACACTTTCCAGCGCTTTTTCTTCTGCAAGGTATCAGAGCATGTTGCATCCTGCATCTTTTGTTCTCCATTTTCCTTCATTATTTTATTTCATCACCTTGTCTATCTAAAGGTATTCGTACTCAACTACTGATCTAACTTCTTTCTATTTCTTATACTCGTTGGATTATCTTGGTATCACTAGTTTCCCTGATCATCTCAACAGTGGTAATAATTCAACCTAGAGGCAATCAGTGAAGATGTCTCTTTCATCCAAAAACAAGTTTAGCTTTGTCGATGGTAATATATCAAAGTGCACATCTTCTACAACTGATGTCCAGGCATATAGCCGTGATTTAATAATATGCTGAAATCGTGACTTCTCTATGTCATAATTAAGGAGCTCTCTGATAGCATTATATGTGCGGACATCGTCAAAGAAATCTGGGATGATCTCCATGGTCCTTTTTCATAAAGCAATGCTCCTCAAATCTATAATCTTAAAAGGTCAATTTCTTTATTCCATCAAGAGGCAAGAGCAATCATCTAGCTCCACGTATTTCACTTCAATGACATCTCTTTGGGACGAGCTTGCTTCATATATTAACATGCCTAACTACACATGTGGAGCTAATAAAGCTCACATCTCTTATCTGTAAAAGAAAAATGTTTCCAGATCTTGATAGGCCTTTATGACACCTTCACCTCTATTTCTAGCCAGATTATAGCCATGGATCCATATTTGCCAAATATTAGAAATGTTTATGAATTAATTTTACAATAATAGAAACAACCTATCATCCTACCCTCATCATTAGCGATTCTTGATGCAACCGCCCCACATGTCCAAGCTGATACTATAATCACCTGATGCGGTTTAAGTTATTCTAATGGTAATGGCCATAGTTGTGGATATTCTCAATGTGTGCATTGTGGTAGGGTAGCTTATTGGAAATTATGTTGTTATAAACTATATGGATACCCACCGTGACATTCAATGTTCAACGTGCTAGGCTGCTCTACGACCACTACATTCTTGACTATTGGTGGTGTTCCAAATAGCTCCTCTAATGCCGAGAATTTCACGTCTTCTACTATACTACCACCTCTCTTACTAGCATAATTTCAACATCTTCTACTATATCTCATATACATTCTTTTTCTTTTTCTGTTTAGTTTATCATGAGTCTGTCATCTTTGTGAGAATTTAAACGTTTTAATCGTACTTCAGTAGTGATGATCATACTTTATGATCAAGTCATATGTATTGATACGACCATTCCGAGATGGGCCAGGATCGAACGGCCCAAGCCCACGTTGCAAGCAGGCGGCCCTGAAGGAGAGCGGGCCGGGCGACGTGGCCCCCGCGAAGACTTGGTGTCGGGTCGGCCTCGACCGACGCGGACATCCCCATCAGCCCACGTCAACAGGAGCTAACCGCTCCCCTTAATACGCGCCCCCTCTTAATCACCATTAAAGGGCCCCATTACGCCCACCTTCATGACCCATGAAGACGTCATTAAAGAGGCGGATCATGGGCAGGAGAGGAAGCATGATTAGATGTCGGAGGGGGTGTTGCAAGAAGACATACAAACTGCATTCGTAAAGTACATACATGTGATTGTGTTTAAGTCGACGAGTCCAAAGAGATCAAGGAGGTGTTTTTCATTACGTTTAAGTATTATTGAGGTGACGAAGCGAACAACAAAGTAGATATGAAATTCATTGCTCAGGCCACATGCAACATATGTATTAGGGATTGAGTAAGAAAGCCGAAAACAAAAACAAGTTTTAATTACATGAGAACGAAAATAAGTTACGAAGATTCAAACTGAATTACTTTAAACAAGCAACAAATTTTCCCGTGAATTTATTAAACACAAAATCGTTCAAATATTAACGAAAATATGAACGATTAACTGACGCTGATTACATCGTTAATTTGCAAAAAAAAATTAAAATATAATTATGGGAACTAGCCAAGAATTAAGTAATCTTTTAAATATAATGGAATGTGAGAAGAGTGTTTAGTAGCTAAATATTTTAGGTAGATTAAGTTAACTATGACAATTTAAAAACGCTAATTAGAAATCACAACGTTTACTTGTGTGATCAGACAATTCTCTGGGTTACAATGACTTGTGTGAGAATTTAAGCTTAAACTAAGATATATTTTTGTTTAGAATTTTTCCTTTTCTCAATTAGATGCTAACACTGACCCTATTATATTATAATTAAAAACATGAAAAAAAACGAACATAGCGTCAAACGAAAATGAAAATTTTAAGCAAGACCAGAATCGAACTTGGGACCTTTCAAGTTAGGATATCACCACCACCATGCCAATGTTACAATCTTGTTAGTGAGGATTACTTAATTTAGTTACACTCACAGTTTATCATAAAATGAAAAAAGAAAAAATATTACCAGCAACCAAGAATCGAACCAGTGACATTTGGCTTGAGAAGCAAACGCACAACCAACAAGCTAACATAAACACTATGTGATTAAAGATTAAATAAATTAATATACCGTTATATTGTTGCCCCTTGCTTTTATATATATATATATATATATATATATATATATATATATATATATATATATATATATATATATATATATATACACACACCACTTTCTACCAGGATTCACACAAGTGTTTCACTTTCTACCATGATTCACACAAGTGTTTATTAAACACAAAAATAAAAATACTTACAGCTTGAAGCCGTAACCTTCAAGCACAGGCTCCAGTTTACAAGAACTAAAAATAAAAAAGGAAAAAGGAAAGAAAGAAAGAAAGCTTCAGAAAGGTACACGTGTATAACACTAAGAGAGGTGGTTGAGAGATTGATGCTGAGGAAGAAGCCTTCGGCATCCTTTTATAGCTGTAAGGGCTCCTTACGAGTGATCCTTAATGACAGCTGGCGGATGAGTATGAAGTCCTCTTGCCAAATAGTGAAGATGCTTCAATAATTTGAGTTGAAGCGACATAAAGTTGCTGCCACACTAGACAATTCGTCCTTTTATGGATGCGTAAGAATCTTCACTGTGCCTTTTGCGACTCTTCTTCGTCTTCATATGAAATTAGTCGCTATTGATGAATAGTGCTCTTCCACTAAGAGCGGCTCCCCGAGGCTCAACTCAAAGTAAGTAAGACAGGTGTCGGGTACTCCGTGGGCCCCATCGCGCACCGAATCTTCCTTTCTTTGATCTGCTCCTTTTGTTGGGAAAAGTCTCTGATCTTATCTTCAGAGGTAGCAGAAGAGATATATCTCCACAGAAGGTAAGTATAACTTTTATAAAAGGTAAAATAATTTACCGAAAGGAGTATAACTCTTATAATTCCTCGATACCTTTACCTTTAGTATCTTTGGAATTCATAACTATATCCTAAATATTTGCATAATCATTGGGATCTTATGCATCTGGGTAAGATATATCTATACCCGGAGTACTCTTTGTAGTGGTTTGAGTATGAGTACTCTGAACAGACATAGTATCACTATTGTCGAAGACCTCAAAAAATTGTCTTTTCATATAATCAAGACATTTTTGCTGAATCTCAGCATCAGTAGCCAGAGGGTATTTCCTCCTAATGGATTTAGCCAATTTTGCCATTGGATTCTCGCTACGAATCTCCTCAGATAAGGTATTATCAAGGATAGTAGAATTTCTTTTAATAATCTCCTTGATTTGTTGGCATTTTTCTTGGACAATAATACCTATCCACCAGCGAGAGTGATAACGCTTTCTAAGCGTAGGGAGATGAAGATCATCCCAAGCAGCTTCAAGAGACCAATTCCAAATCCATGGAATTTCAGTTTCAATAAAGAAATAGGCCATACATAGCCCATAGTGAAGCTCATTTTCATTCATCTTCTGAATGATCGGGTGAGATTCCACCCAAGGATTGTATAAATCCAAAATTGGTTTTGGTAATATTTCTAAGTCAGCACCATACCGACTCCACCAATGGTAAAACCAATTAGGAAGGCCCTTATAAAGAGCTTCAGGACATAGTTTTATAAACCATGTATGTTTACCGCTTTGATTCTGGTAGATAAACATATTATAAAAAGCCTCTTTATAATCCCAATAATTGAATTTATAAATTTCTTTATTGGGGGTCTTAACCAATGTGAATTCCATATTAGGATGCATTGCCCATTGAGAAGGAAGTATAACTTCTTTAATGATACATTTACTAAATTTTGGAGGAACCAAATGGTTGTCATTGCTCCAAAAATGAGTAATGTCTATACCCTTTTGGGTAAGTATCGTTTTCATCCATGCTCTAGGCTTTAAGGATAGAGTTGGATAGTATGTTGAGTCTAAGTATTTAGACTTGAGTCTCTCAACATCTTTCATTAGAGGAATATCCTCTTGTTCTATATAAAGAACGGTGTCAGAAATGGTTTTAGTAAACCAATCTGTCTCTTTCTTGGTAATCTCAGAGTATGACTCTGGTATCTTCTCGGGATCATTAAGATCCTCTATTCCCTTAGAAGAAGATGAAGAGGGAATATTTTTGTTACCCTTCTTGGAGATAGTCCTCCAGGAATTAGGATGGTACGAAGTATAACTTCGTCCACCAGTGCTGGTCCTTCCTCCCCCTCTAGAAGAGGGTTGGCCGCGATTCATTGCCACCCTGCAAATAAGAAAATACATAGGTGAGAAACAAAAAAGGTTTTCAAGGAGGGTTATAAACCCTAGTTTGTTGTTCTTGAAGAAGAACATTTTTAACTTCGTTTAATAAACGAGTCTGAGGATCAGTTATAAACTGAAAATGTATTTCTTTGCCATTATAAATAGCTTGAATACCATATGTGTCGATTTTCTGCATAGGCATAATTTTATGCAGAAAAGGTGTTCCTAAGATAATGTGTTGTGAAAGATTTTTCACAAGAACACATGGTGTAGGGATATATATATCTTGGACACATATCTGAGTTGAAGACAATTTAAATCTTATATCAAGTTGATTGCCTCCTGCACCACTCAAAGATTGCGTGGTTGACTCAAAGAAAGTACAATTCCCTCACGAATGCAGTTAAGATTGCACCACTATCAACCAGAGCTATAAGATCTGGAATAACAATCTGTTTAGATATAACCAAGGTTACCTTGATATACCATTTCTGAGATGTTACTTGCTGCAACAAATTCAGAAATTCATCCTTTTGGGATGTCTCAGCATTATGAATGCTTGATAAATCATGTTGAGGAATGTCCTCTTTTTCTTTCTCAAATCTGGAGAGAATGTAAGTAGTCTCTTTTTAAGAAGTATAACTTCTTGTTTGAGGATTTGGATCTCCTTATTGAGATCTGAGAGTGATAATACTGTAGAAGTATTATCCTGCCTTCTTTTCATAACTTCAGACATACGATAAACGTTGTCTATCTTTGGCTTATCTTTCTTGTCATTCTGATTGGTACATAAGCCAAGAAGTTTGTACTTCAAATCTGAAGGAAGATCTTCAGATAGTATTTTGGAGATTAACTCCTCACTAGAAGTGATGACATTTATAGATAAACTATTCATGTCAACAATAGCTTTCCAATAAGCTGTTTTATCATTCGTCTGACAAGTATTACTTGTACATTGACAACTGTTATCAGAAGATGATGAATAATCTTCTTCATCTGATCCTTCAGTATCACTATGGATCATAATCTTAAGAAGCGTCTTTTTAAGACCTTCATCTTCAATCTCATTAATCTTCTTCTTAGTATAACAGGAAGAAGCATAATGGCCAATTTGACCGCATTTGTAACATTTAATGTTACTGGCATCCTTCTTAGAAGGTTTGGTCTTTCTTTTAGCCGAATCTCTTTCAGAGTCTCTAGTTTTAAAGAATTTCTTTTTCTTGGAAGAAATATGATACTTCTTACTGGATTTATAATCCTCTTTGACACGTTTTCCCTTATCAGTGGCATAAGGCTGGTCAAAAGCAAACTGATGGCAAAATTCGCCAAGTTCTTTCTTACCTGTAAGTCTATAAGACTTTAGTTGATGCCTTAGCTTCATGTCATTACATAAAGCTAAACCTTCTTTAATACAGGCATCGATAAGAGTTCCATAAGTAAATTGGTCATATGGAATAATCCCTCCATTCTTAGCTTTGAGTTGATTACGAACTCTATTAGAAAATAAATTTGGTAGTCCATCAATAAACTTGGACTTCCAGTGAGTGCTATTAGCATCACTAAGATTCATTACTCTACTCAAGAATGTATCTTTGTACCATCTAAAATGGGTTAAAGAGGGACACCTCAAGTTTTGTAACAAAGTTCTAATTCTTTCACCATGGTCTGTAAAAGCACCAGTGAAATGATTGGTTATAGCCAATATTAATGTATACACAGCATCTCCTCTTTGTGTACCATTTTCTTGTTTTACTGCATTTAATATTTCAGAATGGGACTCAGATGTGAGATAGTTATCCCACCAGCCTTAAGAACGCCAGTAAAACCACAAGTTATAAACTGAGCAATAACTTGGTCAGAATTATTATTCTGACGACAAACAGTGGAATACATCAGCATACGATGCATGGTGGCAAATACCTGATTGTCAGATAAACCATCAATATTCCATTCATAAATGTTTCGACCATTATAATCGGTCTGCATGTAAGTATCATTCTCTTCGAATAATACATCAACATGTGTTGGCCGCTTGTAATAATATCGTTCCAGCTGTTTAGAACGACTAGCAAGTTTATTAATAGAAGTAAATTGATCTTCTATGGCCAAAACTTGTTCTGGTATAACCAGATTATCCTCTGAGGTTTCATCATCCTTAGTGTGATTAATAGAAGTAGTAACTTGATCTGGTATAACTAGATCATCATCAGAAGTATCTTCAGTACTAATAACTGAAGAATTCTCTAGAGTCAGGACTTGATTTGGTATAACCAAATTCGCATTAGGACTATCCTGATTATCAGTGTTAATAACTGAAGAGGTAAAAACAGTGTGAAGTTTAGCAGTACTGAGCTTTTTAGTTAAAGCGTCAATAACTTCAGCAGTCACCTTATCACTGATATTAAAATCAGAGATGTCAATAGGTGGTTTGATAGTCACCTGCTTGGTTTGAATGGGAGCTTTAACTTCCTCAAACCCAATAAGAGATGGAAGAATATTCTTCATCTTTCGGAGAAGTTCATTAACAACATCCTCAACCCTCGTGAGTTGTTGACCAACAACTTGAAGGTGAATATTAGAGTAATTACTCTGTTTGATAAGCTTATTAAGCTCTCTCAAAACTGAATCTTCAGTCTCAATTGGCTTTATGAAAGCCGTGGCATCTAAAGTGGCTATAGAAAGCCCAGATAACTTTAGAGGTTCTGTTGGAGGATAAAGAGATTTAATGGAAGCACCTGTCTGTGATTTCCATTGTTTGTAGTGCTCCTTAAGAACACTAATTCTCTTTACTTCTCTTTGAAGATATAACTTCAAGAACCAAGGAACAAAAAGATATAATCTCTTGTTGTCTGTCAAGTGTCTCATAATAACTTGACCTGAAGTCTTGTTGTTCTCTATTAGAGAAGACTTTGAAGAACCAATTACGAAATTCAGTGTTTCGTTTGTTCTGGAACTCCTTATTAAGGATTCCTCGAAGTCTGCTGCCAGGTGTAAAATCCATTAACAACAGATTACATTTGGAAACTCATTTCAGAGTTGGTAGGAGAAAGCTTTTCTTTCTTATTGTAAATAGGATGAGGTATATTATTATGGGATATATTAATCCCTTGAACCTCGTTGATTCTATGAGAATCAGATCTAGAAACAGATCGTCTGGAAGCACTAGTGACATCAGAAAGTCCGATAGTCCTAGTAGGATTAAACATAATCTCAACATCACCATCAGCCGTCTGAATAATTTGATCAATGTCTTTATTCATAATAGGCTGAGGTTGGATAGCATTGGGTATAACCCAACTATCAGGAAAGTTTACTTCTGTCCATTTAATTTGTCTATTGACAGCAATATGGGATGAAAGTAAATTAGTTTCCACTAAGACAGTTTTGCCTGGCTTAGTATGAACCTTAGCCTTGGGAGCTAAAGTGTTCAAAGCTTTAAAATGGATGCGGTATATAATCGCAACCGTTTCCGATCCAGGTAAGAATTCATAACCATGAGTCTTAATATTAAGACTGACAGCTTCAAGTATGTTTGGATCAGTAAGAGATAAACTCAAGTTTGGGTATACATTAAAGTATACGGGTCCATTACATAGACTGGTCTCCATGATGCCCATAAGGGACTGAGTCCAATTAAGACATCTAGCATCACGCAAACAGGCTAGTAATGAAGCATTTAACCCCTGAAGAGTTAAAGGTCTAAAAGCAACCTGAATTAATCCAATATGGATATATCTGTATCGATCCATATAAGGTTCGATATCTTCAGAACCGAGCAACTGTATTGTTTGCTCACTCTAATCAACAATGGAGGTTCTTTCTAAGGTCTTAATGGCAATTAAAGACTTATAATCAAAGAACCCAATTTTATATATGTCCCTATTAGGAACATCAGGAATTGACCACTTATTAAGTGATTCAATATCAGACGGAAATTCCGTCAGCCTAGCATTCTTACTCTTTTTACTCGTATTACGAGTCATTGCAGAGGTAGGAGCAGAAACTAGTTCTGACATGGGGTGTTCTTACGGATATTTTATCATGCTTTACAAGTAATCATAGGGATAAAGAAATATGATTTTCCTTGCTTCGCTACTAGTGATAAATTCTGCGTACACAAAGCCAGTTCTTGAATGTTTGAACATAATCAATAATTGATGAGAGCAAAATTACCGAATTACAACAGCCAGTTTCAATTTGTTTATACATAAGAAATGTTTCATGAGAGCAAAGTCACCAGACAATGATTCACAGCCCTAACGGCATCTCGCCTCGGCGGGACTTACTACGCGACTACGGCGACCACCAACCCCCACATCCACATGCTTATGGATAAACAAATAAAACATTCTAAATCCGGAGATTAACATATTGTAAACAGAAACCCAACTCTCACAACCTCATGAGTATCATGTTTATTGATTATAAAGAAACAAACCAAAACAATCCGAATCATGAGATCCGCAATTCATACTCAAGTATCAGTAGCAAAGAAGCAAGAACATATCATATTAACATATTCCTACTTACTAGTATTCCATGATAATATCCGCAAGAAGCAAACAAGCCAATCATGGCTCTGATACCACTTTATATATATATATATATATATATATATATATATATATATATATATATATATATATATATCTCCACTCCTCCAGCATATCTCTTTGACATTAGGCGCTGATACTTGGGTATGGAAGCGGGATTCTTCTTTCAAATTCAAAGACGCTTGGGACGTTGTGCATGATAAAGGTACCCCGTACCCTTTCTCTAAACTGATTTGGTTTAGTAAGTCCATTCCAAAAATGTCCATTACTTTGCTACGAGCGTTTAAAGACAAACTCCTTACAAAAGTCCGCATGGAAAAATGGTGTGAGCTCAACTCTAATGTTTGCGAGCTATGTTCGGATGACGCCCCGGAAACTGCTTCTCATCTATTTTTTGAGTGCCCTTATTCCAACTATCTAATGCGCAGAGCCTTTCTCAAACTGGGAGCAAAAGGTCCAACAGCCCTCTCTCTGCCGACAATTGGGAGCTATTACTTGGAAAAATATATGAGAAAGGGGGTTCTTGGTTTGCTTGCTCGAGTTATACTTTCTGCGGTGGTATATCACCTGTGGCGGGAGCGCAACAGGCGTGTTTTTGAAAAGATTAGGAAGCCCAAGACTTTACTGTTTGAGGACATATCAGCAGACGTTCGTTTGGCTCTTCGAAACATTGGGGAGGTGGAGGATGATGCCTCTATAGCAGCAATGAATTGGGACATTCGGCCATTTGACACAGGTTAAATCTTTTGATACTGGGATGTGCAAGCAGTTTGGCCCATTCTGGTTTTTGGCTCAGGGTCGCTTGTGCTCTGCTACAGTCATTTTTATTCAGCCTTTGTGCGGTTGCCTTTTGATTCAGACAACGTCCTTGTTGCTACAGGCCGCGATCAAGCAGTATTTGCTTTGCGTTTTATTTGGTAACAATGATCAAGCCGTTGCTTGCTGCTACAGGCCGTGTTCAAGCCAAGTGCGTGATTGGGCGTCCTTTGTGCGGTAGCTTGCTGCTACAGGCCGTGTTCAAGCCAAGAGCTTTTCAGTGCGTGAAATGTCTTGTTGTTTTGTTACTTGGAAATGTGAAACAACAAGACTCTTTGTGCGGATGCTTGCTGCTTCAGGCCGCGTTCAAGACTCTCTACTTGGTACAGCGTGTTCCAGCTTCATGCGGCCTTGGTTCCCTTGCTCGTGCAGCTGCATACATTCTATTTGGGTTTGGTTTTGTGGGGTTGTATACCAAATGTATGTATTTGTTTCTGTATTATTTTTGTACTTTGGCTCTGATCACTGATACTAAGTAATATGTTCTGGGGTGACGACGCTTGTGTCCTCTCCCTTAGTCATTGCGCCTGGTACTCTTTGATCAACCACCTTGTAACTTCACTTTTATCAATATAGCTACTAACTTACCTTGCAATATATATATATATATATATATATATATATATGGCAATCTTTGGGTGCAAAAAACACCATGCGAAAGCCGTGCGAAATCCTTTTTTTTATTTTTTTGAAATTTTTTTTTCAAAATTTTTTTTTTGATGTTTAATCCATACAATTATATACCCCAGGGAAAATAATGGGTGAACCTGTTGGGCATTAGAGCACCCATCCACCCGTTACAAATTTAATGGTCTCAAAACGTGCGAATTTGATGAAATGCCTTGATCGAAGGCCAAATGACATTATTTCTCAACCATTATTTTTTGAGGGGGTATAACAACATATAATGAGGTTGGAAAAAAGAATTTTTGAAAAAAAAATTTCAAAAAAAAAACTAAAAATATTTTCGCACGGTGCAAAATGTTCTCACATGAAGATTTACCTATATATATATATTATACATTTGACAGTGATTTTTGAATCCTAGGGCTGACTAGGACAAGCTGACTAGGACCGGTTGATAGAAAGAGGGCCATGATTTAATCTTGGATGATGAACGGGTGGGATTATTAATTGAGATGAATGGTTTGTATTTTTGAGTTTTTGTGGGTCCCATTTCTTTTCGTAACCTGCCATTTGACTTGGAAAAGCAACAGTCTGCTTTTGAGGGAGAGCAAGGGGCTTTTTTTACGGATAGCAACAGCCATTTGATTGCTGAGATCTTTCCCAAGAGAGCAACAAGCACTAAATTGTTAGAGCATCATTTCGAAACAACCGGCCGGCATTTCCCAAGAGAGAAGGAAGGCGCAAGGTAGCCATTTGAAGTGACATGCAGGCATTTAATTGTTAGAGCATCTTTCATCCTATAAATTGACCGAACTCTCTTTTCTCTTTCTATCTCTCTCTCTCTCAGTGACCAATCTCTCTCCTCTCTCTCCCCCTTCCTCCCTCCCCCAACCTGGTTCGAATGGTTTGTAAAGTGACCGATCTCGGCGTCGATCTCACCGGGGACGGCGACACCCCAGTGGGCAACGGGTTGGCCAACCTGTGGGGGTACGGGCTTGGCCATACCGGCGTAGCAACAGCGATGGCTACGTGAGTTGTGGACCCACTCTTGGCGGAGGCTGATGCTTCTGCGTCTCCACCGTTGGAGGATGTGATCCGTTGGTCTTCGTCGTTCTCGGCGACGGGGATGTTCTTGCCATAGCATTGCCCCATCACTTGTGGACGGATTCAGATGGGATCAAAGCCAAGGACACATGCCTCCTTCGACAGCTACTTTGCATCAATGCCATGGCTTGCCATACCTTTTGGCGACGAAAGAAAGGAATCGCTCAGCCAGACCTTCAAAATCCTCGACATTCCATCTCTGGTGGCCATTGGGTCACAAAGGAGGCTAGGAATATGATAATGGCGCACGGAGCAGAGGCTTACCCGTTTACTGAGGAGCGCATTAAGGAACTGGAGGCAGCAGCAGAGGAAGAGGCCAAACAGTGTCCGGAGAAGCTGCAGCACCCGCTTCATGAGGAACATGAGCTAGTTAAGACCCAGCGGAAGGCGGGATACAATTGTGACAAATATGAAGAGGGGGGATGGGGTGGTCTTTCTACTGCAAGAAGTGCGATTTCGATCTGCATCCCAAGTGTGCTTTTAAAAAGGATAATGAAGAGAAGAAGGATGATGATGATGATATCGGGGTCAAGGTTAAAAAGGAAGGATATGTGTGTAATGGGGATGTATGCTACAAAAAATAATAGGGTCGGAGTCTTGGTGTCTTTGCTTGATTATTTATGGTACTTAATCCATTTATGGATTGTGATGAGTATAATAATCTTGCTCTTCTCATAGAATTGGAGCAAGAAATATGTGTGAAAGCTTTAAGGCTGATTCAAGAGCGAGTCGGGCATTCGGCTGGTTGTGTGAGCTTCAGTAGCCTCACAATGTGTATTTTTGTTGGTCGGAGTCTGGATGTATGTTGTCCCGTATTTGACTATATGATAGAAACTTGAATGCAAGATGTAGAAATCCTTGGTCAGCTTGGTTTTTTATGGAAGTAATCTTATTTGTTTGATGGTAACATGTATTTCGCCTTCAGATGTATGTTTTGACTGAGCCTGTGAAATTGGAAACCTCAAAAACAGGCCAACCATGAAATGGGGAAGCTGTACTTGGCTGTCGTGGGACCCACCCCCTGAATTCAAATCTGCAAGAGCCAACGTGCGTCCTGGTTCCCATCTTTATAATCAATATTACAATTCAGGGCAGATTTTGATTCTATGTCCTATGTGGCAGTGTCAAATCAAGTTTTGGAGGGAAATTTTTGGGGTAAATACTAATAATTGCATTGACTCAAACATTAATTATCTACCCAAGAGAGAGAGAGAGAGAGAGAGAGAGATCTATTGCCTCGGTTTCTTTGCATTGAGTTGAGCTGGCACATAAAAAAGTGCTCATAAACACTGATTATTGCATTGGCTCAAAAAAACACAAACTATGCATGATCCGCGTAGTGATCCACGTCAACACAATCTAGCGCCAAAGGCACCCGTGCCGAATTTTTTTATGCTAATTTGTTGTTCCGCGTCGATGGTGCCTGCGCCGAATTTGTTGTTCTACGCCGAATTTGGTTGTGGAAATAATTTTTTGGGGAACAAAGATTTCACGGGGGAAAATCTAGAATGAACTGTGCCCGCGGGCACGGGTTATGACTAGTATATGTGTGTGTGTGTGTGTGTGTGTGTGTGTGTGTGTGTGTGTGTGTGTGTGTGTAGTGGCAAATGTGCCTGCGCACGTGCGCAGGCAGAGATACCAGCAAACACCCCCTCTGTTCGGGGTTTCCAAGTATTTTTCGAATTTTTTGCAGTAGGTAGATATACTTGTTATAAAGCTCCCCACAAAATTTCAGGTCAATCCAACACCGTTTGAGCCTCCATTCACTGATTTCAAAAACGTTGCGCAAAACTGTCCAGAATTCTGGACAGTTTTGTGCAACGTTTTTGAAATCGATGAACGGAGGCTCAAACGGTGTTGGATTGACCTGAAATTTTGTAGGGAGCTTCATAACAAGTATATCTAGCTACTGCAAAAAATAAATTCAAAAAAATACTTAAAACACCGAACAGAAGGGGCGTGCGCAGGTAATTCTACCTGCGCACGTTCTTAGGTACATTTTTTGTATGTGTGTGTGTGTGTGTATATATATATACATCTAAAATTTTAAAAATGGGGGGGGGGAAACGCCTACATGGGTCTGCTCCTGATCATAGGGGTAGAAGTGGGGGGACGTTAAGGAGGGGCAAACGTGGGAAGACTCCTATAAAGGGACTCGAGGTACAACGTACAGAAAGGGGACTTCCGGGATACCGAAACACCAAGGTATTCTACTCACACGACCTATTCCATGACCATACATTTCCTCTCCATAACTCGGCCCGAGAACTTGTGTTTTGGCCTCCCCGTGAGCCATACCGATCCCACCGAGTATCCTTCAGATCCGTTCTGACTTAGGCATCGGAAGGGACTTGGTCAGAACCAAGATCCGACACCCCTGACGAGCTTTCTATTCAGGTCGATCAGATCCAGCGATGCCGAGGCTACCCCTCAGTGTCTTCCCAGTCGAAACCGAGCTTCCTCAATCTCGAGCCTGCTCGCCCCCACCACAAGGAGGTCGTCGCTTTGTCGAGGCTACCCTTCAGCAAGCCAACGTAAGGATCCGCATGTCCCACGATCAGTGGACGTGCCTTCAACCGATCCCGGAGGTCCCACGTGTCTCCCTTGACCACGTTGACCTCTAGCCTTCCGATCAATAATACAGTAGTGAGAAAACACCCCGAAACATCTGGCGCCGTCTGTTGGAACTTTGAGAAATCACCCACGTCAAATAACCACACCTGAAATGACGCGACCGCACGCCTCCAGGCACAGGAGCGCGGCGGCGATAACCCCAGCCCCGGGGCCAATCAACAGTCTCTGGAGTGAGATCGCGGCCGCTCGTCGACTGCCCTGAGTTGGGAGGTCGGGCACACCACAGGTAGTACCAGTGGAGGTGGATGGTGGAGGAGCTGAGAGCTACCCTCATCCAATCCACTTCACCGAAGAGGGCCTGAAGGAAGCCGAGCCGCCACGCAATGAGGCACTAGTTGTCTCGGTTATCATTGACACCACAATGGTCTGACGACTCCTCGTTGACACCAAAAGCTCGTGTGACATCATGTTCATGTCAACCCTGGAGAAGATGGGGCTGCCAGCCGAAGACTTGGAACCTTGCTCCAGACTCGTGGTAGGATTCACGTGCCACTCCACCCCCATCGTAGGGATGATCTGCCTCCCAGTCACGCTCAGGTAGCCGCCGAACTCGACCACCCTGGTTATAGAGTTCGTGGCGCTAAGGATCAGGTCAACATACAATAGGATCATCGATCGACCGCTTCTCAATGCGGTCGAGGCCGTGGTTTCAACCCTCCACCAAATGGTGAAGTTTCAGACCCCGAAAGGAGTTGGGAAGATCAGAGGCGACCCGGCGAAGCCTAAGATCTGCTATCAACTGGCCGGCACGGGCCACGAGGTGGGAGACTCCCAGTCACACTCGGGGAGCCGTCCAAATTGACCACCCGGGTTATAGAGTTTGTGGCGCTAAGGATCGGTTCAGCGTACCATAGGATCATCGGACGAGCGCTTCTCAATGCGGTCGAGGCCGTGGTCTCAACCCTCCACCAAATGGTCAAGTTTCGGACCCCGAACAGAGTCAGGAAGATCAGAGGCGACCCGACAAAGCCTAAGATCTGCTATCAACTGGCCGGTGCGGGTCACGAGGTGGGGGACTGTAGCCCGATGGACTATTCGACCCAAGATACGGCCAGAGCAACGCGAGGCCCACACCCGTGGAAGAGCCGGAACTTATCCCCGTTACGGATGTGGGCGGTAGATTCCTTTCTATCGGGTCAGAACTCGATCCAACCCTAAGGAGCACACTGATCGGGTGTTTGGAGGCCAACCTAGACATCTTCGCCTGGTCTCCTGATGACATGCCAGGCGTGGATCCCCAGGTGATCACCTACAAGCTACACGCTGATCCCA
The DNA here is from genome assembly GCA_030789695.1 of Scilla litardierei. Taxonomy (NCBI): domain Eukaryota; kingdom Viridiplantae; phylum Streptophyta; class Magnoliopsida; order Asparagales; family Asparagaceae; genus Scilla; species Scilla litardierei. The sequence goes on along the minus strand of CM061141.1, from coordinate 129,099,410 downwards.
ATTACATACCAGTCAGGCATTAGAAGAGGAACCTGTGTGGCGAAAAGATGAGGGCCACCTTCGAAGAGGTGGGGCACCTTCTTGACGTAAACTTCATCTGGGAGGTCTGGTACCCGAAATGGCATGCCAACGTTGTGATGGTGAAAAATTCTAGTGGCAAATGGCGAATGTGCGTTGACTTCACCGATCTCAACAAGGCCTGCCCTAAAGACAGTTACCTGCTACCTCGCATCGACCATCTCGTGGACAATGTCTCGGGTTACGAGATGCTAAGCTTCATGGACGCCTATTCCAGGTACAACCAGGTCCAAATGGACCCGGAGGATGAAGAGAAGACCTCATTCATCATCGATCAGGGGACCTACTGCTACAAGAAGACGCCCTTCGGCTTGAAGAATACAGGGGCAACATACCAAAGTATGGTCAATCGGGTTTCCGGCTCCCAGATAGGGAGAAACCTCGAGGTCTACGTGAACGACATGCTGGTCAAGTCCAGGGACCCCACCGACCATAACACCGACCTTCGCGAGACTTTCGAACAACTGCGAAGACATAACATCCGGCTCAATCCCACTAAATGCATGTTTGAGGTGAGGTCTGAAAAGTTCCTGGGCTTCATGATCACCAACCGTGGCCTCAAAGCCAACCCCGACAAGATCGAGGCCCTGGTCAACATGAGGGAGCCGACGACGATTAAAGAGCTGTAGAGGCTGAACGGGCGGGTCGCTGCCCTGGGGCGCTTCCTATCCAAATCTGCTGAGAGATCTCTCCCCTTCTTCAAGACCCCGAGGAAGGCTCCCGCCGAAACCGTCTAAAATAGGAAAGTTGTAGAATGGGACGAGAACTGCACCAGTGCATTCGTCGAGCTGAAGGAATATCTCCGCAGCCCCCACTCCTCTCCAAGCCAAGGGAGGGGGAACCTCTGAGCCTCTACTTAGTCAGTACCGGAGAAGCAGTGAGTTCGGTGCTGGTCAAGGAAGATGACGGGGTGCAAAGGCCGGTGTATTATACTAACCGAATCCTGAGGGATGCGGAAGGCCGATACATCCCCATGAAGAAACTTGCATATGCCCTTGTGCTTTCGGCGCATCGACTCCGCCCCTACTTTCAAGCCCACACGATCCTGGTCTTAACCGACTCCCAGCTCGAGCGAAACCTTAAGAGGTTCGATAGGATGGGGAGGATGCTGAACTGGGGAGTAGAGCTGAGCGAGTTCTGTTGGATCTCCTGGCGTACTATATACACTAGGGGGTGAATAGTGTAAATCACGACGATATTGCAAAATTAAATGTTAATAAAAATTGCAATAAGAGTGCAGAAAATAAAAAGATCACAATCCAAAAAATGCAAACGCAAACACAGAGATTTTTATCCTGGTTCGGATCCTTGTGATCCTACGTCCAGTCCTCTACCCCGTAGAGATTTGAATCCACTAAAACACTTGCTCCCCGCAAGTAATCAACATACAAAGATGCCAACACTCCCCGTGTTGCAAACTTGTACAATCTCTTCAACAAGAGATTCACCACATAAAGTAAAAGAAAGAGTTGAAACAATATCACATATAGCCTTGATAATTGAAGGAATTATTGCGCAAGGTTGGTGATGGAATCTCCAAGGTTCAAGATGTGGATTGTGGTAGAACACTCTTGGAAATTGGACTTCCTATAGGGACTGAATTTCTGCAGAGTTTTCCCTATGGAAATCTGAAAATCTCACTCTTTCTAGAGAGAGAAAGAAATCTTAAGAAAAGAGAAAGTGAGAGAATTTTCGTGTGATTAAGGCATGGGTTTGGGGGTCTATTTATAGTCAAAAAAGTTAGTTTTCGAACATTGAACAATTGCCTAAATTTTCAAAAAATTCTGAGACGTTTTTCCAAAAATTAGTAGACTAGTCAAAACTATTAGTCGACTAATAGTGCTGACAGGTCAGAAAATGACTGTTGAAGTGTCCATTGATAGAACACCGGAAATAAACTTCTCCAAACGGACAGAAACGGCTAGGAACTGACAAAGTGACGTTGGAGGATAGTTTCTAACTGCCATTAAATAATTAGAAAATTATTTAATAGAAATCAGTTATAATAACTGACGTTAAAACTATTTGGAAAACTGTTTGGCAGACTAGGAAAACTTATTAGTCGACTAAAAATAAAATTTTGAGAAATTTTTCAGATAATGATCCTTATGCTTGAAAAATAGTTTTTGACCAAAAATTAATTTTTCATATAAAATTTATTAGTTGACTAGGGAAAAATATTAGTCTGCTAATTTTTTCTGAAGTTTGGATTTTGTGGCTGAGTCCTAAAGAACTAAGATAGGATATTATCAAGGCTTTAACAATCTAAAGTTTTGTAAGAATAAAAGATAAAATTACATCATATTTCTCAAGATATAAGAATTCATCGCTTGAGCTTCATCGTGCATTTTGATGCTTGTTCTTGCAACGTAACTTTGATGATTGTCATATGTGAAAGTTTGAGCTTCTTAATCTGCATCCAAAGAGTTAGTATACACACATATATTTAAATGATTGTATCATCAAAAACTTTATGTGAAGAGAAACTTCATGTTTCCAACATTCTCCCCCTTTTTTGATGATTACAATATATGAAGATAATATGAAATATATGTGAAAAAACTAATAATAATGTTTTAAGTATAAAGCTCCCCCTAATATATGCTTGATAAATAGAACAATATTTTGCTAAATTGGAACGAGTGTGATAACACGTTAATGAATTTAGCAAATGCAGATTTATTAATAAGATATTATATGCAGATTGTGATAAACTTATATATGCTGAGTGTAAAAATGTATGTTTATACACCTGCATATTTCATATATTTCTCCCCCTTTGAAATTATGAAAAATGGAATGAATTTCTGCAAAGTTAGTGAATTAGTCGACTAATAAAAAGTTCTGGTCAACTAAGTATTGCAGAATTCTAAAAAACAGGGAAGAGTAGGACTAAGAACAGTGAATACTAACAACATTAATACTTCATTAAACTTCATTTCATACATAGGACTAACTGAAGTACAGGGAATACCAACAACAAAAAGTAATCTAAACCAAATGGTCATAGTACATACTGACTTGATGACATAACAACCAAACAACTCAACTACTTAATGCAACTAAATATCAAACCAGACAACTGATAATAACAACCAGTCATAAACAGACATTAGTCGACTAACTGATAGTCCTAGTCAACTAAAAAGTGAATTTCTCCAGAAATCGCTTAAAATGGAGGAGGATGCCAAGGTGGTCAGTGAGAGTGTGATTGAGAAAATGGTGCCAATTGTGCAAGAAGACGCATAATCTGGACTTGAGTCCCTTGCATGCTGTGAAAACTTGCATGCATGTCATTCCTAACCTGTGCAAGAGTAGTCTCAAAGCAACTCAGATGTTCTTGGACTCCCGCAAAACCGATATTCATATCGTCTTGAAGATGATCAATTTGTTCTTGGAGGAAGAACGGAGATAAGTGAGGACGAACATTTGGGGACATGGGAATCGTGCGATGGGGAGGGTGTGAATCGTTCGGGTGCTCTTCTTCAACATGTGAAATTGGATGAAGGTCCATGCGACTCAAGATGGAGTGGTCAAAGCAAAGTGGATTATAAATGCCCACTTCATCATCGAGTGGAATATTAAAATGTTGAAGAATACGAGTGATCGTGCAAGGTAGAATGATGAAGTTTGAAACGGGTTTCACTAAGGCTAACATGATAGAGACAGACCAATCAATTTTTTTGCCATGCATGATGGTATAGAGAATGCGAAGGCGAGTTTCATCAATGTAGTTGAAAGACCCAACCTTTGGAAGAAGGTTGTAAGTTATGATCTTGAGGAGAAGGTGAGGAGTTGGATGTAAGTCTATGGCGTTCATGCCAGAAGGTTGAAATTTCGGACTAAGAAAATCATGAGTGGGTTGATGATCCATGGGAAATCCGAGAGTTTGATCATTTGAGCGAGGGAAACCAAGGCATTCGGCAATAGTTCCAAAGGTGAGATGCATATCTATACCTTGAACTTTGGTGTCGAAATAGATGTATTCGTCATCTTGATAAACAACCATATTAGAGTAAAATTGTTTCACAAGGAGAGGATAATATGGAATGTCTTCACACCAAAGGTGGAAGAGAGAAACGGTATGTAGAAGATGATGGAGATTGAAGGTCTGAATTTTCGAATAACTAAAATTGATTGATTGTTCGAGATGGAATGGGGCGAATTCCATGGCGTCATATTTCGTGCAGGCTTCTTCGGTCGGAGTGAATCTATGAGAAGAACATGGATTTGAAAAGGGAAACATCTAGAGATGAATGAGGAGTATCTGCGAGAAATCTGTGGTGTCTTTCTCAAAAAAAGAAAAGAGTATTTGGAATATGGAGAGTTGATCTTTCTTATGAGAAAAAGAAGATCCATAGAGTTTAAATAAGGATTTGAAGAGGGAAATTCGAAATTTTGAATCATCAAAAACTAAAAGAAAATTAATTGATAACTTTCCTTATCTTCTCTAGAGGTTGAAGAACCGATTGGTGCGAAAAACGGTGGAAGAAAACGGTCAAATCGCAGTTCTGCGGAAAACTGCAATTTTCTGGTTGACTAGTCGAAACGTCTAGTCGACAAATCGATGCGCAGAGAGTATTGTAAAGAGAATATACGAAAACTAAGAATTTTTAAATCATAAAACCGGTCAAACAAGAGGACACACATGACCTGTCTCTCTGTCATAGGGCTAGGGTAGGTTGTACTTTGAGCTTGACTAAGCAAGGCCACTTTTCAAGGAGTGTGTATTAGTCAACTTGTAGTACAAAGTTGCTTTTTGAAAAGGTGGAGGGAAAAGCAAAAAGTTGGGCGGTTTGTTTCTAGCGGCTTTGAAAAGTGGTTTGACGAATATTACAGATTAAATATATTATTAAGAAAATATATAGATATAACAAGATATAAGAATATTTAACGGGTTAGTCGACCAGAACTACTTGCTAGTCGACCAATAAAAATATAAAATAATTCTGAAAATTCCAGAAAAATTCTATATTGATATTAACATAATATATAACTATAATCTATAATCAAAATTCCGATTCACTAACTATACCAAGTTCTCTTCTAAGTTTTAAAAAAAGTATCTTCTTTAAGAGGCTTAGTCAGGATATCGACGATTTGATTCTTAGTGTCTATATACTTAAGAATAATATCATCGTTTTGGACATGATCATCCAAGAAAGGGTGACGTATATTTATGTGCTTAGTACGTGCATGATGTACTGGATTTTTGGACAAATTTATAGCACTAGTGTTGTCACACATTATAGGACATGTGTCACATTTAATGCCATAATCAAAAATTGTTTGTTTCATCCATAAAATCTGTGCACATGCTAGACCAGCGGCAATGTATCCCGCTTCGGTGGTAGATAAAGAAACAGAATTTTGTTTCTTACTAAACCAAGAAACTAATGCATTTCCTAAAAAGTGACAAGTTCCACTTGTACTTTTACGATCAGTTTTACAACTAGCAAAATCTGCGTCACTATATGAAATTAAATCAAATGAATTTGATTTTGGATAATATAAACCAAAATCAGATGTGTGTTTGATATACCTAATTATCCTTTTGACAGCAGTCAAATGTGATAACTTAGGATCAAATTGATATCTCGCACATATACAAACAGAAAACATAATATCGGGTCTACTTGCGGTAAGATAAAGTACTGATCCAATCATACCTCGATATAATATTTGATCAACATTCTTACCAGTTGGATCTTTATCAAGATTTGATGACGTACCCATGGAAGTACGTTTTTCTGCAGAATGCTCTAATCCAAACCATTTTATGAGTTCCTTTGTATATTTACTTTGGTGTATAAATATATCTTCCTTCATTTGCTTGATTTGAAGTCCAAGGAAATATGTTAATTCACCCATGTGACTCATCTCAAATTCATTCTGTATTTCCTTAGAAAATTCTTGACAAAGAGAATCATTAGTAGAACTAAAAATTATATCATCAACATATATTTGTATAATGATAACATCAGAATCTATATGTTTGGTAAATAAAGTAGAATCTATTTTTCCAATAGAATAACTAGATTTTAACAGAAAATTTTTCAATCTTTCATACCAAGCACGAGGTGCTTGTTTTAATCCATATAATGCTTTCTTTAACTTGAAAACATGATTATCCAAACTTTCATGTTGAAATCCTGGTGGTTGTTCTACATAGACTTCTTCCTTTATAATACCATTAAGAAATGCACTTTTAACATCCATTTGATATAACTTGAAATCTTTGTAATATGCATATGCTAAAAGCATTCTAATAGATTCTAATCTTGCTACAGGAGCATAGGTTTCATCATAATCGATGCCTTCTTCCTGATTATAACCTTGTGCAACTAATCTAGCCTTATTTCTAACTACTTGACCAGATTCATCCAATTTATTCTTAAATACCCATTTTGTTCCTATATTAGGATGATCTGAAGGTCTAGGTACTAATTCCCATACATCATTCCTTTTGAATTGATTAAGCTCTTCCTGCATTGCTATAATCCATGAACTATCTTTAGTTCAATAATATTCTTCGGTTCAATGGATGATATAAATGCACAATTAGTCATTTGTTCTATTTGAGATCTAGTTCTTACTTTATGAGAAATATCTCCAATAACTAGATCATGTGAATGATTAGAAATTTCAACAAATGCTTTAGGAAGACTTGTATTTTCAGGAATAATTTCATGAATGTAATTAGTAGAATCATCGTTATCTAACTTAGTGTTTTCTAAAGAACTAGTGATAAGTATAGAATCTTCTTCATCTAAATGTGTGATAGGTGTAAACTTCTCATCAAAACTTACATGAAGATATTCCTCAATACATAAGGTTCTTTTTTTATAAATTCTATATGCTTTACTACGTGTAGAATATCCTACAAAAATACATTCGTCTGATTTAGAATCAAACTTATCTAGTGAATCCTTAGTGTTAAGGATAAAGCATATACAACCAAATGTTTTAAAATAAGACACACGAGGTATACGATCATAAAACAATTCAAAACAAGTTTTATTCATTTGTGGTCTTACCAAAATTCTATTCAAAACATAACATGCAGTAGCAACGGCTTCTGTCCAAAAGTATTTTGGTAACGAACTATCACATAACATGGTTCTAGCACATTCTTGTAATATTCTATTTTTCCTTTCTACTACACCATTTTGTGGTGCGGCTCGAGGAAAAGAGAAGTTATGTGTTATACCATGTTTATTACAAAATTTTGTAAATAATTCATTTTCAAATTCTCCTCTAAGATCACTACGAATAGTAATAATGGATGAAGATTTTAAGTTTTGAATTCTTTTACAAAATATTGTAAATTCTTCAAATGCATCATTCTTATTCTTTAAAAATAATACCCATGTAAATCTAGAAAAATCATCAACAATTACAAATGCATACTTATTACCATTCAAAGAGGCTACTCTAGAAGGACCAAATAAATCCAAATGTAAAAGTTCAAGTGGTCTTTTTGTAGAAATAGTATCTTTCAATTTAAAAGAGGATTTATGCATTTTACCTTGTTTACATGCATTACAAAATTGTGTATGAGTAAAAGATATATTAGGCATACCAGAAACTAATTTTTGTTTTGAAATACGTGCTAAATGCTTAAAGTTAGTATGTCCAAAACGTTTATGCCATAATAATGTGTTATCTGTGGATGCTAGTAAACAATGATTATTAGTAGATACTTTCATGCATAGTATATATATATATATATATATATATATATATATATATATATATATATATATATATATATATATAATTCTTACGACTATCCTGAAATAAAATATTAGTCATATTAAGATCAAATATAATACATGCATTCTTTTCGAAAACTATTTTAAAATCTTTATCGTATAATTGAGAAATGGATAAGAGATTATGTTTCAAACCGTCAACGAGGAGCATGTTTTCGATGATTGGCTTAGTTGGATCACCAACTGTTCCGATGCCAATCACTTTACCTTTGTTTTTATCACCAAAAGTAACAGTGCCACCATCTTTGAATTGTACGGTTGATAGAAGTTTGATGTTCCCGCTCATGTGTTTAGAACATTCACTATCTAGTATCCATCTTTCTTTTATAGGTACCCGAAAGATAAACAATAAATATTGGTACCCTTTTATATGGGTCCTTAGGATTAGTCTTTAGGAAACCAAACCCAAGTGGAATTTGGGTTCTTCAAATAATTAGGAGAAAGAATAACATTTTTCATAAAATTAGAAACATATGTAACTTTATCATATAAACAAATATCTTTGGGAACCTAAATATTATGCATAATTGTTTTCTTAGAAGATTTAAGAAAAATTGTCTTCTTTGGAATATGAATAGTATCCTTTTTCATATTATTAGAAGAATCAATTTTCTTAGCATTGGTAAATACATGCTTTTTCTTTTCTAAAACAACATTACCAAAAATATTAGAGTTGGGAGTATTCTCATATCCCAAATCTTGTCTATGATTATCAGGATGTTGTTTTCTAAGTAAATCATCAAGGTTATTCTTTCCTTTATTAAACTTACTAATGTTAGAAGACATATCATCATATTTCATCTTTAGAGAAGAGATATCCTTATCTACAATGGAAATACGTGAAAACATATTATGATTCTCAAATTTGAGAGTCTCATTTTCATGTAGTAATTTATCATTTTGAGAAGATAATGTTTCCTTCTCTATTTTTAAACTATCTAATGAAGAAGATGAAGAGGTTAGTTCTTGATGAGAAAGAACTAATGCCTTATGTTGAGAATTCAATTTCTTTAATCTCGTATATGATTCATTAAAAGCATCAAGTATTTCTTCATTATCTAAACTACTTACCTCATTTTCACTTTTTGCCATAAAGCACATATGAGCATTTTCTTCATTAGATTGATCGTTGACTTCTTCTTCTTCATCTGAAGATGAAGCATCCCATGTTGCTGCTAGTGCCTTCTTTTTCTTTTCGAATTTCTTGTCCTTTCTGAAGTTGTTGAATGTTCTTTTTTTGGCTTAAGAACTGGACAATCCTTTTTCATATGTTCTGGCATGTTGCATTGAAAACACAAAGACGCATCAGTAGTTTTAGGCCTAAAAATTTTAAACTTACCTCTTCGTAGAAACTTCTTGAAGTTTCTAGTTATTAGTGCCATGTCTTCATCATCCATGTCTGAATCATCGGTGTCTGATGAAGCGGTGAAGGCAAGAGTTTTCTTCTTTGTATCCGCTTGTTCTTTGCGATCTTGAAGTTGTACTTCGTAGGGCATCAAATTTCCAACGAGGCTTTCAACGGTGAGTGTTGATAAGTCATTGTCTTCTTCTATTGCTGTGGTCTTTCTTTCCCATTCTGGTGTCAAGGCACGAAGGATCTTCCGTACTTGTTTCGTTTGAGAGTAGGTTTTGCCAAGGGCAATTAAGGAGTTGACAATGTCGGTGAAACAAGTGATCATTTCTCTAATTGGTTCATTCTCCTTCATTCTGAATAACTCAAACCTGTGAATAAGAACATAGATTTTAGTTTCCTTAACTTTATTAGTTCCTTCATGTGTTACCTGAAGTGTATGCCAGATGTCATATGCAGTTTTGGCCTGGGAGACACGATTGAACTCATTCTTGTCCGTGGCACAGAATAGTGCATTCATTGCTTTGGAGTTGCGAGTGGCGGCGGATTTGTCATTAGTGGTCCATTGGGTAAATGGAGTGGTAGGCTTCTCGTATTGAGTTTCCAACATGTTCCAAAGTTCGTAGTCGATGCTTTGAAGATAGATTGTCATCCTTGTCTTCCAATAGGAGTAGTTGGAACCATTGAATAGTGGAGGCCTTGTAGTAGAGTGCCCTTCTGGAAATTGTGATGAAGACGTTGAAGTGTTCATCGGATAGGTGTAGGCCATTTTAACCATATAGCTCGGATACCAAATGTTGGATCTCCTGGCACACCAAATACACTAGGGGGGTGAATAGTGTAAATCATGACGATATTGCAAAATTAAATGTTAATAAAAAATTGCAATAAGAGTGCGGAAAATAAAAAGATCACAATCCAGAAAATGCAAACGCAAACACAGAGATTTTTATTCTGGTTCGGATCCTGGTGATCCTACGTCTAGTCCTCTACCGCGTAGAGATTTGAATCTACTAAAACACTTGCTCCCGCAAGTAATCAACATACGAAGATGCCAACACTCCCCGTGTTGCAAACTTGTACAATCTCTTCAACAAGAGATTCACCAAATAAAGTAAAAGAAAGAGTTGAAACAATATCACTTATAGCCTTGATAATTGATGGAATTATTGCGCAAGATTGGTGATGGAATCTCCAAGGTTAAAGATGTGGATTTTGGTAGAACATTCTTGGAAATTAGACTTCCTATAGGGACTAAATTTCTGCAGAGTTTTCCCTATGGAAATCTGAAAATCTCACTCTTTCTAGAGAGAGAAATCTTAAGAAAATAGAAAGTGAGAGAATTTTCGTGTGATTTAGGCAGGGGTCTGGGGGTCTATTTATAGTCAAAAAAGTTAGTTTTCGAACGTTGAACAACTACCTAAATTTTCAAAAAATTCTGAGATGTTTTTCCAAAAATTAGTCGACTAGTCAAAACTATTAGTCGACTAATAGTGCTGACAGGTCAGAAAAGGACTGTTGAAGTGTCCATTGATAGAACAACGGAAATAAACTTCTCCAAACAGACAGAAATGGCTAGGAACTGACAAAGTGACGTTGGAGGATAGTTTCTAACTGCCATTAAATAATTAGAAAATTATTTAATAGAAATCAGTTATAATAACTGACGTTATAACTATTTGAAAAACTGTCTGGCAGACTTGGAAAACTTATCAGTCGACTAAAAATAAAATTTTGAGAAATTTTTCAGAAAATTATCCTTATGCTTGAAAAATAGTTTTTGACCAAAAATTAATTTTTCATATAAAAATTATTAGTCCATTAGGGAAAAATATTAGGCTGCTAATTTTTTCTGAAGTTTGGATTTTGAGGCTGAGTCCTAAATAACTAAGATAGGATATTATCAAGGCTTTAACAATCTAAAGTTTTGCAAGAATAAAAGATAAAATTACATCATCTTTCTCAAGATATAAGAATTCATTGCTTGAGCTTCATCGTGCATTTTAATGCTTGTTCTTGCAACGTAACTTTGATGATTGTCATATGTGAAAGTTTGAGCTTGATAATCTGCTTCCAAAGAGTTAGTATACACACATATATATAAATGATTGTATCATCAAAAACTTTATGGGAAGAGAAACTTTATGTTTCCAACAAGTTCGACCTCCGATGCAAACCACGGACCGCCATCATGGGACAAGCGCTGGCAGACTTCATCGCTGAATGCACCATCAACGGAGGAACGCCCTCCGAGGGCGGGGACCTGAACATGGTAACGCCTCAACCTCTGTCTTTCTTTTTGGCTGCCGTAGTTCTCACTGATCAACTAGTGGGCAAAGATGCGTGGGTAGTCCACGTGGACGGTTCGGCGACCCGGGCAGGGAGCGGGGCCGACATCGTTATCCGAACCCCCGAGGGAAACACCATTGAGTATGCACTTCGGTTCGAGTTCCCGGCCACTAATAACGTGGCCGAGTACTAGGCCGCAATCAATGGCCCAAAGCTAGCTCGGGCCCTGGGAGCGGGCTCCATGCGCCTCCTTAGTGACTTCAAACTCATCGTCAACCAGCTGCAAGGTGAATACGAGGCTCGGGAGGAGGTGATGCAACACTACCTAACCTCGACCAGGGCCGAGCTTTCCAGGTTCAAACACGCCGAGACCCTCCACCTGCTGTGATCAGATAACGCCCACACCGACGCCCTCTCCAAGCTGGCTTCCTCTTCTCTTAAGAAGTTGGGTCGCGCCATATATGTCGAGCACCTTCAAACCCCCAGTACGGAGGAGAGAGAGCTAATGGTCATCGACATAGTGCCCACCTGGATGGATCCGATCATGCGGTACCTATCCATGAGAGAAGTCCCGACAGACCAGGACGAACACCACGCACTGGAACGAAAAGCCCTCCGGTACGTCCTCTATGAAGGGGTCCTGTACAGAAGGCGCTGGACAAAGACTGATGTCCTCCCCTACCTCAAGTGCCTCAGACCACAGGATGCCGACTATGTCCTCCGGGAGGTCCACGAAGGGATCTGCGAGAATCACCACGGGGGCATGACAGTCGCCATGAAGATCTTAAGGCAAGGCTACTACTGACTGACCTTGGTCAAAGACTCAACCGAGCATGTCTGGAAATGTCCGGAATGCCAACGGTTCGCCAGACTCAGCTCGTCTGCCCCGTCGGACCTTGTCCCAATAATTAGCCCCGGCCCATTCGCCAAATGGGGTCTGGACATCCTCGGGCCTTTCACCTCCGGGAGGGGACAGAGGAAGTACCTGATCATGGCGGTGGATTACTTCACCAAGTGGATTGAGGTCGAGCCACTGGCCACCATCACCTGGAAGAAAGCGAAGGACTTCGTATGGAACTCCATCATCTCCAGGTTTGGGATCCCTTGATCCATCGTCACTAACAATGGAAAATAGTTCGATTCCATGGAATTCAAAGATTTCTATAGTCAGTGGAAAATCAAGCTCATGTTTGCCTCAGTGGCACACCCCCAAACCAATGGGATGGCCGAAGCCGCAAACAAATGTATCATCGAGCCACTGCGCAAGAAAGTGAGTGAGGCAGAGTAGAAATGGCCAGAGGAACTCCCTGGAATACTCGGGTCGTACTGAATGACCCATAAGGAGGCCACGGGGGAGACCCCCTTCATGCTCGCTTATGGCGCTGAAGCGGTTGTGCCCGTTGAGGTGGGCAAGGAATCCCTCTGCCTCATACACTTTGATGAAGAGAGAAACTCAGAAGGAGCTCAACTTAGAGCTCATGGATGAACGGCAGAACCAGGCCCTGGCCTCGATCGTCTGACAAAAACACCGGGTGGCCCGCTATTACAATTCTTGGGTCAAAGGAAGAAGTTTCCACCCAGGAGATCTGGTCCTCAGGAAAGAGATCTTTAAACTGGAGATTGCCTGCAAGGGGAACCTTGCTCCTAACTGGGAAGGGCCCTATAAGGTCGCAGAGGTCCTCGGCCCAGCTACATACTGGCTCTCTACCCTAGGAGGGGAGACATATACACATGCCTAGAACGCAGAGCACCTCCGCAAATACTACTACGTAACACTGCCACTCTCCCCCCTAAAAGCAAATGTACCAAAAAAAGAACATGAATAAAGAAGAGCCCTTTCCGGCATCTAGTCGTTCTTCAGGCACGGCAGGGAACAACCCCAACGGGCAAGTCACCATTCGACCGAGAGGCTGAGGGCGAATCCCTCAGCTGACTAACCCGAGGATCGGCCTGCAGGCTCAGGGCAACTTTCCCACCAGGACGACCATTCGATCGACTGTAAGGCTAGGGCAACTCCCCTAGCTGGCTGACCATCCAATCGATCGTAAGGCTGGGGGCAACTCCCCCAGTAGGCCGATCTTTCGATTGAATGTAAGGCTTGGGGCTACTCCCCCAGCAGGCCAACTATTCGATCGACCGTAAGACTGGGGGCAACTCCCCCAGCAGGCCAATCAGTCGATCGACCGTAAGGCTGGGGGAAACTCCCCCAGCAGGCCGACAAATCGATCGAACGTAAGGCTGGGGCAACTCCCCCAGCAGGCCGACCATTCGATCGACCGTAAGGCTGGGGACAACTCCCCCAGCAGGCCGATCAATCGATCGCCCGTAAGGCTAAGGGCAACTCTTCCAGTAGGCCGACCAATCGATCGACCGTAAGGCTGGGGGCAACTCCCCAGCAGGCCGATCAATCGATCGACCGTAAGCCTGGGGCAACTCCCCCAACAGGCCGACCAATCGATCGACCGTAAGCATGGAGGTAGCTCCCCCAGCCGACCGACCGACCCAATCAACCATAAGGCTGGGGTCATCTCCCCCAGTAGGTTGGTCAATCGATTGACTGTAAGCTTGGGGTAGCTTCTCCAACCGGTCGACCGACCCGACCGACCGTAAGGCTGGGGCGACTCTCCCAGCAGTTCGATCACCCGATCGACGTAAGGCTGGAGGCAAGTCCTCCAGCAGGACGATCACCTGTTTGGCCTGGAATCTAAGTACAACCCTTGGCAGTCCGAACGTCCGTTCGACCATGAACCCGGAAACATTCCCTTGGGCGTCTGCCTAGTAGACCGATCATCAGCAAGGGCGGCCCGATTCTACGAAACCCGTCTGCTCTAAACATCTTGGGCGGGATTACGAGAGGGGCATACCATTACAGTACGAAAGAAAGAAACATTTTCAGGAGGCAGTTTGGTCAAATACAGACCTATACATTACAGAAGCACGACAGAAAGCCGAAAATTCGTATACAAATCGACAAAACAAAAGGGGAGCTAGTGGGCTAAGCCCCTCCTTCTTCCTGGGCAGCTGGAGCAATGGAAGGAGCACCACTCGGTTGATTAGTAACCTCGGGATGGTTGGTGCCAGCCTCCTCCTCACTATCAGAATCTATCCGAAGCTCCTCAAACCGGACCCCCTAATGCGGGAACCTCCGCTGGATCTCGGACCGACATCAAGCAAACCCCTTCTCATACACCTTTTACATCGCCCCGTTGACGAAGTACGTGGCATACTCATCCACGGCCTCCTTGGAAATGCGCTCGGGATCTACCTCTTCTAGCTCCTTGACCTGTGCCTCGAGTACGGCAACCCGCCGCTGGTGCTTTACCCACTGTTTCTCACCCTCTCGAGAGACTGTGTCGAGCCTCGCCAAGGGAGCTCATTCCCACTCTTCCACCACCCTAAGGAGACTTTCAAGCTTCGTGACGTTAGCCTCCTCTGCTGGACCCCCGACTGCTCGTGCCTTGGTGGCCTTCTCTAGCTCAGCGATCCGATCCTCGACCTTTAACTTTTTGGCTATCGCCAGAGCCCGCTCTGTGTCCGACCTCTCTA
Source organism: Scilla litardierei (assembly GCA_030789695.1). NCBI lineage: Eukaryota > Viridiplantae > Streptophyta > Magnoliopsida > Asparagales > Asparagaceae > Scilla > Scilla litardierei. Next base: position 129,084,371 of record CM061141.1, on the reverse strand, counting down.
GGTCAGACGAGAGCTCGGACATTCGGGTCTCCAATGACTTGACACAGACCTTGGTGTCCTGAGCCGTATAGTTGGCACCCTCCTTGGCTACCGACCTCTTGGCGCAGCCGGCCCCTGTGTTTGCGAGCTCCACGAATTGGCACCTCATCAAAAGGCCGACCGAGGACAACTGTGTCAAGGGAAAAGGACAGGTTAGAGGATCCCACAGAAAGCAAGGTGCATTGGCGCATAAAGGTTCTACCTGTTAGCCGACCTGTATCACGAAGGCCGTGAGTCGGTCGCCCTTCACCGCATCCAACATGGATTGGTCCTGAGGCAAGCAACTATTCTCAGCCAGCCGTGCCGCTACCCCACAGTCGGAGAAGACGGACTCCTCCAGTCCCACCGAAAAACGAGGGCGGAGCAACCCCTCCTCGACATCGTAGGAGATCAGCCTCGACTAACCTGAACACACCCAAGGACCGCTCATAATCTTCTGGAAGCGGCCCCTAGCGAGATAGAGAGAGCCTGCCCCATCACTCGTCTGGGGAGGCTGGATGGAAGCATCAAGGGGGGAGTGCCCCTGGTCATAACAGGGACCCGAGCCCTCTTTTGCCCGCTCCCTCCCTGGACCGAGGGCAACTGCTCCCTCGCTCGCTTCACGCCAACTTCGAAAGATACATCGACTAGTTTCTTTCGGACCTCCAAGACATGATCCCCCCTCCGCGGGTTGGGATTGGGCATGGAGGCCGGAATAGAAGGCTGAGAAGAACCCTTGTCAAACCCGTCTACAAAAATAGGACAAGTCAGAGAGACGACCCTACTCAAGATCGATCCGCTCAACCAACACTCTAAACGAAGGGTTCCAAGGAGACTCACCGACGGGCCACACGGTCAACCTCAGGGCATGATCCGAGAAGAGGACGTAGATCCTTCGGTCGGCTACTGGAACGGCCAACAAGCTGTTAACTGCCTTTGGCCTCTACGTCGGTGAGTTCCCCCAACTTGAGGGCCAACGAGCTCTCTTCCACCCATCAGACCGAAAAATCCACGTCGGTGAGTTCCCCCAACTGAAGGAAAGCCGACGAAGACAAACCCACCTTCCAGTGCTTCAGGGAAGATGGCAGCCCCAACACCAAACTCTTCTTCGGACGGACACTGATGTATATACATGCATCTGACTTGTGGTGGCTCATGTAAAGAATTGTGCGAAGAGGCGAAGGGTCGGCTCTATACCACGGAGCATGCAGAGCACGATTAACCCCACAATAGAACCGACGGCATTGGGGCAGAACTGATACAGGGCAAGACCATGGGCCCTCAGGAGCACAACAATAAAAGGGTGAAGAGGAAACCACAAAACGAACCGATAGATCTGTTCATACACCCTGACTTCACAACGGCCTGGGAAGCAGACACTCTCATCTTTTTCAGGGGCCCAGGCAGAGCACGGGGGGAGAAGGTGTAGGATCCTGTCAAAACAATGTTGTTAGGATCGAAATAAAGTAGAGACTTACGTTTGCGTATGCGGCACGGTAGTCTCTAAACTTTGCCATCGGATTCGCCACAACAGTCGATACTTCGTCACGGAGGATCGAAGCAGAGTTTCACCGCCTAAATCTCTAACTAGAAGAGGATTTTAATGGAAGGGAGAAGAAGAACATAAGGATGCCTTATGCAAACTTATGGCATGTAAAAGTGTGAATGAATACCTTATCCTTGGGTCCTATTTATAGGCTTTAGGGGTAGTTATTGTAGGAAATAACTAAATATAAGCTTATTAGCCTATATTAGCACATTCATTTATCTTCTTCTTTATCCACTTATCAAGTGCCATTTTGCACTTACAAAGTGGCATTTTCCACTTATCGAGTGGCCTTTTCCACTTATCGAGTGGTTCTTTTCACACGAGAAAAGGTTCCCTTCACGCACGCTTTCGTGCACGCGACATCTGAGGTCCGTATACCCTCATACATCCCCTCATGGGTGTATTTATGTCGTCCATATCCAACATCTTCCACTCACACTTGAGGGGATTGTAAGGAAACTTATTTTCCTCTAACTCTTCTGTTTATCATACCGAGAAATAAGCCGTGTGACAGTCATGCGCATAGAGTCCGCTGTTGTGCACTTGTTAGAGATACACAACACTCCTCGAGGTGCAAAGTTGAGTAGATCAACGCATGCTTTACCCTAGATTATTTCTTCACATTTCTTATACTTTATATTCAACAATTGAATCCCATCTGGATTACAATTGGCTGGCCAGCTTTGAATCTCTAAAGTCCAAATGTGAATATGAAATTAATCTTCCTCTTCTTGCGATCCTTTTGATCTTGACTTGACTTGCTTTTCTAACATGCCCCGCCGGACCGAATTAACCATAGTCCATAAGTAACTTGCTAAGATAGCAATCACCCGGTCAAATCTAAAGGAACCAATTAGAGTCCATAAGGGTAATGAATTAAGACCCATGTGGTCTTTGGGTCTCACATAATAGTAAACTTATTTACTATTCTAACCCAATGGTCAAAAAAATAAATACGTAGTATGAATACGTATTACAACATCGCTCCTTTCCCAGGGAGTGTATGTCTCAATGATGTTGTAAGGATGATGATCAGACACCACAATGTCTGACTTTGAGTCCCTTTTTCTACTCAAATAATCCTTTGGACTCACATCCCGCATTTAGACAGATAGGATTTCAAAATCCTCTTAGATCTTCTGTAAGCATCCATATGATGCAGATCTTTCATGCGACCATTTTGTTTAAGTCATAACTCTAAATCATCCGTCTGATGATTTTGACTTTAAACAGGTCTTATCTCTATTCTATTCGTCTGATAGAATAAGGCGGTTGCTCATGTGAGAGGGCCAACCTCAATCTGTCCGACATACTAGAAAGTATAGCTGAGATTTCAAAAATGTACACAAACATTTCTCAAGAAATTCATATGTAATGTTTGAAAAAGAACTTATTCTTTTATTAAATTTGATCACTTACAGACATGAGAATTTATATTGGTACAACTCAGCTCTTATGCAATCCTTGAGATGATAAGTGTTTGTAAAACACATCTCTGGGGATCGCCTTCGTAAGCGGATCCGCTACCATCTCATGCGTAGATATGTACCTTATGTCTACCTTCTTGGTCTTATCATAGTCTTTTGCAAATTTGTAGCGGATATCTATGTGTTTGGTCTTACAATGGAATTTCGGATCTTTGACATAGGCTATAGATGCTTGAATGTCGCTGTGTATGGATACAGCACCTGAGTCACTTGCATTAATTAGCATGTCTAAGAACTTCCTAAGCCAAACAGCCTCTTGAACTGCCATGCTAAATGCTACAAACTCGGCTTCCATGGTTGAAAGTGCGATGCAGGATTGTTTCTTGCTACTCCAGGATATTGCACCAGATCCCAGTAGAAAAACATATCCTGAGGTCGATCGTCGCTCATCGAGATCACCCGCCCAATCAGCATCAGTGTAGCCTTCGAGCCTCAAGGCATCTCCTTGATAGCATAAAGCAAAGTCTGCAGTTCCTTTGAGATACCGCATTATCCTCTTAACCGCTTTCCAGTACTTGCCCTGGGTTGGATTGGTAACGACTTACCATTCCAACGGTAAAACAGATGTCCGGTCTTGTACACATCATAGCGTACATAAGACTACCAACTGCACTGAAATATGGAACTTTTTCCATAATCTCTTTCTCCTTTTGGTTCTTAGGACATGATTTCAGACATAAATTATCGCTTTTACTTATAGGAGTATCAATGGACTTGCAGTCCTGCATATTAAATCGTTCTAGAACCTTCTTTATATAAGTCTCATGTGAAAGAGAAAGAAGTTTCTTCAAACGATTCCTTGAAATCTTAACTCCAAGGATATATGCGGCTTCTCCCATGTCTTTCATCTCAAAAACTGATGAAAGCCAAGCCTTGATATCCATCACAAAGCCCTTGTCATTTCCGGCTATTAAAATGTCATCTACATATAGAGACATGATAACATACTTGCTTTTAATCCTCTTGATATATACGCAGTTATCTTCATCAAGCATGGTAAAACCATTTGATAAGACAACTTCTTGAAATCGAATATACCATTGCCTCGAGGATTGTTTAAGACCATATATGGATTTAAGAAGTTTACAAACCTTATGTTCGTTTCCTTCTTTTACAAACCCTATTGGTTGTTCCATATAGATCTCCTCGTCCAATTCTCCATTGAGAAAGTCAGTCTTTACATCCATTTGATGTAATTCGAGGTCTAAGCAAGCTACCACTGCCAGAATCAGGCGAATCGAGGTAAAACGAACAACAGGTGAGAAGGTCTCTTCGTAGTCTATCCCTTCCTGTTGCGTAAAACCTTTCGCGACAAGGCGAGCTTTATATCTGTCAATAGAGCCATCAGCCTTATGCTTGATCTTGAGAACCCATTTGTTCCCAATAGCTCTACGTCCTCTGGGTAAGTCAACTAAGTCCCAGACTTGGTTAACTTTCATGGATTCTAACTCCTCTTGCATCGCTTCCATCCATTTGTCTTTAGCAGGGCAAGATACGGCCTGTTTGAAAGTAGCAAGCTCGTCATCTTCTTGTAGTAAAGTCATAAAGGTTTGCGGAAATTCAGCCTCAAATCTTAGAGGAGCCAACCTTGTACGACTACTACGTCGTATTTGAGATTCTTCAAGTCCTTGTTGACTTGAATTTAGATCAATTCTAATATCACTCCCACTTGGAATGTCGTTAGAATTGCTCCCACTTGGATCATTATTCCCATATGGAATAGGATAATCATCATTCGTATAATCCATTGGTGAAGGTTGAAACGTATTTTCGTTTTCACCAAGAATTCTCCCACTCGAATGATGTAATCCTTCTTGATCATAAATCTCAAATAGAGATAAGTCCTGACTTATCTCGCCCTGTCTTGGAAACCCGTTTTCCAAGAAAGTGACATCCCTCGACTCAAACTCAATTAGCCCACCATTTTCTTCCTGACTAACAAAAACATAACCTTTGGAGTTTTCTGCGTATCGTATAAAGATACATTTCCTTCCCCTTGGCCCAAGTTTGCCATACTTATGGGAGGAAATATGTGCGTAGGATGCACAACCCCAAGGTTTCAAAATGTTTAAGTCAGGAGACCTTTGGTTCCACAACTCATAAGGAGGGGAGCTAACTTATTTCGAGGGTACGCGGTTTAAAATGAAAACGGCCGTCAATAATGCATCACCCCAAAAGGTGATTGGCAAGTTAGCTTGCGCCATCATTGAACGGACCATTTCCATTAAAGTCCTATTTCTCCTTTCTGCAACACCGTTTTGTTGAGGAGTATAAGGCATAGTTACCTGATGTACTATGCCTTTTTCATCACAAAGTTCCTTAAAACTTGTTGATTGATATTCACCGCCCCTATCAGTTCGCAAGACCTTAATCTTGCGATCTAATGGATTCTCCACTAAACTCATATAGTTTTTAAAGCAAGCCAATGCTTCACTTTTGTGGGATATCAAATAGATATGTCCGAATCGGGTGAAATCATCAATAAAAGTGATGAAATAGGACTTTTCACGTCTTGTCTTGACATTCATCGGACCACATATGTCCGAATGGATAAGCTGTAATGGAACCTCGGCCCTTGTGCCGGTTCCAAACGGCTTGCGACAAGATTTTCCCACTAGGCAATGTTCGCAGGTCGACATTTCAACCTTTGAAACATTGGATAGAAGGCCACGTTTGGCAAGTCTATCCATACGTGTTGGTCCAATATGACCAAGCCTTGCATGCCAACAAATCACATCAGACTCATAAGTCTTAGAATTTGCAATAAGGAAATTTTCATTACACGAGGAATCATACATTGTACTCATTACAATAAATCCTTTAAATACAAACCCAATACTAATAAGAGTATTATTACAACTTAAGTCCACATTACAATTATGAAAAAACCAGTTATAGCCAAGACCCATTAACATGACCACAGAAATTATATTCCTTCGAATATCTGGAGCGAAGAGGACATCATGAAGTATGAGAGTGTGGCCGTTGTCCAAGACTAGCTTGCAAGTCCCAACGCCTTTCACTTCAACACGTGTGTTGTTTCCTACATAGATCCACTTCGTTCCTTGGGGTATCCAGTGATACTCCACGAAGGACCGTCTGTCCCTTGCTATGTGGTCGGTGGCACCTGAATCAATTATCCAAAATGGATTAGATTCCACAAGAAATATTGAACTAGAAACACATATGTAACTAGTATATTTACAAGTTACCTCGTCGCCTCCACTCGTACATGAACGAGCATAGTGACCGAGCTTGTTGCACTTGAAGCACTTGATCTTCTTCAAGTCTTTCTTCTTGTGCCACTTCTTGTGCCCACCTCTGTGTTTGGGTTTCTTGGTAGACTCAGGTTGCTTTTTACGTTCATTAGTGAACTTCGAACGATCTTTCCGTTTCTTTCCCCCATGTGAGGAATTAGCAACCATGTGCACTTCTGCACTTGGCTTGGCAGCCGCAAGCCGCTCTTCCTCTAATTCGAGGTGCTTGGAAACATCGCTGAAAGTCTTGATGCTCTCATTATGAGTGAGATGCATCTTCATTTGGTCCCACCCATTTAGTAGGGAACGTATGACTGCTTGGATTTGTTGCTCATTTGTGAGCACATGACCTGCATCCTTTAACTCAGAGATTAGATTCGCCATATGTCGCAGATGTTTCCCCATGGAATGATCTGGACGTTTCTTGTATGAATCAAATCTTATAGTTAAGGCGCGAAGTTTGGACACCGATGTGCCACCAAACTTTTCCTCAAGCTTGGACCATATGTCCATGGCTAAGTCATGTTCTCGGAAGATGCGCATTATGTCATCAGCCATACTGCTTAATAACGTAATGCGTGCTATCTTGTTCTTCCGAGACCAAGCATCAAAAGCTTCCTTGTCTCGTCTGTGTTGGGCCGTAGTGCCCAACTCGGGTTCAATCATTACGTTCTTTAGAGTTTTGAGCACTTCTTGCTCCTCTAAAACGTATTGTATCTTGATGGACCAAAGTTTGTAATTATCGCCGTTGAGTTTTTCACCTCTGTTTAACTCAGCGACGATATTCTTTGAAGCGGAAGACATTTTACTTTTAAAATGCTGCAAAAGACACCAAAAAAAACCGAAGGTTTGATCAAAAACATTGCATTGAAAAATTATTAAAATATAATTCCCATTTGAAGTGATAATAGAATAGCTCATTTGGATAGTTCTAATTTCAACTCCCACTTGGAACGACATTTATAATTTGATAAGTTACTTTCGAAAAATACTGAAGATGTTACCCTAGAATCGGAAAGGTCACTACGTTTTCAATCACCATCTAGAGTAACTTTCAGTATTTCCCCATCACTTTATCAAATAAAAGTACTCTTATAGTACTTTGCAGCGGAAAAGCATTTTTGAAAACGTATTTTTCAAAACGTTAGAAAACGTATTTTTCAAAAAATGTATATTTCAACTTAGTACCCTTATGATACTAGTGAAATATTCGGCACTTCCTGCCATTTGTCGGGATGAGTCGTAGCTGTGCCAAGGTCGGATCCCCCTTTTGGGGATTTTTCTGCAAACTATCGTCACCGGCTCCCGTATGGATTCAGGAGTTTCCCCCTTATTGGAGAATTTTGCCGCAGACGACTGCCGTCGGCCCCGTATGGGCTAGGCTTGTAGGTTGCCGGGGCTGAAACCATTGTCAATGCCTCTGGCTAAATTGGTCGACCAATAATCCCGAATTGGTCGACCAATACCGACCAATCAATTATTTGGCACCCCCTTGGCCAGGGCCTCTGCCCTGGCCGGGGTTGGCCAAGGGCCGGCCAAGGGCCTCTGCCCTGGCCGAGGACGGCCAGGCCCTGGCAGAGGCCAGGGCGCCGGCCCTGGCAGAGGCCAGGGCGCCGGCCCTGGCCACTGCCAAGGCCGGCCAGGGCCCCCTGGCCCTGGCCTGGTCTCGGCCAGGCCTGGCCTTGGCCACGGCCAGGGCCCCCTGGCCCTGGCCGTGGCCGGCCAGGTCCGGCCATGGCCGTGGCCGGCCAGGTCCGGCCATGGCCGGGCCATGGTCTTATTGCCATGGCCGGCCATGGCCCATATGGCCATGGCCGGCCACCCCCTTGCATGGGGTTGGCCGCACACCCCCGCCGGAGGGGTGGCCGTGGTGGTTATTGGCCGTAGCCAACCCCCTCCGCATGAGGAGGGGGGATGCGTTGCCTCCATAGCCCATTTGGCCATGGTGATCATGCACCAAAAGTTATCTTCCCCGATGGGAATAACTACCATCTTCTTCCTCGATGAAGCACCCGTTCGTCGATGAAGCACTCGTTCGTCGAGAAAGTAGTTATTCTCTAATGGCCGTGTGCCAAAATGAAAAATTAACATACTTTAAAATTCGTAAACTACGCGCTCCACATGAAGAGAGTTCACATTCCATATGAATGGAGACTCAGCATCCATGAAGAGAGCGAGCTTGACGATATGAACGGTCGGTTCTTCCCGTCACGGAGAGTTCCTACCATATCCGTAATGATAGGAGACCCTAACGTGAAAAGAACAACTGCTGCGTTCTCTCCGTCACGAAGCTTTCCTACCATATCCGTAATGGTAGGATACCCATTCGTGAAAAAGACAACGCCTCGTTCATCGGTTCGACGGGGCGGCGGTTTGACCGGGGCGAACCCGTATGGCTCCGATACCAATGTAGGATCCTGTCAAAATAGTGTTGTTAGAATCGAAATAAAGTAGAGACTTACGTTTGCGTATGCGGCATGGTAGTCTCTAAACTTTGCCCTCAGATTCGCCACAACGGTCGATACTTCGTCATGGAGGATCGAAGCAGAGTTTCACCGCCTAAATCTCCAACTAGAAGAGGATTTTAATGGAAGGGAGAAGAAGAACATAAGGATGCCTTATGCAAACTTATGGCATGGAAAAGTGTGAATGAATGCCTTACCCTTGGGTCCTATTTATAGGCTTTAGGGGTAGTTATTGTAGGAAATAACTAAATATAAGCTTATTAGCCTATATTAGCACATTCATTTATGTTCTTCTTTATCCACTTATCAAGTGCCATTTTGCACTTATAAAGTGGCTTTTTCCACTTATCGAGTGGCTTTTTCCACTTATCGAGTGGTCCTTTTCACACGAGAAAAGGTTCCCTTCGCGCACGCTTTCGTGCACGCGACATCTGGGTCCGTATACCCTCATACATCCCCTCATGGGTGTATTTATGTCGTCCATATCCAACAGAAGGTAACTAGAATGGAGTTGCCCGATCGAAGTAGCACAAACCATCAACAGCCATGCCAACACCTCAGAAGGCACCCCGGAGAGATCACCCCCATGTCGGCAGATCTCCGTGACTGATCCTTGGGGCAGGGTGGGAGGGTCGATAGTGGTTGCTTGACCTACGGTGGAGGAAGAAGAGGACGATGTGGGACACATGACACGGTGTTGGAAAGGGCTGGGGGATGAAGAAGAAAAAGACATCGATAAAGAGGCAGAACCCTCGTACAATGATCCACCGCTTCCCTTTATACCACTCCCTCGAGGCCCTCCACTCCATTGCGGGTCGTCTACCTGAGCACACGCGTCGACATCCCGCGGGGCACAGCACATCAAATCTCGCAAGGCGCAGCACCATGATGGCTTCCATTTAATGATGCTGCCTCGACTGACACAACCGTCAAAATCCACACAAGTCACATCGCCCGAACCGAACCGGCAGAATCTGAACGGCCCGAGCGATGAGGGAAATTGATACGACCATTCCAAGATGGGCCAAGATCGAACGGCCCAAGCCTATGTCGCAAGAAGGTGGACCTAAAGGAGAGCAGGCCAGGCGACGAAGCCCCCCACGAAGACTTGGAGTCGGGTCGGCCTCGACCGACGCGGACATCCCCATCAGCCCACGTCAGCAGGAGCTAACCGCTCCCCTTAGTGTGTGCCCCCCTTAATCACCATTAATGGACCCCATTACGCCCACCTTCATGACCCATAAAGACGCCATCAAAGAGGCGGATCATGTGGGAAGAAGTGGGGGGACGTTGAGGAGGTGCGAACATGGGAAGACTTTTATAAAGGGACTCGAGGTATAACGTACAGAAGGGGGACTTTCGGGATACCGAAACACCAAGGTATTCTACTCACACGACCTGTTCCACGACCATACATTTCCTCTCCATAACTCGACCAGAGGACTCGCGTATTGGCCTCCCCGTGAGCCATACCGATCCCACCGAGCATCCTTCAGATCCGTTATGACTTAGGCATCAGAGGGGACTTGGTCGGAACCAAGGTCCGACCCTCCTGACGAGCTTCTTCATCTATTCAGGTCAAGCAGATCCAGCGATGCCGAGGCTACCCCTCAGCATCTTCCTAGCCGAAACCGAGCATCCTCAATCACGAGCCTACTCGCCCCCACCACAAGGAGGTCGTCGCTATGTCGAGGCTACCATTCGGCAAGCCGACGCGAGGATTAGTGCGTCCCTCGATCAGTGGACGTGCCTTCAACCGATCCCGGAGGTCCCACGTGTCCCCCTTGACCATGTTGACCTCGATCCCTCCGGTCAATAATACATCGGTGATAAAACACCCCGAAACAGGTATGATAGTGACATTAGGTGCATATGAAGATCACATGTTTTAAAACCATAATTATCTGATTAGGGTGGGTTTGGTTTTACTCCATTGCAAATCCAGGCAATTTATCGATGTCTACCATGTATTTCAATCATGTTGTCATAACTATATCGCTATGATTTCTAGAGTATGGAAGTCCATCAAATCCTAATAACATCTTTATGTCGTAAGTCGATTATATGATGTCCTAGTTTCCATGGATCAAACTAATTACTCTAATAAGTTTATCCATTTTACCTTTACCAAGGATTTACTATAGACCCAAATCAACTTCAGGCTATACTAAACTCCCATACCAGAGGATACAAACTCTATCTCGATTGCCACCTCCCTTTGCACGTGTTGAACTATAGCCAACAATTACCTAGGAATGATTGCATCATCATTGGTTAGTAAAATCCAAAGTGAAATCCTCCCACATGTCAGGTTCTGTAGCGTGTTTCAAAGACTATTTGCACCAGTCGTCACTTGAAATCTTCTCTTGACTATGAGTGTATGATACCATATAGAAGCTTCTCTGTAAGTTCTTTTATTATCTTGTACTCCAACAAGCACTGTCCACAATCTCATGATATCTCCACATTGACAGCTATGCTATAATCTATTACCATCTCAATGGTAAAGATCAATGCATACTAATCTACACAAAATATCAATATCTCGTCTTGAATTCTTACAACCATGAACATTTTGGATTGTTCTTAATCATATCGATTAGGCCTCATTATCATAATCTCAATATAATACAAATATCCTATACAATCTTAGGACTTTATCTATCTAATTATGTATTAATGTACACACACATATTAATAAATCATAGAGATAAAGAGTACTAAATAGCATACTATTTTTTGAACAAGATGTGTCGATTACAATAATTTTCTAAATAACATACATATTCCAACAGATTTCTCCCCCAACACACACACACACACACACACACAGAGAGAGAGAGAGAGAGAGAGAGAGAGAGAGAGAGAGAGAGAGAGAGAGAGAGAGAGAGAGAGAGAGAGAGAGAGAGAGAGAGAGATTGTATGTGCGTGTGTGTTTTGTGTGTGCGTGCGTACGTGAAAAGTGTTTCTAAGGTGACTCCTTATATAATTATTTATGGAGTCAACCTAAAACATATAATGTGATCCTTTGTTTATGTTCCACTCCGTTCATTATAATTTGAATGCTTCAAAATGGTTGTTCATGAATGATACTTTTTAACCATTGATCAAGTGTCCTTATTTATTCTATTGTTAAGAAAATATTCCTTTTGTAACCACTTAATGCACGGTAAAACACATTAAAAGTGTATGATTTTTTGTAACATGCATTTGGAGATATATATAGATCATACTGAATGGAGCGAATCATCTAAATAATTAGTGCATTGTGTGATTTGAGGTGATTTCTTTAATAATTATCTAAGGAGTCACATTAGGTGTGTGTATATATATATATGGATGAGGGTGACCTTCTTGGTGAGGATTCTTAAGATATGTCTGAGGTTGATGAGGAGATCATCGTGGAGGACTTGGATGGCTGGCCTCCTTTGTGCCCTGTTGGGGAGGCCACCCCCTCTCCTCTTATGCATATGTCTTCGGACCCGTCCTTAGATGCCAGGTCTTCCTCCGCTAGCCATGTTTCTTCCTGTGGTCCTAGTGTCATACGGCGCCCTCCGGTGGTGACTAGGAACCACGGCAAGTCTGCCATTGTTGATGTTCGTCCTCCCTTTCTGATGGTTATAGACAACCCGGCATGGGTGGTAATGGTGGCTGAAATGGGCATGAAATCGAAGTCAAAGAAGGAGCATGCACATGTGGCTCATCAGGTGACTATGCGCTTGAGGGACGGCTCTGTGGCAGGGGACACTTTCGCTGGTCTTAGTAGCCTGAAACATTGATGTGCAGTTTTTCGGCTTCCCTGGGTCTATCTTGATCGTGTTTGCATTTTCTGTTGTTGTGTAGTAGTTTTGCAATTGGTATTGTTGTGGGGCGTGGCTTGTCGCCATGTTTTCTTTGTATGTGCGGACGGGCAACTTTGGTCTGATGTGGGTGCTTTTGAGTTGTATGGTTTTGGGGGCAGGCGTTTTGGTCATTGGTTCTGGCGCTTGGTGACTACTTCACAGCCTCTCCCAAGTCTATGCTCTTGGCTATATGTCCTACCACTCCCTTGGTTCATATGAATACATATTCACTTACTTTTCATATATATATATATACATACTAGTCATAACCCGTGCCCTCGGGCACGTTTCATTTCAGAAATCCCCTCAAATTTTTTCCCCCACCAAAATTTATACGAACAAAAATTTAGCCTCGGCGCAGGCGCCAGGAAAAAATTTAACCCGGGCCAAAAGAGAAACCTTCGAAAATGAAGGGGGGAAGTGCATAAGTGTAGGTGTGTGTAGGGTATTAGGGTAAAAAGTGAAATTGGAGGGGTTTTTTAGCAAAACGGGGAAAAGGGCAGTATTCTGTGCAGATGTAGTGATTGTTGGGGGTTTTTTGAATTAAATCTTGACCTTTGTATGCAAATGACTTGGATGCATCCTGATCGTTGTTGGTGACTGGAACTTGTCCCAGTCAGCCCTAGGATTCAAGGAGGCCATTCGGGGTTGGACGTTGACTAGCAGACCCGTCACTCCCTCTGAGGTTATTAGATGGGAGATTGCCGCTCTTAGGGCCTCGCCTGACTTCCACTTGCGTTCTGATCTCATATGTCGAGACCATACCCTTTCCCGTACTCTTGCTTCTAGCCTTGATTGTGAGGAGAGCCAGGCTAGACAGAAGAGCCGACAGTCTTGGCTCTCCCTGGAGGATAGGAACACCAGCATCTTTGATGCTGCATCCAGGGATCGCGTGGCCAGCAACAGCCTCATCCACTTGATTAGCCTTGGAGGGAGGCATGCCACTATGATTGACTCTCTCCGGTCTGAGGCGGTTGATTTCTTCACCTCTCTTTTCAACCAGGACTCTTACTGCTTCTCCTTCCCTGAGGTTATTCCCAAGCGCATCCTCTCCCCTGGTGCCCATGATTGGATTGGGAGAGGGGTCTCTAATACTGAGATCAAGGAAGCTCTCTTCTCTATGGATGGGGATAAGTCCCCGGGGCCTGATGGCTTCCCCCCATGTTTTTCAGGTGCTCTGGGGGGTTGTGGGAGATGATGTTACCCGGGCTGTGCTCTCCTTCTTCAGCTCTAGTAGTATCCTCAAGCAGATCAACCACACTTTCCTTACCCTTGTCCCAAAATCCCCCAACGCCTCCTCCCTGGGGGACTATCGTCCTATCTCATGTTATAATGTTGTCTACAAAATCATCTCCAAGGTCCTTAGTCGGCGGTTAGCTACTGTCATTCCTAGCCTGATCTCCTGGAACCAGTCAGCTTTCATCAAGGGCAGGCTTATCTCTGAGTTGTCCCTCCTGGCCCATGCGCTTATTCGGGACTTCTCTGCTTCTATGGGCACCCATGCCTGTATTCAGCTGGATCTGCGGAAGGCCTTTGATAGCATCAACCGCGAGTTCATCTTCTACTTCCTCTCATGTCTCGGATTCCCTCCCTCCTTTACTGCATGGGTCAAGGTTTGTGTTGACTCCCCTTCGTTCTCGGTGCTTGTTAATGGCTCCCCCGCTGGCCTCTTTTGGAGTAATAGGGGGGTTCGGCAAAGGGGACCCGATCTCCCCCTTCCTCTTCGTCGTCATGATGGAGACTTTCACTCTTCTGATGGACCATGCCTCCATTCGCCCTCCTAAGAGGGGTAGCCCGCTAATCCCTTCCCATCTTCTCTTTGCTGATGACATGTTGGTCTTTTGTAAAGCGGAGCCTGATTCTTTTGGGGAGCTTGGTTGGGTGCTTTCTTCTTTTCACTGTCTTACTGGGCTGGAGGTGAACATGACAAAGAGCAAGCTGATTCTTAGCAAGGGGTGTAGTATTGGTGATGATCTCTCCCTCCTTGGCATCCCGATCTCCGTCCCTCCTGTCAGGTACCTTGAACTCCCCCTCTCGTCCACTTATCCTGTCGCGAAGCATAATTCTAGTCTTGTGGACAAATGCATAGCCAAGATTGATGGTTGGTCGTCTAGACTTCTTTCTACTTCTGGACGCATTGAGCTGGTCCGTATTGTCATCCATGGTTTTGTCTCCTATTGGATACAGTCATTCCGCATCCATGCCTCCATCCTTTCTGAGATTGACCGGTTGTGTAGGGACTTCATCTGGGGTTCCAAACTTCATCTGTGGCATTGGAAGGACATGTGTCTCCCCAAGTGTGAGGGGGGTATTGGTCTCCGGTCCCTTTGGGAGGTGGGGGTGGCTACTGGAGCCAAGCTCCTCTGGAGGCTTCTTTACTCACCCTCTCCATGGGCTTCCTACATGCGGGCTAAGTATTTGAAGCATACTCCTCTCTTTCTTTGCGAGGCCTCTGCATTGGACTCTGGTTCGTGGAAACATGTTCTTCGCTGCCGTGATAGTGATGTCTCCTGCTTCCGTTGTGTTGTGAGGGATGGATGCTCCTCGTCTTTTTGGTACGATCCGTGGCTTCCATGTGGTCCTCTTGCCAGACTCTCTGCCCCTCCTGGCTCCCTGCGATTTCGGTGTGTTGCTGACTTCTGGGATGGCATTTCCTGGTGACTTCCTGCCTGCATTGCCCACCTCCAGCACCATCTATCCACTTCTTCTCTTTAGAGTGGGTCCGATTTTTGGGAGTGGACTTCTGCGGGGGGCTGCTCTCTCTGCTCTGCCTGGTCTTCCACTCGTCACTCGGCCCCCCCCTCCAGCCTGGCTGCTCTGTGTTGGTTCCCTGGGCATGTGCCTAAGTTCTCACTCACCCTGCTCCGTGCCCTCTCAAACCGCCTCCCCACCTCTCTCTGCTTGCCAGGCATGGCATCTTGGGTCACTCGCCGTGCGTACTCTGTGACTCTCATCCTGAGTCTGCTCGTCATGTGTTCTTCTGATGCGACTACAGTGCTTTTGTCTGGGTAGTTTGCAAGCTTCGGCTTGGTCTTCCTTCCTGCTCCAAATCCATTACCGTTGATGCTCACATGTTGAGACGTAGATTTGGATCACGAGGGAAAACCTCCCCACGGGGTAAGTTCTCCATGCTTGTCTTCTCTGCGGTTGTTTGGCATATCTGGCGGGAGCGAAATAGCCGGATCTTCCGCTCCAGGGCATCCCCTAAAGATGCTCTCCTCGCCAAGATCTCCTCTGACGTTTTTGATGCTATGGTCTCTTGTGACCTTAAGGATGTTGAGTCTGTTGATCGCCCTATTTTTGGGAACTGGTGGCTTTATTAGGCCGTTTTTTGTGTGCCCCTCAGTACAGTTCTCTCTTTTCTTGATGCTTGCCTGGTAGTGCTAGTGTGAGGTGACTGCTTCCCAGCCTCTCCCTTGCCTTCTCTTCTTGTTGGCTTATACACACTCACTTACCTTTCAATAAATAAATAAATAAATAAATATATGATCATGCTGCCATGCTCGTATATCTACTGCCTAAGGTCATCTCTAAACCCAAACCCTTCAAGTTTTATAACTCGTGGACCTCACTCCCAGGTTTTAAAGACGTGATCTGCAACTTCTGGAGCCGGTCTTATGGAACATCAGACCTATGTGGCCTTCACAATAAACTTAGATCCTTAAAAATGCCCTTGAAGGCTTGGGGCGGCTGGTAACATGAATGTTAGATATGTCAACATTTACCGAGCTCGGCTTCAAAGAATTCAGAGCAACCCTTTATTATAAAATGACCATGAGCTTCAGAGGCAGGAGGTCTTGGCATCCAAAGAGCTGGGGATGGCCCTGAAAATGGAGGAGGAGGATCTACGGCAAAAAAGCCGTCAAAATTGGCTCACTTTGGGGGATAGGAATTCCAAGTTTTTTTATACGGCTATGAAAGCCCGGCAATGTTATAATAACTTGCATCACCTTATTATTGCTGAAGGTAATATGAATGCCAATATCGATGCTCTTCGTAAGGAGGCTCCAATATTCTATCAAAAATTATACTGTCAAGAAGACTATTGGGATGTCTTCCCTAATGTAATCCCTAAACAGAAGATAACTGATGAAGCTGCCAGTTGGATGGATATGCCTGTTACTCCAGTTGAAATCAAGTGTGCCTTATTCCAGATTAATAAAGACAAAGCTCCAGGACCGGACAGTTTTAATGCCAATTTCTTCTAGCACAATTGGGACATTATAGGTGCTGATGTTATCTCTGGTATCTCTAATTTTTTTATAACAGGTAGAATGCCTCCCTATGTTAATCATGCTTTCTTGACACTTGTGCCTAAGAATGCTAAGGCGTCTGTTCTGGGGGATTACAGACCTATAGCTTACTGCAATGTCCTCTATAAAACTATTAGCAAGATTTTATGCAATAGGCTGAAACATGTTATTTCAGATCTTATATCCCCAAATCAGGCTGCTTTCTTGAAAGATAGGTTGCTGGCAGATTGCACTCTCCTTGCTCATGAACAGATTCGTGATTTTAGCAATCTAATGGGGGCAAGGACTTGTATTAAACTGGATCTTCGAAAGGCGTTTGACAGTGTTAACAGGGCATTTATTATCTTCATCCTACACCAGCTGGGATTCAATGCCACATTCATCAATTGGATCTCCCAATGTATTTCTACTCCTATGTTCTCTGTTCTTGTTGACGGCTCACCTGAAGGGTACTTTGATTCTAACAGAGGTTTGCGTCAGGGAGACCCACTTTCCCGGTATCTATTTGTGCTCGTCATGGAAGCCTTCTCCCTGCTATTGGCCATTGCTGAATCCTCAGGTGCTATACATCCTATGCGTAGATCGGGATCTATATCACATCTGCTCTTTGCTGACGATCTACTAGTTTTCTGCCGTGCTAATTCACACTCTCTTCTTGGGCTCAAAGAATTGCTGGATAATTTTTACCACCTTTCTGGGTTGCAGATTAATTGGGATAAATCCTCGGCCATTTTCAGTAAGGGGGTCCGTAATCCAAGGGGAATATCTGAGATTCTTGGCATTAAAATGGTAACTTCCTTCACTACCTATCTTGGACTCCCTCTTTCTTCTAACTATCCTAAAGCCTCCTTGTTTTCACGGCTTGTTGATAAATGTAAGAAGAGGCTTCTAGGTTGGTCCTCCACATTACATCTCTGGGAAAATTGAGCTTGTACGTTCTGTCATTTACGGAATGGTGGCTTTCTAGATGCAAGCTTACTGCTTTCTGCATTCTGTTATTAGATCGATAAACTCAGCTTGCAGGAAATTTATTTGGGGGAAAATGACTGGCTGGTCCTGGAAAGATATGTGCACACCTAAGAAGGAGGGAGGTGTGGGGTTGAGGCAACTTTCGGATTTGAATGTAGCTGCCGGTGTTCGTCTGACTTGGAGAGTCCTATCTAATAAGGGCATCTGGGCCCACTACATGAGGAAGCACTATGAAACTGTGGATAATGGATTCTATATGGCTAAACCAATCCCTACCAACTCTGGAACCTGGAAGTACATTCTAAAGAGCCTTCATATATCACAAAAGCTTATTAAACAGTCTATCAATGATGGTAAATCAACGTTATTCTGGTATGATAACTGGCACCCTAGGGGGCCACTTCACCTCCTTCAAGCTCCATTGGCAGGTACCGAACTATCTCGGGTGGGGGATTTTTGGACAGGCACACAATGGGAAAATGTTCCGTTCATTAATAGCATTGGCAACCCTCTACATAATATAACCCCAAGTGAAGGTACTGATGAATGACATTGGATTAATGGGCGATAATCCAGCTTCTGTGCAGCCTGGGAGCAAGCTAGAACGCCTGGGAGCCCCTTCCGTTACTTTGATGTTGTGTGGCATCCACATCACGTGCCAAAGATGTCCATTGCATTATTGCGAGCTCTCCGGGGTAAGTTGCCTACTAAAGATCGGCTACATTTTTCAGGTAAAATATCTGACAATTCCTGTGTGCTTTGTGACCGAAATGTTGAAGAGAGTATTGATCATGTATTTTTTGAATGTGAGTACACCAAATATATCTTAATCAGGAGCTTACTCAAGCTTGGCATCTCCAGTTTTGTGCCACCCTCTATCACTGGAGTTTGTGACTTGATCCTTCTAAAGGATAAGAAGAAGAACATGGTGGGTGTGCTAGCCAAAATAGTCCTGTCCTCAATGGTTTGGCACAATTGGAATCAGCGCAATAAACGAATTTTTGAAGGAAGACTGGCCACTAAAACAGCTCTTTTTGAAGAGATCGCCTCTGATGTAAAGATTTGTCTTAGCGGTTTGGATATAGAAGAAGCCTCGGACTCTGAGGCCTTTGTTAATTGGGGGCTTCTCAATGACTGACCACTTGTGTATTTTGTTTTCTTCTAGCAAATTGTATGTATATTCGTGTACTTCAAGTAGTAATAGATGATGGTAATCTGTAGGGGGTGACGGCGCTTGTGCCCGCTCCCCTCTCTTTGTATTATCCCTATTGCTTACTTGCGTTTTGCCTTGTATATATCTTTCAGATTTAATAAAGACTTATTCAACTTGCCATATATATATATATATATATATATATATATATAGGAGGGATCAAATGACCCCCAAAAATAACCCCCAAAAATGACCCCCTATCAAAAATCCTATGTCCCCCCATTTTTTCGGAAGATCCGAACCGTTCATCTTAATCTCCACCCTCTAAATACCTTACTCACCAATTTTTAACCCAATCCCATGTGTTTTGCCCGTTCATCAACCATTCGCAAAAGTTCTGTTCATGCGAAACCGTTAAATTTGGGTCGGATGGATGAACGGGCAAAACACATAGGATCGGGTTGAAAATTGGTGGGTCAGGTATTCAGAGGGTGGAGATCAAAATGAACGGTTCGGATCTTCCGAAAAAATGGGGGGCATAAGATTTTTGATAGGGGGTCATTTTTGGGGGTTATTTTTGGGGGTCATTTGATCCCTCCTCATATATATATATATATATATATATATATATATATATATATATATATATATATATATATATATATATACACATACATACTAGTCATAACCCGTGCCCGCGGGCACGGTTCATGTAACATTTATCCCGCCAAATCTTTGTTCTCCAAAAAAATTATTTCCACAGCTAAAATTTAAAAGAACAACAAATTAGCGTAAAAATATTTAGCGGCGCGGTGCCTTCGGCGTGGAACAACAAATTCGGCGCAGGCGCATTTGGCGTGGAACAACAAATTCGGCGTCGAAGAACAAATTTGGCGCCCGCGGCTTCGGCGTGGAACAACAAATTAGCGTAAAAAAATTTAGCGGCTTTGGCACGGAACATCAAATTAGCGTAAAAAAATTTAGCAGGCGCATTCGGCACGAAACAACAAATTCGGCGCCGAAGAACAAATTTGGCGCCCGCGGCTTTGGCGTGGAACAACAAATTAGCGTAAAAAAATTTAGCGGCTTTGACGCAGAACAACAAATTAGCGTAAAAAAATTTAGCGGCTTTGACGCAGAACAACAAATTAGCGTAAAAAAATTTAGCGGGCGCCTTCGGTGCGGAACAACAAACCCAGGTTATTTTTACGCTAACTTATTGTTCCGCTAAATTGTTTTACACTAAATTTTTTATTTTGTTTAATTTAATGGACAATGATTCTCCACAATCTTTCCCAAGAGACTTTACTTTCAAAGTTTAGGTTTCCAAGGCACTTTTTCCCCCCAAATTTAATCTTCACATTCTTTCCCAAGACACTTCTAATTTCAAAGTTTATGTTCCTAAGTCACTTTTCCCCCAAATTTAATCTCCACAATCTTTCCCAAGACATTTCTAATTTCAAAGTTTTGGTTCCCAGGTCACTTTTCCCACCAAAATTTAAGTTTTCACACTAAAATTTTCACAAAATCCAAGCTCAACCATTGATTTACCAAGATCAAATCTCAGCCACTCTTTATCTTGTCCTAGTCAGCCCAAGAATTCAAAAAACGTTGTCAAATGTATAATAGATATAGATATATATATATATGTATATATATATAAAACATCTTCTTCGATTGTCCATTCTCAAATTACATCATGCCTCGAGCCCTACTCAAGCTAGGGGTGAAGGGACCGGCTGTGCTTACACTCCCAGTACTCGGATCCTTCTACCTGGTGAAATTTGAGAAGAAAGGAGCGTTGGGATTGCTTGCAAAAAATGTGCTTGGTGCAGTGGTTTGGCATCTGTGGCGTGAGCGCAACAGAAGGGTGTTTGAAAACAAAATGAAGTCCAAGACTGCTGTATTTGATGAGATTTCTGAAGACATTCATATTGCCCTTTGCAATTTGCATGAAGCTGAGGACGAGGCTCTCACAGCTTTGGAAAATTGGGATATACGAGATGCGGGTTGATCATGTTAACAACTTGGTGAATTCGGCCTCTTGGTGCATCCGGCCATCAGCTAGATTTTATTTGTGGCCTTCAACTGTTCAGTCTAGCATCCGTCCTTCAACTGTTAAGTTCGACTTCTTGGTGTTAAATCTAGCATCTGGCATTCAACGGTTCAGTTCAGCTTCTTGGTGCAGCCGGCCTACAGCAGGATTTTATTTGTGGTTTTATATGAGTGTGTATCATGTACTGTACTTTGTAGAGTATGGTGGTTCTGTTCATGGTTACTAGACTTAATGTTCTAGGGTGACGAC
>CM061141.1:128975573-129060573 GCA_030789695.1 Scilla litardierei | reverse complement strand
ATAATGAGCCTATTAATTTTTTGATTGCACGTTTTAATTAGCGTTCATACTAATTTTTTGATTGCACGTTTTGATTGCAAGTTATTGAGGTTATACTTGGGGCCCAAGTGAATTTATTTTTTTCATTTCATTAACTTCTTACATTGTTTATTTCTATTTAATAAGATGAAAGATTGTGTCTTGGTTTTGAGTGATGATGTTGTATTATAGAGGTAACATAAAGATATACAAAAGTACTGGAAAACTTTGCTCTTCATTGAACATTTTGAAAGATTCATTTTGTGGCTGAATGATCATTGAGTGTGATATATGAACGATTCATTTGATACCTGCAAAAATATTTTTTTTTGTGTCTGAATATGAAAGATATGCAATTTTTGTGGCTGAATATGAAAGATATGCAAAATTATATATATGAAAGATATACAAAAGTTTTGCAGCCTGTGAATTATCATTTGGGTCCTATGGTTATGTGTAATTATCGTTGCTAGGATCCTCCTATTAGTTTCATTTCCATGGGATCAAACTATCAGATACAGTTTCATTTGCTTCTTAACTTAATATTATCATTGATGTATGCTTTCATGCCTATAATGTGCAATACTTATTTAGCCTTTATCTGCAGTTTCATTATACATTATGTAGATAATTTGTTAAATATATGATAGTTTGTGTCAAACAAACCAACTTTTTTTCCTCATGCTAATGAGTAAATACGTTCTACCACCGACATAATGTGTAATATCTATATCTGCATTGCATTTATCTTATAAATACATTTCTACCACCAACATGATAATTAAAATCTGTATTCACATCACAATTTCTTTCATGGAATTGCAGGTGGATTACTCATGCACCCCTGAAGAAGTACAACATCACTTCCAGGTTTGTGGGACAGTGAACAGGGTTACCATTCTCATCGACAAGTTTGGTCAACCCAAGGGACTTGCTTATGTGGAATTTCTGGAGGTTGAAGCTGTTCAAGAAGCTCTCCAACTAAATGAATCTAAATTACATTACCGACAGCTGAAAGTGAGTTTTCTGGGATGTTTAACTTGCACTTCAGCATTCATGTCAGTCATCTTATTCTACATTTGTCATGATTTATCTCCCTCAAATAATTGATGCATCAGTTGGCATGGTCGGCATGGCATGTGAGACTTTTTGAGAATTTAGTTAATATTTAGTTATTTATTTATATTTGGGTTTTTACCTGAATATGTGCAGCTGTAGTCTCTTCTCTCTACAGATACCAAATACACTGTAAAAACAGTACTCCAATAAACAATACTCCAATAAGAAACAATACTCCATTAACATGAATGGATATTTTAGGCTTTAAGCAAATTACAGGACAAAACTGGAGCATTGAGCATTCATGTTTTAGTTACAGGATTTTTGGAGTAAATGAGTTTTAGTTGCTCAAGCAGTAAATGATTTTTGGAGTTTGTTAAGGGAGTATTGTTTTACAATTGCTTTACATTGAATGGATACCAAATACACAGATACCAAATACACTATAAAAACAATACTCCAATAAGAAACAAATACTCCATTTATATGAATGGATTCTGTAAAACCCCAACCCCAAGCATTAGCTCATTAGATTTACCCTAATGTTTCTTGGAGTATAATGTTTTTTATAAAAGTTATAGGAAAGCAATTTGCTCACAAAAATTTCATTTTGCTTACAAAAATGAAGAACACCAAAAACTGACACAAAAATATTCATTCAACATTAGCCATTGGAATAATCCTACAGCAAACCGTTTGTTATACAATGAAAATTTTCACTTTAGCCATTCAAAATCCAGGCTGGATTTCATTAGCCATTCATTGTATTCAAACATTAGCCATTCAAAAAATTTCATTAGCCATCCTACAACAAACTATTTGGAATCTTACAGCAAATTGTTCCATTAGCCATTGTATTCATTTTCACATTTTTGTTTAGATTAATTTTTTATATTTCATTAGCCTGGAAATTTACATTAGCCTACATTCATTCAATATTAGGCTGGAAATTTCCAACATGTGCATTAGCCTACATTTGCATTAGCCTTCATTTCCAGGCTATGTTGAAAATTTCCAGGCTAATAACTGATCTACATTTGCAGTAGCCTACATTTCCAGGATAATGAGTTTCTTAAGTCATCATTTTCAAGTATGTGTCATTTTTTAGTTTCAGGATAATGGGTTTCAGTTGCATTTGCATTTAACATATGTAGTATATGGAATTTTTAAGACACCCATTATCCTGTAGCATTGGGCTGAATTAAGGGTTCCATGCAAAATGTTTATTGGTGATAATATAGTATGTTGTAATTTTGCTTATGATGATAGTATGTTGAGTTTAGGATACAAAGTTTTGCATATTATGATGTTGAGTTCAAGATATAGTATGTTGTAATTTGGACGATATTACTTGAATTATATGATGTTACTTGAATTATATGATGTTAACAAAACATCAAGCTTGATAAGTTTTGACTGAAGGAAAATGAAAAACAAAAAACAAAAAAGTTCTGATACATTAAGTTATTTTAACCCAACCGACATAAGTTCTCATAGCATTTTATCAGAACACCCATAGAACAATGAAAAAAACTTATCATTTTCTTTTTTTACTTTGAGTTCAAACATATTAACTCGAGATGATTGGCTTTGTTACGTGATGATCTATGTTCATGCTTGCAGGAAAGGCAGTGGATTAACTGAGGGGCTTCGATCTATAGAGGAGTAACAAGGTGATGTTGATCCCCATGAATTTTTTAGATATATTTAGTATTTTTGTTTTCTAAATAGTGATATTTTTCATCAAAAGGATGCCACATGCTACTTATTTTCATCACACACCCTCAGGAGTCGACTCATCTCCCCACCATCATTCCATCATCTCCCCATCTGATAGAAAGAGGTATACAATTTTTTTGGGTTTGCAATCTTTTCGACCAAACTTTTTACATGGGTATTAAATATTTGTGTTCTTTTATTATGGGTTCTTAAAGAAAATGTGATATTGATTCCCCTTTGTAAATATTTGTTATGTGTTGGTAGATATGTTGCTGAATTAATGGCTGAGAGGCAAAAACGCCGTTCATTTAAGTTCTTCCATTTTGTCGTATGCTTATTTATCAATGTATGATGGTTTTTCTTGGGCCATAAGAGGGAATTTAAGTAACTTTTGTTGGGAGTAGGTTTGCATGTGATTGTTTTATCTAATTTGGGTTTGGTCATAAAATATACATTTTTTCTTTCAATTGTAATGATGGCTTACATTTTTGGGGTGACAGTTTGGAAATACAGGGGTGACAGTGTGGCAATTGATGGAGTGTCATAGTGTCTAGGAGATCCATGAGAAACAAAATTAGGATGTAGAACAACGATTTGTACTGATGGACAAATTTTGGTTCCCCAATGCAATCAAAATCATATGTATCACAATTTTGTTTGCACTGATTTCTCAATACCAAACCAGATAATTTTGGTTCCTCCATGCAATCAAAATCAGACAGCTTCTCTCCTATTAAACGCAGTCGATAGATGTAGTGTATGCCATGTATCCTAATCATATGTGTTAAAATGAAAAATTAATTGCCTGGGGGTATTATCCTAATCATACATGGATGCCAATCGAGCTACACTGCCATCCCTAATGATAATCAATTTTCGCATTTTGGGAGCTTGAACATATCGAATGACCCAGGCGAACGTTTACTTAGAATGCAATGCATATCCGTAGTTTTTTGCAACCAAAAGTTATGTATTGATATCTTTTATTGTCAATGCAGATGTGAATGATGAACATATGAAAACACTTACTACACATCATTATACGAATATGGGTGCAATGCACAAAGACCTGGGTAATGGGATACAGTTCTTTTCTTGGTATCGATTCGGTCATGTTAATTATGTCGTGCAGAACTAATGTAAATTTTTGTTCGATTGCAGCATGGCCCCAATTGAATAATTCACATATGCAAATGCCTTCTTATGAACATGTGCATATGCACACATGAATGCACATGTTGTGGATCATAAAACAGCAATGGATGCAATGCACACGGATTCGGGTAATGGAATTTATTCTTTTTGAATATATTCAGCCATTTTGATTTTTTTTGGAGCATTCATGCACATGAGTCTCCTCCTTATTCACTACAAAGTGATGAAGACAAGAGCCAATGTAAATTCCTATTTACAATTACTTTATGGGCACAAGGCTTTAATCAGAGTTTCCCCCCTCAATGCTCAGAGCCCAGTAGCCAAAATGTTGTATATTTCCAGGAGAGAAAGAGGAGGATGTTCTCTGTAAGGTTTGCTTTGTCTACCAAGCTCTCTCCTCTGTGGAGTGTTTTTCTCTCACTTTCTCCTTTTTTTTCCAATATAAAATGCTTTTGTGAAAGAAAATAGCAATGCCTTTCTTTCTGCTTGCTAAGTTACTTAAAAATTTCCTTGATGCACTTTTTTCTCTTCCAATATCTTCAAACCTTCCTTTATTAAAAGGGTTGAAAAAAGTTGAATACACCAATAGACCATAGAAACTATACTAATAATGAGCAGCTATGCATTATGATTAAGGCTAGCGAAGGAGCAGAGCCATGAGAGTCCATTATACAAACCAAGTTGAAGTCATTTCCTATTTAATCTTGATGAGGGAATGCATGGTATCATTTCACAAGAATTTTTGTAGATTTGTTTTGCTTCTGCCTAACATTTGGAGACGTAAGCTCTGATCAAGGTTCAAAAATCTTGGTTTTGTACTTGATATCCGTTGATAGTAGTTTGCGGTACTGGTATCAGCGACATCATGTAATCTATGTATATCAAAAGTATTGGACCTTATGTATCAATGGGTATGGCTCAACTTAATTGTTGGTCAGAAACAAGTCTTCATTTTAAATAAGCGCTTCACCTGTCCATAAGGCATCTTTATCATCCAAAACACTACAATTTATGCACTATGGATTTATGCTTCACATTATGAAATTCCATCCATATAGCGTAGTTATTGGGCATGTGAACAGCATGGGATGGGGTGCGACACTTCACTAACTTGCACTAATTATATTTTAAGCATACTATTAACGGACGTGGCATCGACTTTGTTTGGTCCATTGGGTCACAGGTTAACATTGAAGCCTACGGAGGAATTAGTAACATGAGAATTTAACATTTGGCAAGGAAAATGGGGGTGAGGCAATGAACGTGTATAGCTGAATTCATAACTCTTGAGAGTTTACATATGATAGAAGCAACTGGCTTTTTCTTAGAGAAACTATCTGAATTTTTTGCTTTGATAAAAGAAATGCATGCCTAATAATATGTCATTGGATTTTATTAGGGGATCCGCTTCTGTCAGCTAGAATAGCTAGGCATATGTTAAAAATTGCACTTTTTCATTTGTTAAGCTCATTGTCTTGAATGGGAATTGAACCTTCTTTGGGGGAATAGAAATGAAGAAGTGGAAAAGTAAACAATAAGTGGAAGTTAGAACTCATATTAAGGTTTTCAAATTCAGTAAAACCTTTATTTTGGTTTCCTCACTTCAATCTAATTCAAACACAGGTGTCTTTTTGCTCAACTTTTTTATTTCTTTTTAGGTAATACTCAGTTTCTTCATTCCTTCTGTCTGAAAATATTTAAATTAATATTGGATTTTACAGGCATTTCATGTCCTATATCACTCGATAGTAATGTTCTTTTAGGAACTCCAATAGGAAGTGGAAAAATGATATCTACAGAGCTAGGATGTTTCATTTGTTCAACCTCAACCTGAAGGAAGGTCAATGTGTTATTCAGATTAGTTTCCCTTGTATACTTCAGTTGTTTTATTGTCATATTCCTGCGGGTAATCTACATTGCATCTCTCATGGAAATTGTTTAAGAAAGAAAGATTGACTGGAGGAAGCAGTTAGTTTCTCTGCTTGGAAAGAAGATGGTATATGCTGTAAATGTACTTAAAAAGGAGATACTTAACTCTGTTTTTTAAGATTTTCAAATTCAGAGAAAAAATGTCACCTATGTTTTTTAAGAAAATAAATTTGATTGTTTTATTTTTATAGGTTGAGGACCTATTGATGTTAAAGCTGCTTGGTCTTCACATGCTGGTTGATTTGATAAGATCATTTACTTAATCTTTAAAATTTATTGTTAGACCATTTTTGTGGAAGTTGATCAAATTTTCTTAGCCGGGTCACTTGCCATGTACTATTTTTAAAAGAAATAAATGTTGCTTCTGTATCACTTTGGTTCAATTGTGAATAATCTTGGTTAGTGTAAAGCAATTCTTATTTATTGCTTGAGTTACGGTGTGATGACATTGTTCCTATGTATATGTGTGTTAATAAAGTATAATTTTCATCCCTTGATCTTATTAATGTTATCTTTTTTGGTTACACAGGAGGGAATCGATCCCTGGTGGCTACAACTAAGGGGAAGGGGATACCATCTGGCCTAAGGGCTGGTGGTTATTAATGATATCATTTTAAGTTATTGTTATTTTGATTGTTTGCAGTTTTTTGTAGTGAACTTGAAATATATGTATTTTAATTCTCCTTATGATCATTGAAGATAGTATTGTTGCTTGGTGATTTTTGTAAGGATAACGTGGAGAATTTTAAACCTATTGTGCTTGATAGCTGATATTTTGCTCGATTACTGCAATAATGTTGGTTGTGGATGCACTCTTGAGATTCAGCCAAAATTCCTGTTTGGCCTTTTATTACTTACCCGGCTGATAATGTTCTTGATTTTGCATTCATTTCTTCAAGATTAAATTTCTGTTTGGCCTTCTATTACGTAGCTTGTTGTATTTTATTTTGCTTGCTGTCAGCTTGAAGTCTCATGATACATAATTATTTTACAATTCTCTATAATATTTGCTTGATGTCTTATTATATAGTGGATCTATTATTTTTCCTTGCTGTCAAAATTTGCTTTCTTGCTTTCAAATTTTTTCCTTGCTATTCTAAAATGATGTTAAATTTCTAAAATTGTTGTTCTAATATATTTTGCTTGCCGTTTAATACAGCCAAAGGAATTTTACTCTGTTTCACATTACACTGTGCATACAAAAATCTCTTTTGCTTCACACCATGTCCATGCAAAAATTTGAAATAGAGCTACTTTCAGCTACTTTTGTATTTTACTCTTTGAAACAGAATTTGTGTGCATATTACTCTTTTTACGGGATGAGGGCTTCTTTGAATACGGGAAAATATGATCTATCCTGGGGAAAATGATCTATATGGGGAAATATAAGGGGAAAAGTAGCGGATGATTCTTCTAGGTTATATCTCTCTGTTCTCTTTAATCTCTTCAACCGGCACATATGTGTTTTTGGTATCATATTCTTGGCTTGATTGTAGGTTTCTTGACTATTGAAGTTTATCATTGCATAAATTTAGGTTTCTTGAGTGTTATTTGTATGTGACTGTTTAAAAACTTCTTTTTTGCATTTGTGTGTTTAATATGTTCACATCTACCATCATGCATGTTGTGTTGCATATGCCTCTGTACATAACATAGAACCAATCAAATGCATGTTAAGTTTGCTTAGTCTTTTTTATCTAACTTTTAAGTTCAAAGTTTGAGATAGATCTGATGGTACGTTTCTTCTCACAGAATTATAGACACATAAAGAGCAGAGATCATAAGGCATTCAATATAAACATGCAGGTGTGATGTATTTCTCATTTACCTACTAAATACCCTTAATTTTACGTTGTATGAATTGTTTGCCTCTTATACACAAAATTTTGGTTATGAGCTATTCTAACACAACCAGGAATTTCTCACTACCAAATTCATTTCTCTTCTTAATTCCAAATATTCTAATATCGAAGAGCGCAACGCACCCAAACGCTAATGGACATAAGATATCACTCCACTCGATATAGTGTTATGCCTCAGAGACATAAAATGTTATTAAAAAAGAATGTTTTAAATGAACCGTGCCATTAGGGCACATGTCAAATCAAGAGAGAACTAAATTTTAGGGGAACTAAATTTTTAGGGGAACTACTTTCTCCTGGAGAAGTAAATTTTGGGGGAACTAAAATTTTTTAGGGAACTAAATAACAATTAGTGTGCTATTATAATTTGAATGAATCACCATTCATCCTAAGACCAGATAATTTTTTTTGACTAAACATCATTCATCATAAGAACACACACTGTACACATTAGTTGCCATTTTACGAGGCATTTGCCTCTCACTTTTACAGGTTATGATGTTAAACTATAGTATCTATAGCATCAATTTTACAGGATATGATGTTAAACTGAATAAAATCTATAGTATCAATTTTACATAATATGATGTTAAACTGAATTGGAGACATGGAATACAGTTTAGTAGATAGCATAGAGACATGGAATACATTTCAGTTTAGTAGGTGATTTGGGAGGAAATTTTTTTGGAATACTATTCCCTACTAAACTAAAATGTAACGATGGAATGCCTCATTGAAAACCAAGCTTCCAATGCATTCTTCAGATCTTGGGCATCTTCCTCCATTGCATCTAAACGCATGTCAATTTTTTTTATTTTTTACAGAGGCGATGATGATGTCAATATTCTTTTTTGTTATGGTTTTTGATGATCTCATTTATGCCTTCATGTTGCATATCATGACTGGGTTGCATATCTGAAATGTGTGTTTTTGTAATATTATTGAAGATCTTATGTGTATATGTTAAAGCTAAAACTTGATTGTGAAGATGAAACTTTGTGATCTGAAACCCTATTCTGTTATTGTTCTAAATTTGTGATTTGTTGAATCTTTCAGCTGGGGAGTATGATTCTTTCTTCAATGGGTATGATTGCTTGATGGTTATCTTTTACAATAATAAGCTCAAGTTGCACTGGAACTTCAGTTAGCTGAATGGCTTAAATTGTAATGGAGCTGCAGTTAGTCTTCAGCTTGGCTTAAGCAGAATCCTGCTTTGTTTAGGAATTTGTTCAATTAGCCTCAAGGAGAATCGGCTTTTAGCTGAAATGTACTACAACATGGGTGTATTTAAATTGTCTCCACACCTGGTTGTATTTTGGCTGATGCTAAATTCTTTTAGCACACATCATTTGTTGTAAAATTGTATAAAGTAGGAGTATAATTGAAATATAGAGAGTCAGAAAATGTGGTGGTGCTGATATGTGCTATGTGTATGGGCAGTTTCTTCATGTTAGTATGTGATGAAATGTGGTGAAATGTGTGTTGAAATGTTTTTGCATGAAATGCGCAAATTAAATGTGGTAAAATGAGCAATGAAATGCTGGTTGAAATGTGATGAATTGTATGATGAAATGTGTAATGTGAGCAGATGAAATGGTTTGAAATATGTTGAACTACATGTTGAAATGTCGCTAGACTGTCCCTATGCTCTATATATGGCTGAAGGCTATATCTGGTGAAATGTTGTCTGAAATGTGGAGAAATAAGCAATGAACCTCTTCTAGCTACAAGATATATACGACTCTAAAGAGCAATATAATCTAAGTACGCAATCAAAGAGAGAGCAGTAAAACATCTCCTAATGAGCAATGCACCTATTTATGAACCAATCGAGCAATCCAACAGATGTTGGCTCCAATAGATATTGGCATCAAACAGATATTAAAAGACCATTCATCCATACATTCATATAGAGAAATACAAACGCATGCACTGCGTTTCATATACATACTCATACATATACTCATTCATACATGAACAAATACAACGTTAGGCTATGAAGTCTGCAAGGACCTGTAATTGCGGCATCGCAACATCCTTATATCCTTGAGCAACATGGACAAATCTCCTTAAGAAACACTTGGCTATCAGCACAATCAACTCATACTTCAATTGCGATGGCCGAAGGAGCTCGCACAATTTTTTCAAGCTAATTTGTTGTTTCACGCTAAATTTTTCACGCTAATTTGTTGTTCCGTGCCGAAAGCGCCGTGCCGAATTTATCGTTCTATGCCAAATTTGATGTTCCGCTCCGAAGGCGCCCACGCCGAATTTGTTGTTCTGTGTCGAATGCACCTACGCTGAATTTGTTGTTCCACGCCGAAGGCACCCGTGCAGGTAAATATTTTTACGCAAATTTGTTCTTTAAAATTTTGGCTGTGGAAATAATTTTTTGGGGAACAACAATTTTGCGGGGGAAAATCTTAAATGAACCGTGCCCGCGGGCACGGGTAATGACTAGTATATATATTATATAGAGGAGGGATCAAATGACCCCCAAAAAATAACCCCCAAAAATAAAACCATATCAAAAATCCTATGCCCCCCATTTTTTCAGAAGATCCGAACCGTTCATCTTGATCTCCACCCTCTAAATACCTGACCCACCAATTTTCAACCCGATCCCATGTGTTTTGCCCGTTCATCCATCCGACCCAAATTTAACGGTTTCGCATGAACAGAACTTTTGCGAATGGTTGATGAACTGGCAAAACACATGGGATCGGGTTGAAAATTGGTGGGTCAGGTATTTAGAGGGTGGAGATCAAGATGAACGGTTCTGATCTTCCAAAAAAATAGGGGGCATATGATTTTTGATAGGGGGTTAATTTTGGGGGTTATTTTTGGGGGTCCTTTGATCCCTCCTCATATATATATATATATATATATATATATATATATATATATATATATATATATATATATATATATATGCTATTGTGAGAAGGTGAGAAGAGACACTTATCTTGAGAAGGACCAATCGGTAACACCAATCAACGATCGGCACCGTTCATATTGAAGAACAAGTTGATAGATCTATACTCTAAACAAATTGGAGATTATAAACCCCAAAATCCTATGGATCAACCCGTTCCAATTTTGTTACATTTGCAGGCAGCTTGTA
Organism: Scilla litardierei; assembly: GCA_030789695.1. Taxonomy (NCBI): domain Eukaryota; kingdom Viridiplantae; phylum Streptophyta; class Magnoliopsida; order Asparagales; family Asparagaceae; genus Scilla; species Scilla litardierei. Next base: position 129,049,707 of record CM061141.1, on the reverse strand, counting down.
AGTCATCCATCTTCTGAACACTTGATGGATTTGATATACATATCCAAATAACAAAAAATTTATACATAAAGATCACTTGATAGATAGAACAACATGAACGGTTTCGATTATTGATTTGGAAAATAGATTTGGCTAGCTAACGATATACATATCTCTTCTCACCTTCTCACCTTCTCACAATAGAATTTTTCCATATATATATATATATATATATATATATATATATATATATATATATATATATATATATATATATATATATATATATATATATATACAGAATAATGGCTATCATACGCCATATGAGAGCCTCTCTCATACGCCCTCTCACATAAAGCACCCAAGTACAAGCCCACATGGGCTTGTACTTGCTTGTACTTGGGTGCTTTATGTGAGAGGGCGTATGAGAGATACTGTCATATGGCGTATGATAGCCATTATTCTCATATATATATATATATATATATATATATATATATATATATATATATATATATATATATATATATATATATATGTAGGGTATAAATTTTTTGGCACAACAGGACTTGAACACAAGATCTTGAGGTAACCAGCAACACTCTTTAACCTATGAGATATTAAGCATATATATATATATATATATATATATATATATATATATATATATATATATATATATATATATATATGAGGTTGACTAGGATCCATTCGGATGGATCAAACAAGCGGATCCATCTAAGTCAAATTTAAAATTGGTCAACATAAATAGAAAATCCGTTCCGCTGGCTGTGAGCTAACATGTCTAAACTACCTCCAAATAAAATTTCAACTAATTTGGACATTCTTTGCCTATGCAGCAAGTGGTTGCAAAAACAGTGTTTTAGAATAGTCATAAAATCGTCTAATTTTGCAACCACTTGATGCATCGGCAAAACATATCCAAATTATTTGAAATTTTTTAAGAGGTAGTTTAGACATGTTAGCTCATATCCAATGAAACAGATTTTATATTTTTGTTGTCTAATTTTAAATTTGACTTGGATGGATCTGCAGGTTTGATCCTTTCGAATGGATCCTAGCCAATACCCATCAGATGCTCAGAGAAATGCCTCAGAGAAGTGCTGCCGCAATCCCCCGTTCATCGTACGCTGCATTCGCGTCTTTCAGCTCTATTTGTGTCCCCCGCGCTGTTCCTAATTGTGGGCTGGCGTTCTCAGCCCTATAGCGGTGGGCGGTGGGGTAGTTGCGGACATATTGCCCGCGGATATCACTCAGGCCGCGGGGCGCTGGGCTCACATGTTAGTGGGCTACTTTATGGGTCAGAGGCCCTACTACGGCCAGCTCAAGGCCTGGGTTGGACGAGCTTGGAAGTTGAAGGGGGAGGTCCAGGTCCACTCGCGGGAAAATGGGGGTTTCTTCTTCAAATTCGCTAACGATGTTGACTGTGGTAACATCCTCAATGGTGGACCCTGGCTTCTGGATGGTTGCCTCCTCGTTCTTAGACGATGGGCCCCATACATCGGTCTTGATAGGGACTTACTCTCCTCCGTGCCAATTTGGATTCGCTTCCCGCAGCTCCCAATCCAGTTTTGGTCTCCCGTCATCTTGGGGAAACTTGCGAGTATCCTTGGCCGGCCACTATTCTCCGATTCCGCTACTGCCAATGCCTCTCGGCTCTCCTTTGTGAGATGCTTTGTTGAGATAGACTCAGTGTCTTCTTTCCTGACCTCCATCTCGGCTCGGCTTGCGGATGGGTCCATCATCCCGGTTACCGTTGAGTACGAGAAAATCCCACCGATGTGCACACATTACCGATGCTTCGGACATGATTTATCCCAATGTGAATCGCCATCACGACAGGTGGATAAGGCTCCCACTGGCCCTCCTATTCACTCTAGCTTGGTCCCCCCACAGGCCAGTGCTGCCTGTGTATTCGAGTCTTTGGGCTTGCTGCACATTTATTCTGCGAAGACGGATTATGTGCCAGGCCCGCAAGATGCACCGGTGAAGCCCCTTACTACTGTGGATCCGGATGTTGAGCCAGGCACACAAGAAGCGCAGGTGCAGCCACATGTAGCCCAGTTGCAATGTCACACATGCCCGCCTGTGAATCAGTCCCCACCTGTGCCTTGCCCGCCAGGGGCTCTTGCTCAGCTGCAGCCGCATGAAGCCCTGTACCCCCCCGAGTCTTGTCTGCCTGGGGCCCTTTCCCAGTATTGCCTGCCAGGTCCACTAGCCCTCCAGGGGGCCCTTGCCCACTGTTGCAGAGCCTCAGTTGTGCCTTGCAGCAGCTGATGTTCCTGCGCCTGAGATCGTCGGCATCCCGGCTCCTTCCGACCTGGGTGGCGGGGCAACAGCCAGGGATGGCCCCCCTCTTATAGCTGCGGCTCCTTCCCTTGTGGGGGGCTTCCGTCTACTGCTGGGTTTGGGGGGGGGGCGTGAGCCCCAGTCCCTAGATCTTGGTGCGCGCATTACTGATTCAGATGGGAAGTGTGATTCTTCGGCTCCCATGGGTGTTCTGGCTGCTGGGGACTTTGATAGTGAGTTCCCTGTCCTTAGCCCGTCCCGGGCTCCTCGTCCTAGCCTTACATCTCTCCCCCCAAACCCTTGCCCTCAACCTGCCACTATCCCTAACCCTGCCTACGCCACACTCACCACTAAATCCACGTCCCTATCCCCTAAACCGAATAAAAGAGGGCCGGCCCCCTCGGGTGCAGACACAGAGCCAACACCCCATCCCTTGATTATGTCTATCTTCTCCTGGAATGTGTGGGGGCTTAATGCTTGTGCTCGCCGAAGGGGCGTTCGGCATCACATTGGAAAATATAAAGCTTCGTTGGTGGGTCTATTGGAGACGAAGGTTCGTGATCCCCAGGTGATATTGTGTCCTTATGTTTACCCAAGGGGTGGGTGACGTTTCATAATTATGAGCATGTACCTAAAGGGCGTATTTGGGTGGTGGCAGATTCGATGGTCTGGGGGTGCAAGGTCATTTCTTCGTCGGTGCAGCATGTCACCCTTGATTGTGTTAACAGTGGTGGGTTCTTCGTCATCATATCCTTCGTGTACGCTTCCAACTTGGCCTCTGATAGACTTCATCTTTGGGACTCGCTCTGCATTGATCGCTCTTTTGTTGGTGGCAAGGCTTCCCCAGACATGCTGGCTGACTTCAACCTTTGCATCGATGACTGCGGGTTGGATGACATTCGTTGTATTGGTGACCATCTTAGCTGGAGTAACTGTGCTACTGATGGCCCTCGTATCTCCTGTAGGCTTGACCGGGCCCTCGTGAATCCCGAATGGCTCGAGGTCCTTCCTTATGCTTATGCTTCCTACCTCCCTCCGACTACTAGTAACCACTCTCCTCTACTCATTCAGGTAATCCCTCCTCCCAATTCAAGCCCCAAACCCTTTAGATTCTTTGGTCACTATTTCCAGGTGCCTGGATTCTACGCTCTCCTTTTATCTGTTTGGCACTGACATTTTTCTGGTTCCCCTATGCGCAGGCTCGTCTCCAAGCTCAAGGCCCTCAAGGCGGCCATCCGGGCTTGGCCCCTGGCCCGAAGACCCTTACCCCCTTCTGATTCCATCAAGATCGATATCTCTACTATTTGCGAGGATGTCGGCTTCCACTCTTGCCTGGCCCTCTTGAGCCATGAGCGTTCCCTCAGACGCCTTCTTGCTTCTAGTCTGGCGTGCGAGGAAAGCCAAGCTAGACAGAAGAGCCGTCAGTCTTGGCTCTCACAGGGGGACATGAATACCAGGTTCTTCTATGCTGCGGCCAAGGACCGTGCTGCTGGTAACAGTCTTCTGCACCTGATTGGGCCAGGGGGGACCCTGTTGCCTTGCTCGACTCCCTCCGTACTGATGCGGTTGATTACTTCACCTCTCTCTTCCACCAGGATACATATCCCTCCGCTTTTCCAGAGATTGCCCCTAAGCATATTATTTCTCCTGGTGCTTATGATTGGATCGGTGGCCCTGTGGGGGACCTGGAAATTAAGGAGGCTCTCTTCTCCTTGGATAAAGACAAATCACCAGGTCCTGATGGTTTTCCTCCCCTCTTCTTCCAAGAGATGTGGGGTATTGTTAGTAAGGATGTTCTCCTGGCAGTGTGCTCCTTCTTTTCGTCGGGTTGTATTCTGAAGCAGATTAACCATACTTTCCTCACTCTGATCCCCAAGATTCCCTCGGCTTCCTCCCTGGGGGACTACAGGCCCATATCCTGCTGTAACGTCATCTACAAAATCATCTCTAAGGTACTTAGTAGGAGGATGGCGACGGTCATCCCTGGTCTCATTTCTTGGAACCAGTCGGCTTTCATCAAAGGGCGCCTGATCTCTGATTCCTCTCTCCACGCCGATGAGCTTATCAGGGACTACTCTGCTTCTTTCGGTTCTAGGGCCTGTATACAGCTTGATCTGTGCAAGGCCTTTGATAGTGTTAATCGTGGGTTTCTCTACTACCTCATGGGGCGCTTGGTTTTCCTCCCACCTTCATTCACTGGGTCAGGGCTTGTGTGGACTCTCCCTCGTTTTCTGTACTCATCAATGGCTCACCGGTCGGCTTCTTTGGGAGCAATAGAGGGATTCGATAGTGCGATCCCATGTCCCCCTTCCTGTTTGTGATTGTTATTGAGGCCTTCACTATCCTGATGGACACTGCCACTTCTTCCGGTGTCATTCGTCCCCCCAAGAGAGGGGTGCAGGGGATCCCATCGCATCCGCTTTTTGCTGACGACATGCTTGTCTTTTGTAAGGAGGAGGACTCCTCCTTTGTGGGCCTGGGTTGTCTCCTGGCATCTTTCCATCTCATGTTGGGTCTCGAGGTGAATAAAGGTAAGAGCAAGTTGTTGCTCAGTAAGGGGTGCAACATTGGTAGTGAGCTGTCCCTCCTTCTCGGCATCCCCCTCGTGGTGCCTCCTGTCCGATATCTAGGGCTCCCCCTCTCTGCCACTTATCCTCCTGCCAGGCTCTTGTCGGGGCTCGTTGACAAGTGCAGGGCCAAGGTCTCTTGCTGGTCCTCCAGGCTTCTGTCCACAGCAGGGCGCATCGAGCTGGTGCGCACTGTCATCCATGGGTTTTCTTCCTATTGGCTACAGTCTTATCGCATCCCTGTTTCCGTCCTCTCCGGGATTGACCGTCTTTGTCGAGACTTCATCTGGGGGACGAAGCTTCATCTATGGAGGTGGGATGACATGTGCCTCCCGCGGTCGGAGGGGGGGGATCGGTCTCCACAGCCTTCGCGAGGTGGGCATCGCCGTAGGGGCGAAGCTTCTCTGGAGGCTTCTGCACTCCCCCTCTCCTTGGGCCTCTTACATGCATAGTGCTTATCTGAAGAGCACCCCCCTCTTCCAGTGTGTGCCCTCGGCGTTGGATTCTGGGACTTGGAAGCATATGCTTCGGTGGCGGGATTCGGCGTCTACTTGCTTTCGCCAGGTTATTGGTGATGGCCGCTCCACTTCCTTTTGGTATGACCCGTGTCTCCCCTGTGGCCCTTTGGCTGACCTGCACTCCCCTCTTGGGCCTCTTAGGTACCGCCGGTTTGCTGACTTTTGGGATGGTGTCGCCTGGTCTCTCCCTGATGAGCTTGCTCACATTGCTCCCTTGATGGCTCCGGTTTCTGTGTCGGATGGCCCAGACGCCTGGGAGTGGATCGCAGTTGGGGGTTGCTCCCTCCGCTCCGCTTGGTCCTCTACGTGTTGCTGCTCCCCTGTTGTCCGGCTTGCCCCTATGGTCTGGTTTGCTGGGCACACGCCCAAGTTCTTCCTCACTCTCCTACGGGCCCTCTCCGACCGCCTGCCCACCACCCAACAGCTGGCCAGGCCTGGCATTCGGGAACAGTCTACTTGTCCCCTTTGCGGCATTTTCCCTGAGTTGTCTCACCATATCTTCTTCCGCTGTGAGTTCAGCGCTTTTTTTTGGGAGGCCTGCCGGCTTCGTCTTGGTCTCCCTCCTGGCTCCAAGTCCATCATCGTTGAAGCTCACGCGCTTAGACGATGATTTGGAGCCAGGGGGAAGACCACACCCGGGGTAGACTCTCCTTGATGGTCTTCTCTGCGACAATTTGGCACATCTGGAGAGAGCGGAACAACCGCATCTTCAGATCCCTCAGGTCCCCTGCGTCAGCCTTGCTGGCTAGGATCTCTTTGGACATCTCGAATGCCCTGGTTGGTCGCATCCCGGATGATCTTGACCCACTGGATTTTACCTTTTTGAGAGTTGGGGTATCTTGTAGGCCGTCTCTTTATGCGCCCTCCCCAGCATAGGTTTTTCCCCCTTTGTGTTTCTCGGCTTTTGCCTGGTAGGTCTTGCACGAGGTGACTGCTTTCAGCCTCTCCCTTGACTGGCTTGCTTGTTGGTTCCGCCTTGATGTAGTCCTTGTTCATATCAATACATACACACTTACTTATATATATATATATATATATATATATATATATATATATATATATATATATATATGTTTGATCCATCCCCTGGGTCTGACAGGTACAATGCGCATTTTTATCAGCGTAGTTGGGGTGTCATAGGGGATGATGTAACCAGAGCAGTCTCCTCCTCCTTCAAATCTGGCTGCATGCTGCGACAAATAAATCACAACTTCCTTACTTTGATTCCAAAGAATTCCAATGCCTCGAATCTTGGGGACTACATGCCTATGCATGTTGTAATGTCATTTACAAAATTATTAGTAAAATACTCTTTAACAGATTAAAGCAGGTTATTAGTGAGCTTATTTCTTCTAATCAAGCAGCATTTCTAAAGGGTAGACTTCTTACTGATTGTACCCTAATTGCCCACGAACAGATTTGTGACTTCAGCAACCCTATGGGAGCTAGGGCTTGTATCAAATTGGATCTTCGAAAGGCATTTGATAGCGTTAACATGGAGTTTATTCTATTTATGCTTCATCAGATGGGATTCGACAGCAGATTCATCAACTGGATTTTTGAGTTTATCACTACCCCTTCTTTTTCAGTGTTGATTGATGGATCTACATCAGGGAATTTCTCTTCCAATAGAGGGTTGATGCAAGGTAACCCTCTATCATCCTATCTGTTTGTTATTGTTATGGAATTTTCATTATTGATGGCAGCAGCAGAGGCTTCCCTCACCATCCATCCCCTGCGAAGGTCTGGTGCTATTTCACACCTACTATTCGCTGATGACCTCCTGGTTTTTTGCCGTGGTAACCCCCACTCTCTGAAAGGGCTTCAGGATCTCTTCGAAACTTTCCATCTTTATATAGGGCTGTAGGTAAATTGGGGTAAAAGCTCAGCCATATTCAGCAAAGGCACTCATAGTCCTAATAGCCTCGCTAACATTTTGGGGATTAAGCTTGTCACTTCTCTCACTACTTATCTAGGCCTGCCCCTGTCTACAAATTACCCCAAAGCTACTATGTTCAGTAGGTTGATCAATAAATGTAAAAAAAGGCTGTTGGGTTGGTCTTCTTCACTCCTTTCCATATCTAGAAGGATTGAGCTGGTGTACACAGTCATCTATGGAATGATAGCATTCTGGATACAGGCCTATCGCCTTCCCCAATCTGTCATCCGCACCATCACATCGGCTTGTAGGAAATTTATTTGGGGGAATATTCATACATGGGCCTGGACAGACCTGTGCACTCCTAAGGAAGATGGGGGGCTACGGTGTCTATCAGACTTAAGCATGGCTTAAGGCATTTGCCTGAACTGGAAGCTCCTCTCTTCTGAAACCCCTTGGGCTAAATACATGAGACACACATATAAGGCTTCAGATGGTTTCTATCTATCCAAGGCCTAGCCTACACACTCTGGGACATGGAAATTCCTACTTTGCTGTCGTGCTACTTCTCAAAAAACGCATCAAGTGCACGGTTGGTGATGGTACCGACACCTCTATCTGGTTCGACAATTGGTTGCTTTGCGGTCCCTTGTCCCATCTGTAGTAAGTCCCCTTCGGGTCCGAGAATAAATTGGTCAGTGATTATTGGACTGGTACAGGGTGGATTGATGATCCGGTCCTTCATCCCATTCGGCCCGTCCTCCAGGCGGTCCACCTAGACCAGGGCAGTGATTCCTGGGAGAGGATCCCACGCCCTGATTGCACCTTTCAGGAGGCATGGGAGGGTTCCCAATCCAGTAGGGATCCTTTCTCCTACTACAAGGTTGTATGGTACAGCCGTCACGTCCCCAAGATGGCTATCACCCTCCTCAGAGCATTCCACGGTAAACTACTTACTAGAGATATCCTCCATAATTGGGGTGTTGCCCCCAATCAATCTTGCATGCTTTGCAAAGGGGATTCGGTGGAGAGTATAGGCCATTTATTTTTTGAATGTCCATATACCCGTTACATCCTCTGTAGAAGCTTACTGAAGCTGGGAATCACATCTCTGGTTCCTACGTCGCTGGGGGTGTGGGGGACCTCATTCTCGCCACTTTCGATAAGAGGGACATCTTGAGTATTTTGGCTAAAATGGTGCTAGCTTCCATGGTATGGCACATATGGAAACAACGAAACATGAGGATTTTAAAGGATAAGAGGAAGGAGAAGACTACGCTATTCGAGGATATTGCAGCAGATGTTATTATCGATCTTCGTGATATTGAGCAGGATCATCCTTCAGCGATTACCCCGTTCTCCAACTGGGGCTTCCTAGACACGTGAATTTATTTCGTGAATTTATTTTGTATATAGTTTGTTGTCTCTCTAGTTGTGACTTGTAGGATAATAGGTAGTAGTGGGTGACGGCGCTTATGCCCTCTCCCCCCTCTCATAGTACCCTACTTGCTACCTCCAGAGGTGAAGTTTGTATTCGTTTTAGCTTTTCAATAAAGAATCACACTTACTCGTATACATACCACCTGATGCTAGTGAAAGGAAGGTTGTATGTAACGGTCTGTTTTCGTCGTACTTTGTTCGTGCACGTGCTTTTGACCGTGCACGTGTTTATTCTAGACTTTGTTTGTTTGTGAGCACTTTGGTGTGATATGCCGTTGTGAACGTCTCAGAGAGTATTAAATTGTGGCACTAATTTGGAACGACATTTCTCGGGTCGTTTTCCCACGATTTGACCTTATTCGAAGAGACGTTGTGATTTTCACTTTTGACGGGAGACGTTTCTATTTTTAGTTTCATCGTCCGACGTCAAAATTGAGATCCGTCTTTTTAGTTAGCTTTCTCTCATCATCACGATCACCCCGATATTTATTTTATAATTTTTGGAGTTCATTTGACATAGTTTATATTTTTAGCAAGGTTTATAATATTTTTAATAATTAAATTTTAAATTATTTTCGGCCAAATAAAATTTTATTACGTTTTAAATACTTCAAAATATTTTTGAGCCAAATCCCAGCTCATTTGGACCGCATCCAATCCTTGTGCGAGCTGGAGAGGGTGAGATTCGAATTTTAAATATTTTTAAACTCCTAATCCCATTAGGATTAGCCCTAGACCAAGTCAAACCCTCTTCACTATATAAACAACCCTTAGGAAGACCTATTGTTGCAAGAAAATAACCCTAGCCGCTTCCAAAACCCCAAAACCCACTTGCGACGATTCGTCACAACGTTGCGACAGCCGCCCCCGTGTCCGACCGAGGAAACGGCCTCAAATCCCCCGCACCGACCGGCAGCCTCGCCCGCACCAAGCCCCCGCCCCGCTCCGCACAGCCGTCGCTTCGCATCACCACGCCCGACCGAGAGGAGCTCTCGGTCTGATCGGTCGCCCGCTCCACATCTCGCATCGCCCCGCACCCGCTTCGCTAGCCGCTCCGCACCCCGCATCGCACCGTGCCTGACCGAAGCACCCGCCCGCTCACGCCCGCATCGTCGCACGTTGCAATGTTGCAACATTGCAACGCCCCCGCCTAGTGCCTGACCGACGCTGTCTCCCGCACCGACCGAAGCAAGCCCCACACCAAGCATCCGCCCGCACCGTTGCAACCCAGCTGCGCTGCATCCCTCGCACCCCTAGTGCCCGACCGACGGAACTCCCCGCACCGACTGTGTCCGACCGAGAGCCAAACATCGCAACTCTGCACCCGTCACACCGCTTGCCACCGTGGGCCCCCCCAAGTTCTCCAGAGGTGTTGTGGGTCCCCTATTGGTCCCTAGGACTACTGTGGGCCCCACCTAGGAGCTTTCTCTCCGACGATTTGTCGCTTAAGACGTTACGATACGTCGTAGCCCGTCGTTGCACGTGCTAGCTTTGGAATCTGGATTCGTTGCTCCAGTTGCTGCTCTGATCTTTCCAGCGAGGAATCTATATTGGAATCTGGATTTGGAGCGCGTTCTTTTATTCCAACACCTGGCGTCGCTACCCGACGCCAGTGTAGCTTTCGCGTCGTGTTGAGGTAACGCTTACCCCAACCTATTGCATGTTAATCAAGACTAAAACCATTGTTTTCTAAGTATTTCAAATGTTTTAGAATTCACTAATCAAGATTAATAAAACGGATGTAGGCCGGTGGACTTGTGCACGTAGGACATTGTGACTTTGGACTCGTTGGACGGTGTTGCTATGATGTGATACTTGCAGGCAAGTGAAACTTGCCAACTCTTACTTACGGCCATGTTTTTAGGCAACTTCCTTGTTTTTAGCGTAAAAGAGACAAGTCAGTGAAATGATAGCTGGCTAGACGCCTACTTGATCTAGTTTGACAACGAAACTAGATCCGTCACCTAAATTGATCTAGCTTGACAACGAAGCTAGATCCAACTCTTTAACTTGTTGATCATGCAAACTAAACTGTCATGTTTACTTTCCTTACCTGTATGCTTTACTACTTGCCATGTCATGTCATCCATGCATTGAATGTCGCATTCGTAGCACACGCTACATACTTGTACTTGCTTGTCCCGGGCTAGGTGCACCCCTATGCCAACATGAAAAACACTTCCTGGCTCGTGGTCCAGAAGAGAGCATTCCCATTCGGGGGTAAGGCCCTGGCTCGATACACGTGGAGGGGTAGGGTTGAGAGACCACTCAGCGTAGAAGTGTGCCCGTACAGCCTCTTCAGCTGTAAGGCGTGAACTCTGTGCACGACATGAAAACGTGACTTGTGATTGATAGTAGTTGCTACTCTGCCATGCCATGCTAGTTATCCTCTTGTACTTGCTTTACTTTACTCTACTTGTTGCACTCATACTTTAACTGCCATGTCATTTCATCATGCTAGAACTGCTAGCCTGCTTTTACTTTACTTTCAGTTTCCTTGCACAAGTCTTTTAGACTTGCTGACATGTGCCCCTTGCTCTTTTGGGTGTCACATGTTAGACCCTGAGCCAGAGACCGTTGTTGAGGTCGTGGTGTTTGCTGACGCTGAGCCTGAGCCTACGTTTGACGAGGAGTTTGTGGACACCGGTGATCAGTCTTAGAGACTGTTCTGAGTTACTTCTTTTAGGTTGCTGTTAGTTGTCGGTGCGTAGCACCATTACTTTGTTTTGTACGTTGTACTTTTGTTGGCCATGCTGGGGCCTCTTTTAGACTCTTTTCTTTTAGCCTGGTGGCTTTTCTGCGATGTTGGAATTTATTATTATGGATATTTTGAGATTTATCTTTGTCTCATTTTCTTTTATTATCTTTGTTTCGTATTGCAATTGCAAGGACATGCTATTATTGTTTATTGACGCTTATCGGACTTGCAGCTTTGTAGCTTCAAGTCTGAGCGGACCTTCTCACGTCTCGCCTCCACGTTTTTGGGAAGCGGGGCGTGACATTGTAGATTACTGGGATGGCTCGGCATGAGAGTTGGACTCAAGCATGCATGAGATCCGGCCCCTACTACAGAATATCTCCCTTCGGCCAGGGAGAGACAGGTGGGATTGGCTCCCTGGGAGACATTTTTGGTACTATGATGCTTGGAATGGGACTAGGAATCATGGAGCAAAATTCCCTTATCACCAGCTTGTCTGGCACAAAAAACATGTGCCCAAGTACTCACTGACTCTACTCAGAGGCTTCCTTGATAAACTCCTTACCAAATACCACATGTGCAAGTGGCAGCCGGGTGTTTCTCCTCTATGCGTGCTGTGTAACGAAGATAAAAATGAGTCAAATCCCCATTTATTTTTTGATTGTGAGTACACTAAATATATTCTGAAGAGGAGCATGCTCAAGCTGGGATTAAAGCCGACAATCTATCCTTCTTTGGAAGCGGTGGGCAACCATTTTCTTGGGCACTTTAAGAAGAAGGACGCAATTAGTATTATTTCCAACACCACTCTTGGAGCTGTGGTTTGGCACATATGGAAGGAGTGAAACAGGAGAACATTCGACAAGATTAGCAAATCCAAGATTGCTCTTTTTGAGGATATTTCCGCAGACATCAGACTCAGTTTGCATGATTTGGAGTTGGAGGATGTGGGCGCCAGGAGAATAATGGCTAACTGGGAATTTCGTGACCAGGGATGAGAGCACTAATGTTCACCCGTGTTTGATGTGGGGGTTTATTCTCTTATTTTAGTTGTTGTTTGTCTGTATGATTGGGCGAGGGGGTGACACTTTGGATGGTTTAGGTAGGCTGGTTGTGAGTGACGGCGCTTGTGCCCTCTCCTCACTCCGGAACATCTAGCCCCATTCTCTCCTCCCTTTGCTTTGTACCTTTGCACATATTTATAGAATACATTAACTTTCCATATATATATATATATATATATATATATATATATATATATATATATATATATATATATATATATATATATATATATATATATATATATATATAGGGCTTAAGGGAGGTGAGCATTTGGTGTAGGAAATTTCCTACACTACCCTTAAAAAACACCACACTCCACGTACGTTTTTGAAATTTTTTTTGCTTAGAATTGTTGTACACATTCTAAAACCCCAAAATCCCAAATATGGGTGAACCCTAGGGGGATTTGACCTTCGATCGGCTCGTGACAAAAAGTTCTATTGTTCTGAAAACGTTGAATTTGTAACAATCGGATCGAGGGTAAAATAGCGTCGGATTCACGTGATTTTTGGTATGTTCATCATCCATGATAAGTACATCAAGATGAACGGTGGTGATTATTGGAAAATGGAATGGAAATTGAAGTTTTATGAGGACTGTGTAGGAAATTTCCTACACCGAATGCTTATATCCCTTTATATATATATATATATATGGAAAGTTAGTGAGTGTCTTTATTGAATATCAAAATAATTCAATATACATGTGGCTTTTGGGCAGTGAAAGATGTCAGAGAGAGGAGAGGGCACAAGCGCCGTCACTCTCTATTAACTACCCTCACTTCCCATACCAAAATGTACAAAAGGTAAACATTTGAAAATTACAAGAAATGCACTATCAACCATTATCTCTAAATTCCCAGTTATCCATAGCTAAGGCTGCATCCGATGAGGTTGGGTCTTGATCTCTGAGAATTATCCTGATGTCAGCTGCAATGTCCTCAAAAAAGAAGAATATTGGCCTTCATAATGCCCTCAAAAATCCTTTTGTTCCTATCTTTCAAAATATGCCAAACTATCGCAGCTAGAGTGGTTCTGTCTAGCAGGCTAATAGTGTCCTTCCTGGAAAAATGGTCAACAAAATAGTTTCCAACTTCAAATAGAAGAGGCACAATGGGTCTGATACACCCAGCTTAAGGAGACTTCTGCATAATATGTATTTAGTGTAGGAACAGTCAAAAAATAGATGGGTTATACTCTCATCAATTCCATCTCCGCATAACACACATTGAGAATTGGTGTTCACACCCCACTTGAGAAGCACATCCCTTGTTAATAATTTTCCGTGGAAAGATCTCAATAGCGTTAACGACATTTTGGGAACACAGTTTTTGTACCAGATTAATTTGCTATAAGGAAAGCTATTACCTCTATGTCTCGCTCCCTCCCAAGCTTCTTTAAAGGAGAAAGTAGGACTATGGGACCAAAGCCACGCGTCCTCTCCAGCTTTAAGTTGTATCTGCGGCAGCAAGTGCCGAATTCCAAGAAGAGAAGGGGTTTCTACCCAACCTGTAGCATTTTTGTATTCATTAACCCGTTTCATACTCTCATTCGTAGGTACATCCACCAAGTCACTCAGCGGGCCGCACCCCAGCCAATTATCATGCCAAAACAAGGTGGAGTAGCCATCCTTGACTTGCCTCTTAATTAATTCCTTAGAGTAGTGTCTGCAACTTCGCATATACTTCCATGTTCCGGAGTGCGTAACTTTCCCTTCAGCTACAAAAAAATCCCCACTGGCTCTGTAGTTGTTTCTCATATGTTTTGCCCATAATCCATTAGTAGTTAGCATCCGCCATGTGAGCCTAATACCCGCCGCAACATTAAGATCAGGGAGAAATCGTAGACCCACCCCCCTCTTCTTTTAGGGTGCATAAATTTTTCCATGCCCAAATATTAGAAGAACCCCAGATGAAATTCTTGCAAATAGACATAATATTGCGCAAAACAGATTTAGGGATTCGATATACTTGCATCCAAAAAATTACCATGCCATAGATAACTATCCATACTAGCTCTATTCGTCCCGAAATGGAAAGTGTAGTAGACGTCCAGCCCATGAGCCTCTTAGCACATTTGTCAACCAATCTGCAATACATAGATGGCTTAGGATAGCTTGTAGAGAGTGGAAGGCCTAAGTAGGTTGTGATAGATGATCCCAGCTTGATGCCCAACAATTCGCTAAGTCTGAAGGACATTTCGTTCCTTTACTGAAGATTGAGGTACTCTTATCCCAATTAATTTGCAATCCAGTAAGGTTTGAAATATCAGAAAGCAACTTTTCAGCCCATCAAAAGTATGCTTATTTGCCAGGCAGAATAATAGCAAGTCATCAGCAAAAAGGAGATGAGAGATAGAACCTGTACGATGCATATGATGAATGCTACGAGCCATTATAGCCTTTTCAACCATCAATGAAAAAGCCACCATAGTAATAACAAATAGATAAGGAGAAAGGGGATCACCCTGCCTCAGCCCTCTGTTCCCTTCAAAATAACCTACTAGGAAGCAATTAACCATAATAGAAAAGGTCGTGGTAGAGATATATTCCCTGATCCAGCCAGTAAATTTCCTATTGAACCCCATTTGATGAAGAATATAATAAATGAATTCCCGGTTGACACTATCAAAAGACTTTCTCAAGTCTAATTTTAGGCAAGCCCTTGCCCCCATAGGATTGCTGAAATCTCTGATCTGCTCATGGGGAAACAAAGTGCTATCAGAAAGAAGTCTGCCCTTTAGGAAAGCTGATTGGTTAGGTGAAATTAATTCATGAATAACTAATTTCAACCTATTACAAATCACTTTGCTGATCATTTTATATAGGACATTACAACAGGCAATTGGTCTATAGTTACCCAGACCAGAAGCATTTGTAGATTTTGGCACCAAAGAAAGATAGGTGTGATTTATAGGATGCATAATGGAGCTAGTACGGAAAAAAGATAGGATGGCGTCTGTGACATCTTTACCTATAGTATTCCAGCTATGCTAGTAAAAATAACCATTGAAACCATCTGGGCCAGGAGATTTAGCCACCCCTATTTGGAAAACCGCCTCCTTGATTTCCTCCCTAGATACTCTTCTCTCTAGCCATGTTGCCTCACCCTGGTCAACTTCCTCGTAGGGTGGAGAACAGGAAAATCTGTCAAATAACCCTCTTGATGATATAGCTCTTCATAATAATTAGGAGCGCTTTGCCTGAAAACTTCATTTGATTTGTTCTGGATACCATGACCATCAATTAAATGATCCAAGTTGTTTAGGCCTTGCCTGGATCTCATTGCCGTGTAAAATAATTTGGTGTTTTCCCCCCAAGCTCAACCAGGATTGTCTTGTTTTTTTGCCTTAACATCGACTCCTCTAACTCCATTAAGCTTGCGAGCTCTTTTGACAGATCCTGCTCATGCTTTTGTAAATTGAGATTAGAATTAATGTGGACTGAATTTCGGACTTGCTCTAGTTTATTGCGGTATAACTTTAAATCATTCTGTGGTTATGCTTTTGAGCCCAGACCCTCAAATTGTTTTTGATGTTTCGCAATTTCATAACAACACGATACATAGCTGTCCCCTCAACATGTATGCTCCAGCTTGCGTCCACAATTTCCATATAACCTGGCAAGGTTACCCATGCAATAAAATATTTTAATGGCTTTGTATATGAATTTACATTGGCCTGCTTGTTGAGAAGCATTGGGAAATGGTCACTTGTTAGCATATCCATGTATTGAACAAAAGTATTTGGCAAGAGGTCGAGCCATCCACTATTGCATAGAGTACGGTCTAGTCTAGCTGCAATTCTTCTAGAGCCCAAATTATTATTGCACCAGCTAAGAGATCTCCCAATATACTTAACATCCTGCAGAGAACAGTTGGTTAGACAAGTATTAAACTCATCCAAACCTGCATCATCACATTTCCTTCCTCCAGCCTTCTCCTTAGATTATCTAACACAATTAAAGTCCCCTCCTACAAGCCAGGCCTTACTACCCACATTGGTAGTGTCAAACACTAGGAGATCCCAGAGCTCTTTCCTTTCCGTTCTCAAATTAGAAGCATAGATGCCAGTGATGATAACTGAAAGTCCAGCAGCATTTTCGCAAGACATACTGATGTGCTGATGAGAAATGGTCATAATATTTAATTTCCAAACTAAAGTATCAAAACCAATAAGGATTCGACCCCCTTTGTGAAGAGCAAAATTATCAATCATACTCTAGGTTGCAGGGAAGCATTTCATCCAATTTCCACTGTCCAATTTCAATTTAGTTTCCAATAGAATAACCATAGACGGTCTAACTGTCTTTAGCCTGTCACGCAGATCTCTCCTTCTGATAGAATTATTTAGACCAAGTGTATTCCAAATAAATATACTCATTGATCAAGGTTGGGGGAGTTTACTACCAGCTCCATTATTTATTCTGGAGCTTTTTCTTTGTCCTCCTCCAGTTGCTAATTGAACAACTGTCTTTTTTGAGCCCCTACCTTCCCCCTTCCCTTTAGCTTCATCCAGTTCAGCTTCTCGTTCTTTGTGGTAAACAATCAATTTCCAGATCACTAAATTCATCAATAATTGAAGGGGTGGGACTGTACTCCTTTAGTGATTTTGGAGACACACAGGATGGGTCCCAATCTAATTTATTGCATGTATGTTGAGTAGTCAAAACATCCAACTCATGAACAACATTTAAGACCTCCACGTTGGCTTGCTTCCTTGTATGGTCAGTATCTATCTGATGGATATTAGGTCCCATGCCTTCAAGAATCCCATCCCTAGTAGGCTCAAGCACTGTGCCTTGGTCATGTAGTAACGCAGGGTTCATGTCCTAACTAGTCTCCCCAACTGGCATTTTCTTATTCCCATTTCGGATATTTTCATCAATTGATCCCTCCGTATCAGAGTGTAATAATTCAGGGTTCATGTCCCTACTAGTCACCTCAGCAGGCAGTTTATTATTCCCATTTCGGATATCTTCATCAATTGAACCCTCCATAACAGAGTGTATCTCCTCATGTGAGACTGATTCATCCCCCGAATTTGAGTGAATTGTTTCATTAGTTTTGCCATCTACTGTTTTCCCTCTGGTTTGGATTGAAGAGAGCTTTATTAAGTCGGGATATTTGGTATCACTATGTCCACAACAGATGCAATGGGCACATCTTGGAGGCTCACCTTCAAATTTAATTTCAACGGTAGTGATAGAACCATCGTCCATCTCTACCCCAACAATTTTTGGGAGAGGATCTTTCGTGCCCACCTCAATTAAGCACCTGGTATAAGAGAGTCTTTCCAGTCTTGCAGTAGCGTTGTCTAGGCAAAGAGGGATACCCACTCCCGAAGCAAAAACATTCAGAATGTCTAGGGTCCACTTATTAATTGGCACCCCATGAAGCTGAACGCAGACGAGAACTGTAGCAAGAATGTCATGGTCATGTCGAAGAGTCGGGCTCCATCGTTGCAGAACTGTCAAC
Source organism: Scilla litardierei (assembly GCA_030789695.1). Lineage (NCBI taxonomy): Eukaryota > Viridiplantae > Streptophyta > Magnoliopsida > Asparagales > Asparagaceae > Scilla > Scilla litardierei. The sequence continues at coordinate 129,031,778 of CM061141.1, read as the reverse complement.
CTACCATCAAATAGCCACGTCCCCCATATAAAATCCTCTCACATTCTTTTTCACATTCAAATCGAAAGTAAAATAATCGATTATCACGACTATAAATTTGTACCACCTTCTTCAACCTCCACAACCGGTCAACCCATGCCCGAAGTTCACCATAATAGGGCACATCCCCAAGGACATAGCCCACCAAAGTGTTCTTCCAGCATGCAGACCCCCTCTCTAGCAACGAATTTGATACTCTGCCCAACTTGGTGCCATCCTCCTTAATTCATGGGGGAATATAGGTCATTGCAATTTGCTCATCATATGAACGTCGGTTTGCACAGACATCTGAAAAAGAAAACTTTGCACCCGTTGTATTTATTTTAATAGCAATATTGGGTCTAACAGGGATTCGATCTGCTACCTTGCTTGCATCATCTCCCAGTCTTTTCGATGACAATGGCTTTGACTGCAACGACTGATACCTCCTCCAATTGCGGATGTCATTCTGAGCCCATGATCTAGATCTATTATTCCCAAAGAAATTCCTACCTCCACGAGGTGGCACGATAGGAGCGCCATCATCTATTTTCTTCTTTCCCTTATCCCTCCTTGTTACTGTCCGCCAGGTTCCCTCTCCACCAGTGATATCAACGCGATCACCATTGGAAACTTTATCGCCATGATCACCTTGCAAGCCCGTACCTTTGCCTGCTGCCAGAGCCGATGGTATCTGACCACTCCCGAAAGAAGAAGTTACCTTGCATCAGACGGGATCAGAAGAAAAGCCGCCTACATTATCCAATTTTTCCTTCAGATCGCCTGAGTCGCCCTCTCCTAAAATTTCGCTCTCCATCATTACATCATTCATATATATATATATATATATATATATATATATATATATATATATATATATATATATATATATATATAGTAGAGGAATGTGCCCTCAGATCATTTGTATTTGATGCAAATGATAATTTAAGGCTAGATAGGGGACTAATTTGCATATGATGCAAAAGAGATTAATGTGTCTTAAATAGTTTAAGACCATATTTAATGATATAAACGCAAGGAAAAGTTCACGGGTAAGACGGGAATGTCCCGGTCTACGCCCAGGTTCGAACGACATCCAAATCAGACGATAAATGCCCAAGTTATGCCCAAAACAGATCTAAGGGTAAGATCTGGCCAGACAAGGCAGACCCAGGCCAGATTGGGTCTGGCCTGGTCTGCTGGCCAGGCCCAGCAAAAGCTAGGGCACACCTGGGCCTGGGCGCCTTGGCCCAGGCCCGGGCCCTTGGGCGCCCGGGCCCTGCCAGGGCCCAGGCGCCCAGGCACTCAGGGCCCAGGCGCCCAGGCACTTGGGCACATGCCCAGGCGGCCCAGGCGCCCTGGGTGCCTGGGCGCCAGGCCTGGGCACCCAGGCCAGGCCTGGGCTGCGCCCAGGTCCAGCCTGGTGGCCTAGTGGTCCCCACAGGGCAAAATTGCAGAACCCTAGTTTTTTGCAGATTTTTGACAGCTCAGTTTTTTGCGAAAACAAGCCTTGGGCTGAACTTTGTGCGATCAATTGGAGGGTCAAACAGACTCCGATTGACTTGCTGTTTTTTCATATGCGTTTACCGTTGAACACCCTTCGTATTGATAGGTTGTATCAATCATGAAGCTCAACGGCGAGGGAGTTAAAATTCATAGAAGTTTGCACTTTGTGAAGGGAAAACTAACTTGATTTAATTAGCTCTAATTTATTAGTCCCACATCGGTTGTGCGGAAAAGGAGAGAGTCCGCTGCCTATATAAATAGGGGCCTCCCCCTTCCTCCAAACTCGTCACAAGCTCCAGATCTGAGCAGCTCCCGTAAATGTTGGAGCACGCTCAGATCTAGGCTTAAATTAATATTCTCTATCTCCTTATATTTCTGTCTTACTCCTGAGGGCTCTGGCAAAGCCACGAAGGAGTTCGGATTCAGATCCGAAATCCTGGCGAAGGCTTTCACTCGCGTGAAACTTTCTTCAGCGCGTGGTTGGCTCGGTGACACGAGGATTGCTCACCTCGGGATACGGAGCGGTTCGAGGAGCGGTTCGAGGAGCGGCTCGGTGTGGAACAGGGAGCGGCTCGGAAGACGGTGCGGAACATCTCGCCTGCCCCAGGGTTGAGATTTTGGGTATGTGTTTTATTAGCATTAGTTTAATTTAGTCGCAGTAGGTTAGATCTTTCTTGGGATGGTCAGATCCATCCCGAGTCGGCATAGTTCTTGGCTAAGGGTCTTGTACCTTAGGGCTAAGTTAAATTGTTTAACTGCATGTTAATTAGATTAACTGTTGTTTATTTTTCCGCTGTTCATTTTATGTCTATGTTCCGTCCGACTTAGGACGGTAATAGAGTTTTTGTGCCCTAAGGGTTCCCCAAAACCCTACAGTGGTATCCGAGCCTAGGTTTGCGTAACGATCTAGCACTTCGATTTTATTAAAATTGAAATGCTTTTCTAAATACTTTATAAAATGTTTTAAAGTTATGAGATAATTTAAAATGTTTCTAGATGCCCTTTTAAAATATTTTAAAATTTATGCGATATTTTTTAAAGATGATTTTAAAAGGATTTTAGATGTTTAAATATTTTATATGATAAAATTTTAAACATGAAAATTTTAAAATGGTGTTTTAAATTTATGTGATAATTCTAAAATTGATTTTAAGGCTTTAAACCTTTATGCGATAAGTTTAAAAATTATTTTAGATGTTTAAATATTTTATGTGATAAAATTTTAAGCATGAAATTTTTTAAAATGATGTTTTAAATTTATGAGATATTTTTAAAACTGCTTTAAAAGTTTAAAATTGTTTATGCGATAAACTTTAGTCTATTTAATTGTTAAATAGTTGTACACTTTTATTTTATGCGATAAATTAGTGTAACTTTATGTTAATGGCTATGTCATCTTGTCCCGTATTTGATAACACAAGACAACCCTTTAGGTTAGCCATTAAGAAATCAGTAAAATTCATGAGATATATTTTAATGACATGCTATGTTTTAATAAAACTTTTAACAACCCTTTAAGACCTAATTCCAGATTATGGTAGTCCTTTTAGTGAACATTTTAATTCTATTTGTTATTATTAATTCTCATTAAAGGAATTCGCTTTTGGCGTTGGTTAATAAATTTATTAAAATCCTAATAACGATTAGGATAACACGTGAACCTTATAGTTGATAAGGATTTAATAAAAGTTATTAAACAAATCCTAAAATTTTGAATTTAAGGATTCAACTAGTTGATAGGATTAATTAGTTGTTAATAAAAGCTTTTTAGTCTATGGCACGCATATAAAATTGACAAGCTTCATTCAATGGACCATGATCCAGTCAATGTGCTTGGCTAAGTTTGCTGGTTCACCCTATAAGGGATAGTGATCCTGGCTTAGTCAATTCCCTGGCTGTGTTCCGCTGGACCGCAATGACGCGAATCATGATTGTATGACACCCTGGACTATATCTAAGTCAAATACGTTAATAATCTTTTTCAAAATTAGCCGTAGCCCTCCTTGTTTTAGGGGATGGCAACTATAGGACCCATGTTACAGTTGTTGAGCTACACTCAAGCAGTGACATGGCAACCCTGTAGAAACTAACTCCTTAAATACATAAGATGAAACCTTGACTTGACCCAAACCGACGTTGTCATGAATACACCGAGCGCGGACGTAAGGAAAGTTAATAATGTAGTCTGGCTAGATGAAGTCTAAGACCTGACCCAAATCGACGTGTCGTGAATACACCGAGCGCAGGAGCAAGTCAGGCTAGACTCGAAAACAAGGGTCCGACTAGACTAGACATTATGATTTGGATGAGCACACTCATGATCACAAATGGCTAGGGGTAAAAACTGATAAGAGGGTCATATCCGATATGATCAATGAAGAGTCATCTTCCGATTTACAGAGTCAAACAACTTGTTGAGCTACACTCAAGGTTGTTAGACTCAAGGTGATTGGATCTCTTACCCATTAATTTAATTCAATTAAATCGTTCATTGTTAAGACTTTAAATGATCGTAAAAATAGTGGGAGGGTAAAGATAGATAAAAGCCAATCTACCTATATTTAATATTGAACATATGCTAAACTAGGACAAGACTATGTTTATCGAAGGAATCAAAATATAATATTTTAGTGGAATAAGTTATCTGGTCAAAAAGGTTGATTAATTATCAAGTTAAATTCTAATTGATAGAATTAAACTATATTCTCGTTGACATTAAAATGACCTTCTAAAGAACAGACTTAAGAAAAATGATTTCATTTAAGTTCTGGGTCCAACAAATAAATTCACGCTACAGGTCACTCGCCTCTATTTGGGGCAGCTTGAACATATAGGAAATTCGAAGTATGTTTCTCTTTACAACTTGTAAAGCTACGCTTAAGGTTGTATGGACAAACAATTTTGATCCGCAAAGTTCAAGAATTCGATCAAACCGTTTGAGTCGAATACGAGTGCATGAGCGGTGCAAGACTATGTATCCCAACCGGATCTTGAGACAAGCAACTTCTTGAGCTACACTCAAGGTTGCAAAGCTCAAGGGTTTGGATACATAAGATGCTTGCATAGCTATTCATTTATGTTGGGCTATTTAATATCTAAATGTGATTTAGAAAAGGAAGAAGGCACTCCGGAAAGTCAATTGAGAAAGTTAGTTATATTTATCATTAGTAAAGGCATAAGGAGGAGGAAATAAAAATGTGACATATTCTGATGTCATGATTTCATAATTTATCTTATACAAAAGGTTAACACATTTTGATGAATGTCGTCATATTGCTTCTGAAGCAATGAGTAATATGTATACCGATAATACATATATTAAATATTAATATATAAATACACAAGATAGTAGTAGACTTATATGGCAAAATAGACTAGGCCGTATCGAGAGAGTAAGCTTCACAAGTCACATAAAGAGGGGTCTGACCTCTCGTATTATGAAGTCTACAAACACTTGTGAGTCTTATCCTCTTACATATAATGGCCGAAAATCATCTGTAAGACAGTGGGAGAATGAGTTGTCGAACTCAGTCGGGTACATACTGGTGTACTTGAGTCTAGATTAACCAAAATAAGTTATTCGTATATTTTATTAAGACACGTGTTCTCAATGAAACACAAGTCTGATAAAATAAAGAAATGAAATGACAAAAGTATTTAAACTGATTCGATCAGATCGAATGGTCAAATACATAGCTATATTAAATCTTGCGCAGTTAAAAGAAAATATGATTTTCTCTCAGGTCAAGTCTGTTAACACATCGGTGTGTTAAAATGTATGAATCAAACTTAGTTAGACTTGGTGCGATCCATAGCAAGTGACTCTGAGTTAAATCCTCCATCTGGGTTAAGTCCCAGATCGTAATGCCTAGGTTTTGATAATGTTCTATGATGACATTATCAATAAGATATTCATTAAATCGATCATTAGGAAGTTGTATAATTACTCGAATTTCGTGAGACGAAGAGTCGAGTTAGACATCATAACTGATGATGACTTAGTCAACTTCTAGGATAAAATTCGGAGTAGTAACTCCGATTTATAACTTGATGCAATCAGAACAGGTCCGTGTGTGTAAATAAATTTTGGAATTTAGTTTACGTGCCCAAGGAAAATGTTTCCTCATTTTCTGCAATTAAATCTTTAAGTTAAAAGATTGGTGCAGAGAGAAATTAGTGAAGTATAATCATGTTGGTCGAGAACGGTTTTCATCTTAATTCCTATAAAACGGATTATCATGAAACTGTTTTTCTACCAGCAGATGTGTACAGATCTACTCGGACCAAACTCGATGTAAACGCTTAATATTGGAGCATTCACTTATAAGTTCGTTTTTCTAAATATGATTTAGACAGACCAACTTATATGAATTATCCAGATAATTTTCAAGGTCAGTGGGAGCGTATAAATTACATACGAGGCATCAAATAAATGGAACATATATTTTGACAAAGTAATCAAAAAGTTTGATACTTTATCAGAAATAGATATGAGCCATTTGAAATGACCATTAACTAATTTAAAGATTATTATCGTAAGGTACGATGAACTGTATGAGATCCAAGGAAATAAAATATTATGGATTCCGAAAGACCAAGTGAATTATTTGAATGAGATTCAAATGGTTGGTCTAACATGAACATAGAAACCCCTTAAGTCTATAGAGTAGATGATTTTAGCAGATCCACTCATGAAGGCTCTACTACATGAAGTCGGGAAAAATTATGTGTAAAAACGGTATAAGATACCGAGATAAATGGGCCAGAGTGCAAGTGGGAGATGTTGAGAGATGATACCCTCGAGGCAATCTATCTCCATATGTGAATAGCACAAACATCTTGTTTGAAATAACAGTAAGCTGTTTGGTAATAATTTATCTAAGTTATATTATAATGTAGTTAACATTAGATATTGACTTAGGTAAAGTCCTGAGACTTTATGTAAGGTCAAACAGGTATCGAGATGAGTATCTCGATCATGGAGAAATGTTTGACCGTCTGTAGCATAAGTCTAAAAGGGTTCATGGTCGTAAATGTTTCGAGACAAGGATATCGAAACATCGGATAGACCATTGTGTCTTAGTCTTCACCGTTTAGCTGTGGCGATGATCTCATGATCGCTTGACTTGGTGAAGTTGAAGACCAGACACATGTGCTCATTAGAGAATGAGTTTACTGAACGATCCACAAGAGTTATCATATGGTTATATTGACCAATCTGTCAATGATAACTCTTAGTGATGATAGGCAAGTTGGTCTTTTGACTTGAGGTCATTTTACGAACCTGTGCGTGAACGGTGCCAGTTAGATCAACTGACCTAGCTTCGAGGCAAGGCATGTCGAAAGGTCTTTTGATTGGGTATCACTTGAAGCGTACGAGGAGAGTAATGACCAAGAGAGGATTCGTCTCTCTCGGTCAATGGGAGTTAGTGTCTTAGAGTTAGTTCGGTCTTTAGTAAAATCTCTGATCAGAGTATGTTGGAAGAAGTCCAACATTAGTTGACTAAAGATCGATAGAAACTAACCGAAGTCAAGTTATTGGGGTTGACAGTTTTGACCGTACATTAGACTTGACTTACACGACATAGTTTAGACGAAGAGACTATAACTTCGGAATTCATCACAAAAACAGTCAGGGTGGTCCCGACAATACTCATGTCAATGAGTCAACCACATAATGATGATTCCTGAAGCAGGGACGGTAACCACTGCTCGTGATCACTGCCATATAGGGCTTCGAGCCCAACCTGTTGTATGGGTCAGGCTGTAGGGTCTCACACAGAGTGCGACCTTCGTCTAGTAATAGGTAGAAATTAGTTAGGGAGAATAATTTGCATTTGATGTAAGGGATAGCTCGCCGTATTCTGTGGCACATAGCGTCGTCTGAGGATAATTTGCATTTGTGCATTTAATGTGATACCTTCGTCCGAGGAGTTGCTTGTTGAGGCACATAGCTCGCCGTATTCTGTACACCCTAGAGGCACCAAGATGTACAAGGACCTTCGCCTGAACTACTGGCAGCATGTCATGAAGCGGAGTGTGGCACGGAGTGTTGCCAAGTGTTTAGTATGCCAGCAGGTTAAGGCAAACCATCAGCGTACGGATGGGTTGCTACAACCGCTTCTGATTCCAGAGTGGAAGTGGCAAACACATCACTATGGATTTCGTGACTGGACTGCCTCGAAGCCTGAATCAGAATGATGCAGTTTGGGTAATCGTCGACCGATTGACCAAATCTGCGCACTTTATCCCATTCCAAGTGGGACAGTCCACAGAAACGCTAGCGAGGAGATACATGGAGGTAGGTTCTTTTACTCTCAGTTTTTATTTCCTTTCCCTAGTATAGATAGTGATGTATCGTGAATCGTGCAAGAGATCGTGCGACTTCACGGAGTCCCCGTGAGTATCGTGTCAGACAGAGACACGAGATTCACATCGTAGTTTTGGCAGGGTCTGCAGAAGAGTCTGGGTACGAGTATGAGTTTCAGCACCGCGTACCACCCGCAGACAGATGGCCAGTCCGAGAGGACGATTCAGATTTTGGAGGACATACTGAGAGCATGCATATTGGAATTCAAGGGATCTTGGGATGATCATCTTCATCATGTGGAGTTTGCCTATAATAACAGTTATCAGTCGAGCGTTGGCATGGCGCCATTTGCCGCGCTTTATGGGAAGAAATGTCGATCCCCATTGAGCTGGGATGGCATTGGAGACAGGGAGCTGTTAGGGCCAGAGTTGATTATTGAGGCGGTGGATATCGTGAGGAACATCAGGGAGAAGCTGAGGATCGCTCAAGACCATTTCAAGCATTGGGCAGATGCTAAACGGTGACCATTGGAGTTTCAGCCTGGAGACCATGTTTTTCTCAAGATCTCTCCGAATCGAGGAGTTATTCGACTTGGAAAGAGAGGCAAGCTGAGTCCGAGGTATATTGGACCCTTTGACGTCTTAGAGCGTATTGGAGCTGTGGCTTATCGCTTGGCGTTGTCACCATCACTAGAGGGAGTTCACGACATGTTTCACGTATCTCAGTTATGTCGATATGTGAGTGATCCATCTCATGCTATGGATTTCTCGGAGATCACGGTCTGACCGGACCTGACCTATGATCAGCAACCAGTTGGGATCCTGGATCCACGACAGACACAGTTGAGGAATAAGACCGTCGACCTGGTTAGAGTGCAGTGGCGTCATGATTCACCTGGGGAGTCTACTTGGGAGCGCAAGGAAGAGATGAGAGAGCGCTTCCCGCATTTATTTCTGGAGCAGTAGTTGATGTTGATATCGAGGGCGGAATCATTCATAAGGTGGGTAGGATGTCCCGGTCGCTTTTCGATCGTACGTTTTTCGTGCTCGTACTTTTGTTCGTACGCATATTTATTGTGACCTCTTCCTTTATTCCAACCATGCGATGTGATATGTCATTGCGACCCTCTGTATGAGTACTTATTTGTGGAATTATTTGTAAACGTCATTTCACGGGTCGTTCTCCTACAAAACAACTTTGTTTGAAGGGGTGTCATAACTTTAGACTTCGTCGTTTGATCTCTTTATTTTTAGTTCTGTTTCCGTGAACCTAGCACATGACCGACCACATTAGTCTCGACCCTCTTGTCGACACAGTCGCCCCGGTATTTTTCTTATAATTATCGGACACCGCTAGACCCACTTTTTCCCCAAATCACTTTCTAATCTACTTAGCCCTAATTAATTTGAATTTCAAATAACCTAATTAAAACTATAGGCTTAATACGTATCACATGAAATATTTCATTGGCTATTGACACCCTAACTTTACCCCCTCCCTCTCACATCTTCTCTCTCCAATCAACCTAGTTATACCCCATTTCTATACCCATATAGCAACATCTTCATGTTAAAACACAAACCATCCCCTATGTTTAGAAACCCACGCAATCCAGCCGCCATTGTCAAAAACCCACGGCCGCATTTTCCGATCTCCTCCTCTGGTGATCCCCTAGCTACAACCGCCCTTCTCTATGGCAAGACCTCCTCCTCCTCTACCCGTAGCCGCCGGAAACCCACGCAACCATCACCAAAACAGACTATAACCCAAAAACTGTCATCTTCCTCCCTTATAACCAACGTAGTGCATCCTACAGCCCACTGCCGGCCACCCTCTGCCATCGGCCACCGCCCAGGTCGACCCCCTCCTTCTCCACAACAATCCCCTTGGCCGAACCTCCCTCCATCTCCATCAAAACCTGCCGCAACTCCTTCCCTCTATCAAAAAACTGCCAACTACCCTATCAAACCCCACAGCCCAGCCCTGTCTTGTCGCCGTCGGCTACCTCCAGCAACCGGCCACCCACCTCTGTCGTCCCCCTACTCTGGGCAACCTCTCCCAGTCGCACAACCGCCACCACCCCCTCAAAACAGCCGGAAACAGCCCCCAACCCCTCAAAAACTGCCGTTTTCCCCACAAAAACCGTCGCACAACCTCCTTGCTCGCTGCGCTGTTGCCGTGCACCCCCCTCGACGGCAGCCCAGATCCACACAGCTGTCCCCTAGGCCGCAAGACCCTTGCACGGCCTTCCCTTACCACCGGTGTTCGTGTTGATTGCCGCCGTTTGCGTGTCTTGCTACCGTGGTCGCTAGCTGTCCATCATACCCTCGCTCTCTACCGGAGTCCAACCCCTGACGTCGCTACCTGACATCAGTGTAGCTTTCACATCGTGTGAGGTAAATTCCGAACCGTATGAAACCCAAAACCCGCATGCTTAATCAATATAAAAATCGTAAGTTTTGTTGTTTGGTTAAGTCACTAATTAAGATTAAAAAAAGGGACTGTAGGTTGGATTGTGGACTGAGCACATAGGTAGATCTTGGACCCTGTTGAACGGTGATCGCAGCGTGATTGTTTTCAGGCAAGTGAAACTTGCTCAAACTTTTGTTGTAGGCCACGTTTAGGCCATTTTGTGAAATTATGTAAAAAGAGACTAGGCGATGAAATGATAATCGCCTAGATGCCCGTACTAGGTCTAGCTTGAGAACGAAGCTAGACCCGACACCATACTAGATCTAGCTTGACAAGGAAGCTGATCTGACACCCTTGCCATGTCATTGCATGCATGTTTATTTTGATATAACGGTACGCAAATTCATATCTGCCCATATTGCATGTCATTGCATGTTTGTCGTGATTGTGTAGCACACGCTACGATTGTAATGTAAGCTGCGACGAGTAGGATTTTGACTCCTACATAATGATTGAGGATAGGTCAACCCTATGCCAAAAACACTTCCTGGCTCGTGATCCAGAATATGGGCGTCAGTTCATGTACACGTGGAGGGGTAGGGTTAGCTATCACGCAGCGTTGAAGTGTGCCCGATCAGCAACTTCACCTATAAGAACTTCACCTATGAGAAGTAAACCCTGTGCACAATGTGAAAGCATGTTTTACTGCTTTTAATGATATGTTGTTTAGTAGCTTTTGTTACGACGTGTCATATCATGCTTATGTTTTAACTGATACATTCATTAAAAACATGTCATGTCATCTTCATTATTTTAGAACGACTAGTTGTACTCTTCTGCTTTACGTTTACTTGCACAGAAATCTCCCTTCCCTTTTTGGAGATTTTTGCTGACATGTGCCCTTTCTCTTTGGGAGTCACATGTCAGGTTTAGAGTTCGAGTTTGTTGCTGAGGGCGATCAGTTTGCTGACGTCGAGCCCGAGGCCTTTGCTGACGTCCAGTTTGAGGACATCAGAGACCAATCATAGTCTCTGCAGGAGGCCACTTCGTAGTTGCTGTTTACTTTTTAGTTTTTGTTGTTAGACTCTTCGGTGCATAGCACCTTATGTTGTTACTTTTGTTTCGGCCATGCTTAGGCCTTTCTTTCAGACTCTGTAACTCTTTATGACTATCTCTGCATGTTTGGAATAATATTTGGATGTTGTTTAGTGGATAATTTTATGTCTGCTTTTCTCTTATTATTGTTGTTGTTTCGTCGCATTGCAAGAATCTGCTAATGGTTTCATACACAGACGTTTATCAGACTGCAACTTCACATCTCCAAGTCTGAGCAGACCTCTTCATGTCTCACCTTCCATACTTGGGAAGCGGGTCGTGACAAACTCACTTATTTGATGGAGCGATCCAAGTTATAACTTTTTCCACATATGTTGCTTTATGCGCGTTACGCGAAAATAACAAGAAAAAAGAGAGAGAGAATAAGTGTGCATAATTAGCAAGGGAAGAGAATTTCCAAAACTTAATGAAATCACAAGATATGGTTTGATTTCCTATAAATGAAGATTGACGTGTGTATGTCTTGATACTATTCTATTCGTTATGCTTGCTTTGCATGATACATCTACGCTCCTAGTTAGAATTTTTGATTGAAAGGTATGAGCCATTGATTTTGTATATTATGCGCTATGAAGTAATGTATAGTGAAGTTAAGTCGATTTCATAACCATTTAAGAGATACTTGTTCTTCATATTTAAACCCATGAGTACCATTATCTTATGATCATGAAATCATGACAGTAGTGTGTGGACATCTTCTTTTGTCGTTGTAGTATAGTGGTGAGTGATTTGAGAGCTGATAAGGTGATCTAGGTGTATATTTGATATCATATTTCGATCACTTTGCTAGAGACTAGCAAAACGCTAGTTGTGGGGTGTGATTCGGGGTGAATATTGCATAATTAACCCTTTATGTAGCACCATTTTGTGTGTATATGAAGCTTAATTGGTCTCTAATAAGATCGTATTTTGAATATCGTTATTTATTAGGGTAAACGCCTCTTTTTTTTGCATAAAATAGCAATATACTGAGTATTTCTACACCTTTTGTATTTTTCATGAGAAGATCTCAATCTCACGATTCCAACGACTATTTATTTGTATTTTTCTGAGCCATGTGCTAATTTCTATGAATTTTTGAATGCAGAATACCAATTTAATGAGGAAATACGGCCGAAATACGCGTGAAATACGACATATATACGCCGCATTATGCCGGAGCTAGACACATGGCGCTCATCCACGCACTCTCCTCTCGATCAGACGGCATAAGGAAACGGGCGACGCGGCTCACTCTACGCCGTTGGATCTCGATCCAACGGCTGTCATCAGCGCGAAACGCAGCAGCGGATCGAGTTCTACAGGGCCACATGGCATCATCACGACCGTCTGCACTTCATCCAATGGTGCATGTTCTTGGGCGACGCGGCTCATTAGCAACCGCACGATCATCATCCAACAGCTATAAACGAAGCCGCTTCGAATTTGAATTCGCTAGCGGGCTCGCATCCAGGGGGACACGTGGCATGATCCTAGCCATCTGTCGCTCGATCACACGGATGAGAGCATTCCCACTCGAAGAGGCAACGTGGAGCATTCGAGGCCGTTAGATTCGAATCAGACAGCTAAGAAGAATTCCTATTTTGATCCAAACGTGCAAGCAGATGCGACAAAAAAATCTTAAGGACATGTGGCGTTCCCATGTCGAATCCCGCAACGATCGAACGGTCTGTGTTTGATCCGGTCGTGGATATTGGGTTTTAAGCAGGTTTGGTTCGATTTCTAAGCGGATTTCAACCCGATAAGCGCTCTAAACCCGCAATGCTATTATATAAGCGTATTTTATGGGTTTTGGTGGTATTCTGGCGTATTTTAGGGGTTTTGACGTGGCTACTGAGCATATTATTCTGGAGGAAGTTGCTGATAAATTCCAGAGGCTATTGTTCTTAAATCCAGGGAGTTTGGGTGATTATATTGGAGATTTGGTGATAGATCCTAGAACTTTTACTTCGTATTTAGTACTTTTTCATTGTATTTTGATATTTGAACGATGTATTCATCTATGAAACTTAATTTTTATTTCACCATGAGTGGCTAATCTCCTTGTGCTATGGTTGTGATGTAGTTAGGAGTATGTAATCGTAGAATTTCATGTCTTTAGCTTTAAAATCATGTTAAAATTGCTTATAACGTTGATTTCTACATCGAATTTCTTGGGTATTATTCATTGTCGATATGATTGATGTTCTTCATGACTAAGCCCTGATAAGGCTAGTTAGTTTATGTTCTCTAATCAGGACATATCATTGTGCTTATCGTTTAATGAAATCAAAGTTGCAAGTAATGCATATACGGCTATTTTAACTAGTTTTTATTGATTCATCATCCAATGTCTTCATGCCTTGACCGGGTGAAGCGTTGTGTAATATTAAAGGAGATGATATTTTAGCGATTACAAACTCATAACAAAGTCACAACCATTGCATATTCATCTTATTGATAACCTAACTTTTGCAACACCGTACTTCTTTTTAGGAGTTACTCTTTTGATACCAATCTTTAAAAATCATTTTTTTACCTTCACAAAGGCGGTTGCTTTCTCATCTATGCATTTTCTTTAATAGTTGAATTTGTGTTATTTCAGGTCGACTTGTCCCGTGGATACGATTCTGGTCTCTCTAGGTACTACTTGCACGATCTCCTACGCCTGGGAGTATTAGCTCACACTATTTTGAGACAGGCATTGCACTCTAGCTTGTGGTTATACCTGTTGCATTATTAATACTAGTATCTGTTTTAGGGACTGGACGTAGGTTGTTGGGGAGACCGAACCAGGGTAAATCTGTGCATACTTTGTGATTGCTTATTGTTTACTTTGCTGTTGCATTAACTACGTGTGATTTCTCGTGGGTTGCGCAAGAATTTTTTATTAGCCTATCCACCCAGCCCCATGCTAGGATCCAGATCCAACAAGATGGAGATGGCGAGGAACTTTGGATTGAATGTTTCATTATTTAGTCCATTAGCCATACTACACCGCGAAGGTATGATTTTTCCTCTTTGAACTTAATGCATATCTTCATAGTTTTTTGTTTTTTGTGCTTGACTTATTTTTATTTGTGTGCTAGTTTGTTTGCTTTCTATCTTGCTTAGTTCATTATAAAGAAAAATCAATAAAAATGAAAAACAAAAAAAGAAAAAAAATGGAGCTTAATGTTCATCTTTCTTTTGAATCATTTAAGTGGAATTAATGAATGATACTCATATCCATGTAGAAATTGATGTATTATTGTTATGGCTATATGTGCATGTTTGATTTTCTAAATAGCCATGACATGTTCAATGACTCGAATAATTTGATTTCTACACCTACACTTTCACTTCCACGAATATTAAATATTGTTGTACATTTGGATACATCTTTTATGAAATATTAGAAAGTGAATGTAGGATGAAAAATAACTGAAAATCTAAGGGATATGATGTGTCTTGCCATGGATAAAAATTGAGCACAAAAGAATTGAATATGAATAATTTTTTTTGAAAAAGAATGAAAATAGCTCTGTATGAAAAATGGATACAATTCTTGGCAACGACACTACCCACGAGTACCCAACATATGCTTTACAGGTAATCTTTAGCATTGGTGTTATACTCGTCAAGCAAATGCCACCCCACATCTATTGGCTATGTTTTTGTGTGGTACCTTGAACTCATTTTTAATGAGATGTGGAAACTCAATCCTAGATGATTTCATGTTTAATGAAAAATGTGGATTGGTTTTGGTTGATTTTCTTAAAAGTTCTCCTTATGTGCTTCAATGTTTAATCATCACTCTTACACGAAGGTGTTGAAGTCTATGTTATAATTTTCGTTGAATTTAAATTGCATATTCCATGAATGTCTACATGCAAGTGCTAGTTGTAATTTATAATACTCTTTAGGTTGCATGTGGTATGAAATTTGACTTCGTTATACACTTTTGATGATAACAAAAGGGGGAGAAAATATTGAAGATTTGGTGTGTGTATTAATGCTTATATGGGCATATATGAATATTGGTTTAAGGGGGAGCATTAATAAATAATGAATGAACGCATGTGCTTAATGAATATGTGAATATTTGTTCAAGGGGGAGCATGAATAAAGGGGGAGCATGCTGTAAGTTTGAAACATCCTTGTTGCATGCTTGTATGTTGCACATCATTGTCATACTTGTTGCATATTGCATACGTCCTCCATTATCACATTTCACACACACATGTCACGATGATATCATTTGAATCGTTATTGCAAATCTTATATATATAGTTTGTCATAATCAAAAGGGGGAGAGTGTTGGATACAACGTGTAATTGGACACAACGATCGATGACTTCATGTTTGATGATAACAAACATGTGTGAACGATTTAATGTGTGTGCTAAGTGTTTTCAGGAATGGCACTATCGTAAATACTCAAAGAGAGACTAAGTAAAAGTGATGGAGAATTTGCCATGCATTAGCCAAGTGGACTAAGCCAAAGATGGAGATAATGGCTACAAATATTGGACTAAGTCAAAGATAGGGAGATAAGGAGGAAATCAATTCAAATCCATATTTGAATTGATTCAAATCAATTGGTGCATGAATCAAATCCTAAAGCCATGCAAATTGATGACTTGGTCGAAGATGGAGAGATATTGAGAATCACATGCAAATCAATGGTATAACAATTCAAATTCAAATCATATAGCCATTCATATTCAAACTCCATATCCATGGTGATTCATTCACATCCTAATCAAGTTAGAAATCCTTCCAATCTCCATCAATTATGGGATTCTAATTGATTCTAACAAATCACATCCTCTCCTATGGAAACCCATATTCAAATGAGAGAAAAGGAGAGAGGGCAAAAACAAAGAGAATTTGGTCATACCCCATCCCTTGTGCAACAAAGCTTCAAGCACATCCTCTTCTACAGTGCGCAAGAAGAAGCCATAGATCCTTGCTAAAGCATCCCTGCATAGCCTCTCTCCATATAGCCCTAAGCCTTATCATCCTCTTCAAAAGGCCAAGAGATCCTCCATTGCTGCAAGTTTTTAAAAGCTCATCTCCTTCTTCCTTGCACAAGCATCTCCAAGAGAACTCCATTGCATCAAGCAAAGCTACATTGCCATCACCATTGCTGCAAGTACAAGGAAGAAGCCACCATCTATATTGCGCACCAAGATCCATAGATCCTTCTACATTGCGCAAGCATCAACCAAGGCCAAAAGTATCCATTGCCATCTCCATTGCACCTTCAAGCCTACAAGATCACCATATGCCGCAAGTTACAAGCTCTCCTTCCTTGGCACATTGGCCACAACATCCAAGAGGAAGTGGTCTTCATTACGCAAGTCATCAATACCCATCTCCTTCCACATTGCGCAACACAAGAGGGAGAGCCATCACACATTGCGCAACACTTCCAAGAGGAAGAGCTTCCATATTGCACAACATCACCAAAGAAGCAAGGCCGCAAGCTTCATCTAAGGAAAAGGACATGACGTTGGAAACTGCATCCTGTCAGACTTGATCTGGCCTGAGCTGGTCTACAGAGACGACTACACCATCACTGAGCTATTCTAAACTCTATTTATTTATCTTTGTGTAATGGTGTATAGATCTCTATAGGGAAAACTTTATCGTACTTGTTTTGGGGTCTTGTTTAGTGTGGTACTAGACTAGAGGGGCTTGATTAGCTGGGGCTAGTCAATAGAAAGCTTATACTAGGATTATTTTTGTTTAACACGTGTGTCGTAGGGTACTGAGAGCCTGGTGAGTGTAGAGACGGTGATGATCTAGCTTATGGTTGTACCTGTTACATTATTAATCTAGTATATGCTTTGGAGGTTGGACGTAGGTCGTGGGTCGATTGAACCAGGGTAAATATGATGTGTACTTTGTGATTGCTTTTGTTTACTCTGCATTTGCTATAACTGCCTGTGATTGCTCGTGGGTTGCTCGAGAATTTTTATTAGCATATTCACCCCCTGGCTTAGATCCAGATCCAACATGCTGCACCTAGTATTATCACCTACCACCCACTCTCGTGATGCTATGATAGGACTACCCCTCGTGTAACCAAGCTAACTATCATTGGTCATCGTCTCACGACGAGTGCATGATGCTCGACAATAATCCCCAACCATCATTCATGCCACCATCATGGATATAACTCCGGTCATTGCTAGGAGGACTATAATTTATGCCCAACTGTCGTTGGTGGTGTAAGTAATATGAATTAGTATAGGGATTTAAACCCCTAGGTTAGCCCTAACTATCGTTAGCGATTAATTTGAGGAAATCATTTTATGCTGATAATGAACATCCTAAGAAAAACCCTAATTGGTAATTCAATAGCTAAATAATTGGCTCAATCCATATTCATCCCCCAATAGATATCAATCATGCCCTAGATAAGAACTACTCAATAGACATTAAAAGAATAACAGATATAATCATAGAGGAATTAATAGAAAACATATAGAAAACACATAAAGGAGAAAGAGAACTTATCGCATAGCATAGAAACTCCAAAATTTTCAAGAATACAATCTTCAAAAAAGGGGAAAACATAAAATAATTCTATCATAACCCTACTCCTACTCCTAGACTAATTACAGAGATGGAAGATGATGAAAAACTGGAGAAAAACACTGCTTCACATCTCAAACGACGCACAGAACTAATTACAGGTAAAACTCGACCCGACACAACCGTGTCGAGTAGTCAACATGGTCGTATCGATTCTGCTCAAATCATGGCCTCGAAGTCCTTCAGAAGGCGTGGTCCAACACGGTCATGTGGAATTTCCACACGACCGTGGTGCTACAGTGGAGGAAAATGGCATTCGGTTTTCTCTTCATCTCTGTGGACAGGGTCATGTGGATTTCCACATGATCGTGTGAAATCTATTCTTTAGCCCCCTTTGCTCAGCCCACACGACCGTGTAAACAATCGTATGGGGTCTTCATTTGTGCCTGGAAGTGTGCTTCCAAACAGCCTTGTGTAGTGACACACATGGTCATGTGGGCCCTATTTTCTTCAGACTTTATTATTTTGACTCCATTTCTTTGCTTTGCTTCTTCCTTTCACTTCTTGGCTCCTATTTAGCTCCGAATATCTATGTTTTGTCCTGAAATGCACATAAACACCCAAAGAGTGAAAGTGAACGAAAGTAGAGTGAAATGATAGATAAGATGGCATTTGATATGGTATAATGCATGAATAAACCCCACTTAAAAAAAATAAAATATTCACTCAGCATGCGTCGCTCGAGGTGTAGGATGGGAGGCATGTTTCACCCTTTGCCTTATTACCCTCTGCCCCAACAGACCCCACCAGAGATTGGGTCCTCTTCTTCAAACCACCTGTGACCCCTGGCAAACCCCCGACGACCATGGCCGGACTCCCCACGGAGAGCTGCTGGGGACAGGGACGAACCGGACATCTTCGGTCGAATGGACAAGGTTGACATGGGCTTTTTCGACCTGAGCCTCAGGGGAGGGGCCACCATGGGATGTGACAGTTGACGCTACCCATTTACATTTGCAAAAGTCAAGGATTACCAAGATAAGCAAGTACGAACATATAAAGTTAGGGCGAGTGAGGTGTGCAAGGTTCGAGGGTTGGCCTTACCTTCGGACCACACGATCCTTCTCAAAACAACGTCTGACAAAAGGAATGCTATGGACAGCTCAGATCTCGGCACCAACAACAATCTGCTAGCCGCCCCAATTTCTATATCTGTGAGGCTCTTTTCCTCTAAAGCCACCGAACCCGAGCGGCCCCAGTGAGTGAGAAAGCTCGCCTCCTCGGGGAGAACTACGAACATGTAGTTCTCCTTCCAGCCGTTAACGGAGCTTGGGAGCCCTAATACGAGGTTCTTCTTATTCTTAGCGTTTATGTAGGACCACCTGCCTAACTATGGAGGCCCGGGTGAAAGAAGTGACAAAAAAGAGATGATGTCGGCTCTATCCCTTTAAGTAAGCACAACAAGGTGAATCCGACCAAGGATCCGATGGAATTATGGGTGAGCAGGCAGAACGAATGTTCAACGAATGCAAGAATCATGATGATGAATGGTTGAAGGGGGGAGTAGACACCGTGTGAGAAATTTTTGACGTACACGACTTCGCCCTTTTCAGGGAAGCAAATCATCGTGTTGGAAAGCGGAAACCCTAGCCCTATAAGGGGGCAAAGGTATAAGGAACAAATCATAGGAATCGAGATAGCAGAGACAACTGAGACTGGGTCCTTTATCTCACCAAGGACCCGATGGAGATCATCCTTAGCCTTTAGATCGGAACATTGGGCCATAGGGTATAAGAGCCAAGGCGACAGGATTTTCTGGCTGCTCTTGCTCTACATGATCTGCCTCAGCCATCAGCCTGCTTATCTTGGAATCTCGGAGTCAGAAGATTAATACGATGATGAAGGCATGGGAGAATCTAAGACCCAATAATGATGACTGCAGATTTAGATAGGGAAGAGGAGAATGACGGCTAAGTAAGGCACAATTCTCTTAAGAAGAAGGGAAATGGTTTTTCTTCCTCCAAACAATCTCTACTCATGCAAAGCTACACACTCTCGTCGGGCTGCGCTCGACTGTCCAATGTCCAGAACGTGTCGACATCTTAAGATAGCACCTCCTTGAATTCTATTCTCGAATGGTGGAAGAATTTTGGTGTTCTGTGCCATGATGGCCTTCATTAAATTTGTCGTCTCGACTATCGAACATGCCCAAACACGTCACATCAACCGACCTTGACTCTCAAAACGACAGTTTAAGCTCGTTAATGGGGGCCATTGTCACTACATTGTGATGGCCCACTGTTAATTTCCCACCCAAGTGGGCCAAAGGCCCAAGAGCTGGGAAGATCCGCCTGCTTTGGCGCAACTGCTCTGGAACCTGCACATGAGACTGATGCTCGCCCCCATTTAAAGTTCATGTTGGGCTGACCGACGCAACCCTTGACCTGCTCCGAGCACATGGTCCTCCATCATTCAGGGCGTTCATGTTCAATCATCAGGCCCTCCATTAAAGGCAGGAGCACTGGGTCAAACATAGTTAATCGCCTTCAATGCTCGGGCGCCCACCCCTAGAAATACTCCTTAGCAGATCATCGCATATAAATAGCTCCTCCAACTAGGAGGGACATGAGGAATATCAGTGATCTGATACTCAGGTACTCCTACACACTCAATCTACTCTACCAAACATATTTCTTCCTCTATATAACTCGGCCCGAGAACTAGTGAACGACCTCCCAACATGTCGGAATCAGTTCCACTAAGCATTCTTTTGTCATGATCTGAATTACGCATCGGAGGGGATTTGGTTGCAACCCAGATCTGACCCCCTAATGAGCTTCTTGTCTTGTAGATCGCTGATGAGATCGATCTGTCACTGTTCGGCCCGGTATCCGTTGCTCACCTCGGAGCTCCCTCTTCTCGAAATTGGCATAGCTAGCACCGTGAAGGTCGGCCTCGCCCTCCATGTCAGCCATGACCTTTCAACTCCCCATCTGCCACGTCTGAGGTGAGAAAACACTTGAAACTGAAACATTTGACATTACACGTTTGTAAGTTGAAAGGCTCAAAAATTTACTTATAGACCGACAATCATACATAAGCATGTTCTTGCTATTTATGTATATTGCGACAGTAGCTCTATTATTAAGTTGTTTAAACAAAAGAATACTAACAATAAATTGAATTGGCGTCTACTGATAAGATATAAATCAGTAAAATGACTTTTAAGTCATAATGTGACTATTGACTTTGTACGGTATAGCACAAATCTCGGCCCTTAAGACCGACCACTTAAGGGAATATCTCGTCCTGACCACCTATTATATTTGATTAAAGGGGATGAGCTAAGTCGAATTACTAGTATCATCGCTGTGAACATATCGAATTGCTTTGCGCATGATTAGAGTTCAAGTTATTTACAAGTTTAATATTCAAAATTTCTCACCCGTGCACAACAAACTGCCTCGTTATGTGTGGCGAGCAAAACAACGGCATGGATCGAACAACCACCGCCACAATTCTCCACCCTTGTCGCCATCTTCGTCTCCACCTTCGTCTCTGATGAGGACGTAGCGAGACAACAAATTTTTCCAACAAATACAAATGAAATAACTAGGGATGAGAATGGGCATGCCCAAAGCCCAATTGGGCGTCATCATCACTACCAATCCTTCACTAATTCTAGAAAGAATTAGTGAAGGATTGGTAGTGATGATGACGTGGCATGCCCAATTGGAAGCCCAATCGGTCTTTGGGCGTGCCCATTCTCATCCCTAGAAATAACAAATATAAACTTTTAAAATTACTGTGGCCTTCATCAAACGAAGCAGTGTGAACTGTCGGGTAACCTGTTGTTGTCTTGCTCCCACTTACAAATGCTTATCGATCAATTATCATTCAAACACACGAAATGAAATTGAAAGTGGGAGGAATTTTTCGATGTAGAAAATGAGATTGAAATGAATCATCGATGTCGTCATCATCGTCATCGGAATAATTGGGAGGGGGAAGGGGACCACCTTGTTTGATTAAGGGGATCCAGGTTGCTTGGTTGCTTGATAGATTGTTGGGTTTTTGATCCAATAACAATTAACATGGTCGTCCTCGCTTGCCTCCATCAATGTTGGCACCGCCAACGGCCACGCCGTTGGCTAGGGCAACCTCGGTGGCGATGCTACCCAGCTCATCATGCCCCAGTTCTGTAAGGACCCTGGCTATGAGGAAAACACTAAAGGGGGGGTTGAATAGTTTTTATAAAATTTAAACGATAGTTGCACTGATTTAAATCCCTAACCAACAATAAATGCAGAATTATAAATTAACCCAAAAGGAAACAAGCTAACACAAATGATGTTTCAAGGGTTAGGATTACCCAAGTCCAATCCCGACGTGTTCCCGGTAATCCTACATCCCTTCCACCCAGATACCTCCGGATACTCAAGTTAGAACCCTTACTTGAGGTTTCCTTTAATCCCACTTGTATGAACCCTACAAGTGTAATCGAAACACAATCGATGTCCATGACTACCACAACTTGGGATCAAGTAAACCACTCTCATAAATCAATAGTGAATCAAATATAGAAAGATATGAAAATAATGAAATTGCAACATTTACAATCACCTATGCCTTGAAGTAGAACTTGAAGGAGAAAGTGTGGTGTGTGTTAATGTCTCTTCCATAAAAAGAGAAAGCCCTTTCTATTGTCACCACTAAATGCCTAAAGGATATCACTTTGATTCTAGGTTGGAGAGCAAGAGAGAATGAGATTGGAATTCTAGGGCTTTTAGAGAATGAGAGCTTAGAGATGAATACTTGAATGGCTAAGAGTATGACTAAGAAGCTTCAGTGGAATCATATAAGATCTCTTTATATGTTCTCTAAAACCCTCAAACAGAATAACCAAAACCCCCTCTGAAATCTGTGTGGAAAATCACAACGGATTGATTTTACAGCCTGGAGAGGCGAATGATGAAGAATGGACAGTCACCTGCTGCACTGTGTCAGAGGGTAGGTGAGAATTCAAACGATAACTTACCACGTAGGACAGTCGACTGATGAAGGTCAGACATGCGACTGAGAAACCTTCTACAAGCGAGTGACCGAAAGATGTGAAAGTGGTGAAAACTCAGGAATTTGGGAAGACAGGACAGGCGACTGATGTGGTATCCACAGTCGCCTATTCCATGGGCAGGCGACTGTGAAACCAACATCAGTCGCCTGACCGAAACTTGTGTAACTTGCCAAACACCAAGGTTCAAGACAAGAGATCGACATGCGACTGTAGAAGCAGTCACAGGCGCAAGTGCCTTGGGCAGGCAACTGTGAAAGCAACATCAGTCATCTGACTGAAAGATGACAAACTAGGGATCTATGGGCAAGAGTGAGACAGGGGACTGACTAACACGTCACAGGCTCCTGTAACTGGACAGGCACATATAGTTTGTACAGCAGTCACCTGATAGGAGTTATAACAGAAATCCCAAAAACCAAGTGTCAAAGTATATGCAAAACAGACGAATGTAGAACAAATCACATGCGACTGTATGGAGACATGCGTCTGTAACTCGTTCAGCAGTCGCCTGTTGAGAGTCCAAAATGCACATGATAGAGAATAATGAATTGGAGGCCTAGGAAATGAGTTCTAATGATTTCCTTGGACAGAATGAAAGATGTGTGTGTGCTCCAACATAATTCTAATACAAAGCTACAAACTAGAAGAGAATAAAAATATTACATCTTGTTTTTGCCTCTCTTCTTTCTATTGAATGAGCTTGAAGTCTTCTAGGAGCCTCAATCTTCATCGTTGATCATCCAATCCACTTTACAAGCTTTGATTGATCCTTGAGTGACATCTATTGCTAATTGATCTTAAGGATATGATTAGGCAATGGATTAACTGCAAGTAAGGGATTAGTCACAAGTATTTATGTTTGCTCATCTTCAAAACCAGGTAGGGAGAAGTCTAATACTCAAATTTATTCCCCTTTTGTTGATGACAAACAAACATAAACAAAAAGATAAATAATTGTACTTAAAGAATACTTACTTCCCCTACATAGATGCCAATCAAGTTAGTCAATATAAGTAAGTGCATCTATTGATCAATTAAAGCAAATATGTAATATATGTATGAATGAAATGATTACAAGATTATAGATTTAGGATTTTAGAATCCAAGGTTGTTATATCTTGTAAGGATCATGTCTATGGGGAAAACACTAGAAGGGGGGTTGAATAGTGTTTATGCAATTTAAAAAGATAGTTACACCAATTTAAATGCAATCCAACAAAATAATACGGAATAGAAATTAAACCCAAAATGAAACACACGTAACGCAGAGATGTTTCAAGGGTTCGGATTACCCAAGTCACTTCCTGACTTGTTCCTGGTAATCCTACGTCCCTTCCACCCGGATACCTCCTGATACTCAAGTTAGAACCCTAACTTGAGGTTTCCTTAAAACCCACTTGTAGCAACCCTACAAGTGAAATCGAAATACAATTGATTGACCTTGTCTCCCATAACTTGGGAGCAAGCAAACCACTCTCACAATCCGAGAGTGAATTCAAATAACGAAAGTTATGAAATATGAAAGCAACACTTACAATCACCTATGCTTTGAAGTAGAACTTGAAGGAGAAGTGTGTTGTGTGTTGAAGACTCTCTTGGAAGAGAGGAGAAATCCCTTTCTCTTGACTGCACCAAATGCCTAGAAGATAACTCTTTGGTTCTAGGTTGGAGAGTAAGAGATCAAAGATAGGAATTCTTAGGGCTTTGGATTTGAGAGCTTTAAAACTTGAGAATGAAAGCTTGAAAGATTTTGCAATAGCCTAAGTACCCTCTCAATGGAACAGTTGAAGCTCCTTATATAGGTTTCTCAAATCCACAAAACAGATTTGGCAAAAAACCTTTTGGAATCCGTGTGAAAATTCTCAACGAATAGAATCTGCGCTCGCGACAGTCGACTGTTGAGGAAACCACAGTCGACTGTTGCACATTCAGCAAGGGTAGGTGAGATTTCATAACGGTAACTTACCACGTGGACAGTCGACTGATGAAGTATAGACAGTCGACTGTTGAACCAACAGGTGACTGTAAATACTTCTACAGGCGACTGGCCGAGGGATGGGTAAGTTGAAGAATTCTAGAAATCTTCTGAGAAAACAGGACAGACGACTGATGAGGAAAAGACAGTCGACTGTTAATCAGAACAGGCGACTGTAAATCCTTATACAGACGACTGTCAAATACCCTGAGAATTTCTAGAGAGCTGAGTCAACAAATTGGCTCACAAACAGACGACTGTTGCAGCATAGACAGTCGAATGATCCAATGGACAGTCGACTGTATATTCAACATTAGTCGACTGGACGTAAAAATACAGATCAATAGAGTTTGGACAGAAGTTAGACAGGCGATTGATTTACAAAACACAGACGAGTGTCACTTGGATAGGTGCCTGTGAATCGTTCATGAGTTGCTTGTGTGAAATATAACAAAGAAGCTCAAAACTAGATTGTAAAAGTTTGTGCATAACAGGTAACTGTAGAACAAAACACAGTCGACTGTTTTTGAGACAGGCGACTGTAAAACGTTCAGCAGTTGACTGTTATATACAATACAAGCACAATCAAACTAGAAATGAATTGGAGCCTAAGGACAATTGATCTAATGATGTCCTAAGACTGAAATGATGATGTGTGTGAGTGCTCCATTAATGTTCTACTTCTAGGCTACATACTAGAAGAAATAAAAGAAATTTACATTCACGAACTCTCTCTTCTATCCAATGCATGAGATTGAAGTCTTCATGGAGCTTCAATTATCATCTACAATCATCCAATCCATTTAATTTGCCTTCAATGATCTTTAATAGTCATCCATTGCTAGTAGATCTTCATAAATAGCTTAGGCAATGGATTAACTGCAAAATAGGGGATTAGTCACAAGTATTTATGTTTGCTCATCATTAACACCAAGTAGGGAGAAGTCCAATACTCAACATTCTCTCCCTTTTTGATGATGACAAACACACATAAACAAAAAGATAAATAATTGTGCGTAATGAAAACTTACTCCCCTACATAGATGCCAATCAAGTTAGTCAACAAATATTAGGGCATATATATATATATAAATTGAAGTAAATGAGTAAGATATGAATGAATTCAATTCATGAAATCTAGGAAATAAAAATCACTATTCATTGTAATCTTACTCCCCCTGAATCTAAGGCAACTTCAATCTTAGATTCAAGTGTTAGAACTGACTTAGCACATTCATTATGAATCTTGTATGTTTATTTCTCCCCCCTATGGCATTATCCAAAAAGGGGGGAGTAAATAACAACAACAATAATCGTGCTAAATAAGAACTAACAACAACTAAGGAGTATAAAGATATATACAATCAAAACTCATAAAACCAAATCATATAGCTATGTGAATAGTGGAATTAAAGTCCAATATCAACATTTTAGATATACGAAGGAATATACCTACTCAAAAATGCATCACATCACATATAATACGTAAAATCCAAATTCAAGTCCAATATTGTCTTAAAAACACATCAGAGGAGAATTTATCATTCATGGAGACAATATGGCAAATATCACACAGATATGATTAACAATTATACACAATGTATGAGATAAAAGACGAAACTGCAATATCAAATATATATACCAGAAAGACATGAGTACACATCAGATGGACATCAACATGTCCAACAAAAAAATACATACATCATGTTCCAAAAAAATATATCATCACAAAGTATCCAACCATCAAAACACATAAACCCCAACTGACACCACTCAAAAACTAAAACAAAATCTATGAGTGAGTGTCGCCAGGTGCTGCAGATGAAGAAGGAGGCTCTATGACAGCAGTGGTATCCTCGGGAGGAGGGTCAGTAGCAGAACCAGCAACAGCAGCAGCATCATCATCCTGAGTAGAGGCTCCACCAGGATGCATAACACAATCAGTGACGATGGGCTGCGGAGGCTCATGAGGCTGAGGAGGAACGAAACGTCTCAGATGCTCAGGGAAGGGTATTCCCTGATGCTGGAATGATAAGGAAGCCAAATCATAAAGACCAGACACCATCTCAAGGTGGGTGTCAAAATGGGAGGAGCAGACGAAGATGGCTGGTCTGTAAAATGTTCAGTAGTCGATTGTTATATACAATACAAGCACAATCAAACTAGAAATGAATTGGAGCCTAAGGACAATTGATCTAATGATGTCCTAAGACTGAAATGATGATGTGTGTTAGTGCTCCATCAATGTTCTACTTTTAGGCTACATACTAGAAGAAATAAAAGAAATTTACATTCACGAACTCTCTCTTCTATCCAATGCATGAGCTTGAAGTCTTCATGGAGCTTCAATTATCATCTACAATCATCCAATCCATTTAATTTGCCTTCAATGATCTTTAAGAGTCATCCATTGCTAGTAGATCTTCATAAATAGCTTAGGCAATGGATTAACTGCAAAATAGGGGATTAGTCACAAGTATTTATGTTTGCTCATCATTAACACCAAGTAGGGAGAAGTCCAATACTCAACATTCTCTCCCTTTTTGATGATGACAAACACACATAAACAAAAAGATAAATAATTGTGCGTAATGAAAACTTACTCCCCTACATAGATGCCAATCAAGTTAGTCAACAAATATTAGGGCATATATATATATAAATTGAAGTAAATGAGTAAGATATGAATGAATTCAATTCATGAAATCTAGGAAATAAAAATCCCTATTCATTGTAATCTTACTCCCCCTGAATCTAAGGCAACTTCAATCTTAGATTCAAGTGTTAGAACCGACTTAGCACATTCATTATGAATCTTGTATGTTTATTTCTCTCCCCCGATGGCATTATCCAAAAAGGTGGGAGTAAATAACAACAACAATAATCGTGCTAAATAAGAACTAACAACAACTAAGGAGTATAAAGATATATACAATCAAAACTCATAAAACCAAATCATATAGCTATGTGAATAGTGGAATTAAAGTCCAATATCAACATTTTAGATATACGAAGGAATATACCTACTCAAAAATGCATCACATCACATATAATACGTAAAATCCAAATTCAAGTCCAATATTGTCTTAAAAACACATCAGAGGAGAATATATCATTCATGGAGACAATATGGCAAATATCACACAGATATGATTAGCAATTATACACAATGTATGAGATAAAAGAAGAAACTGTAATATCAGATATATATACCAGAAAGACATGAGTACACATCAGATGGACATCAACATGTCCAACAAAAAAATACATACATCATGTTCCAAAAAAATATATCATCACAAAGTATCCAACCATCAAAACACATAAACCCCAACTAACACCACTCAAAAACTAAAACAAAATCTATGAGTGAGTGTCGCTAGGTGCTGCAGATGAAGAAGGAGGCTCTATGACAGCAGGGGTATCCTCGGGAGGAGGGTCAGTAGCAGAAACAACAGCAGCAGCATCATCATCATCCTGAGTAGAGGCTCCACCAGGATGCACAACGCAATCAGTGACAATGGGCTGCGGAGGCTCATGAGGCTGAGGAGGAACGAAACGTCTCAGATGCTCAGGGAAGGGTATTCCCTGATGCGGGAATGATAAGGAAACCAAATCATAAAGACCCGACACCATCTCAAGGTGGGTGTCAAAATGGGAGGAGCAGACGAAGATGGCTGGTCTGTAAAACGTTCAGTAGTCGACTGTTATATACAATACAAGCACAATCAAACTTGAAATGAATTGGAGTCTAAGGACAATTGATCTAATGATGTCCTAAGACTGAAATGATGATGTGTGTGAGTGCTCCATCAATGTTCTACTTCTAGGCTACATACTAGACGAAATAAAAGAAATTTACATTCACGAACCCTCTCTTCTATCCAACGCATGAGCTTGAAGTCTTCATGGAGCTTCAATTATCATCTACAATCATCCAATCCATTTCATCTGCCTTCAATGATCTTTAAGAGTCAACCATTGCTAGTAGATCTTCATAAATAGCTTAGGCAATGGATTAACTGCAAAATAGGGGATTAGTCACAAGTATTTATGTTTGCTTATCATTAACACCAAGTAGGGAGAAGTCCAATACTCAACATTCTCCCCCTTTTTGATGATGACAAACAAACATAAACAAAAAGATAAATAATTGTGCGTAATGAAAACTTACTCCCATACATAGATGCCAATCAAGTTAGTCAACAAATATTAGGGCATCTATATATAAATTGAAGCAAATGAGTAAGATATGAATGAATTCAATTCATGAAATCTAGGAAATAAAAATCCCTATTCATTGTAATCTTACTTCCCCTGAATCTAAGGCAACTTAAATCTTTGATTCAAGTGTTAGAACATACTTAGCACATTCATTATGAATCTTGTATGTTTATTTCTCTCCCCATATGGCATTATCCAAAAAGGTGGGAGTAAATAACAACAACAATAATCGTGCTAAATAAGAACTAATAACAACCAAGGAGTATAAAGATATATACAATCAAAACTCATAAAACCAAATCATATAGCTATGTGAATAGTGGAATTAAAGTCCAATATCAACATTTTAGATATACGAAGGAATATACCTACTCAAAAATGCATCACATCACATATAATACGTAAAATCCAAATTCAAGTCCAATATTGTCTTAAAAACACATCTGAGGAGAATATATCATTCATGGAGACAATATGGCAAATATCACACAGATATGATTAGCAATTATACACAATGTGTGAGATAGAAGACGAAACTACAATATCAGATATATATACCAGAAAGACATGAGTACACATCAGATGGACATCAACATGTCCAACAAAAAAATACATACATCATGTTCCAAAAAAATATATCATCACAAAGAATCCAACCATCAAAACACATAAACCCCAACTGACACCACTCAAAAACTAAAACAAAATCTATGAGTGAGTGTCGCCAGGTGCTGCAGATGAAGAAGGAGGCTCTATGACAGCAGGGGTATCCTCGGGAGGAGGGTCAACAGCAGAAACAACAGCAGGATCATCATCATCATCCTGAGTAGAGGCTCCACCTGGATGCACAACGCAATCAGTGACGATGGGCTGCGGAGGCTCATGAGGCTGAGGAGGAACGAAACGTCTCAGATGCTCAGGGAAGGGTATTCCCTGATGCTGGAATGTTAAGGAAGCCAAATCATAAAGACTAGACACCATCTCAAGGAGGGTTTCAAAATGGGAGGAGTAGACGAAGATGGCTGGTCTGTAAAACGTTCAGCAGTCGACTGTTATATACAATACAAGCACAATCAAACTTGAAATGAATTGGAGTCTAAGGACAATTGATCTAATGATGTCCTAAGACTGAAATGATGATGTGTGTGAGTGCTCCATCAATGTTCTACTTCTAGTCTACATACTAGGCGAAATAAAAGAAATTTACATTCACGAACTCTCTCTTCTATCCAACGCGTGAGCTTGAAGTCTTCATGGAGCTTCAATTATCATCTACAATCATCCAATCCATTTCATCTGCCTTCAATGATCTTTAAGAGTCATCCATTGCTAGTAGATCTTCATAAATAGCTTAGGCAATGGATTAACTGCAAAATAGGGGATTAGTCACAAGTATTTATGTTTGCTTATCATTAACACCAAGTAGGGAGAAGTCCAATACTCAACATTCTTCCCCTTTTTGATGATGACAAACAAACATAAACAAAAAGATAAATAATTGTGCGTAATGAAAACTTACTCCCCTACATAGATGCCAATCAAGTTAGTCAACAAATATTAGGGCATCTATATATAAATTGAAGCAAATGAGTAAGATATGAATGAATTCAATTCATGAAATCTAGGAAATAAAAATCCCTATTCATTGTAATCTTACTTCCCCTGAATCTAAGGCAACTTAAATCTTTGATTCAAGTGTTAGAACATACTTAGCACATTCATTATGAATCTTGTATGTTTATTTCTCTCCCCCTATGGCATTATCCAAAAAGGTGGGAGTAAATAACAACAACAATAATCGTGCTAAATAAGAACTAATAACAACCAAGGAGTATAAAGATATATACAATCAAAACTCATAAAACCAAATCATATAGCTATGTGAATAGTGGAATTAAAGTCCAATATCAACATTTTAGATATACGAAGGAATATACCTACTAAAAAATGCATCACATCACATATAATACGTAAAATCCAAATTCAAGTCCAATATTGTCTTAAAAACACATCTGAGGAGAATATATCATTCATGGAGTCAATATGGCAAATATCACACAGATATGATTAGCAATTATACACAATGTGTGAGATAGAAGACGAAACTACAATATCAGATATATATACCAGAAAGACATGAGTACACATCAGATGGACATCAACATGTCCAACAAAAAAATACATACATCATGTTCCAAAAAAATATATCATCACAAAGAATCCAACCATCAAAACACATAAACTCCAACTGACACCACTCAAAAACTAAAACAAAATCTATGAGTGAGTGTCGCCAGGTGCTGCAGATGAAGAAGGAGGCTCTATGACAGCAGGGGTATCCTCGGGAGGAGGGTCAGTAGCAGAAACAACAACAGCATCATCATCATCATCCTGAGTAGAGGCTCCACCAGGATGCACAACGCAATCAGTGACGATGGGCTGCGGAAGCTCATGAGGCTGAGGAGGAACGAAATGTCTCAGATGCTCAGGGAAGGGTATTCCCTGATGCTGGAATGATAAGGAAGCCAAATCATAAAGACCAGACACCGTCTCAAGGAGGGTTTCAAAATGGGAGGAGCAGACGAAGATGGCTGGTCTGTAAAACGTTCAGCAGTCGACTGTTATATACAATACAAGCACAATCAAACTTGAAATGAATTGGAGTCTAAGGACAATTGATCTAATGATGTCCTAAGACTGAAATGATGATGTGTGTGAGTGCTCCATCAATGTTCTACTTCTAGTCTACATACTAGATGAAATAAAAGAAATTTACATTCACGAACTTTCTCTTCTATCCAACGCATGAGCTTGAAGTCTTCATGGAGCTTCAATCATCATCTACAATCATCCAATCCATTTCATCTGCCTTCAATGATCTTTAAGAGTCATCCATTGCTAGTAGATCTTCATAAATAGTTTAGGCAATGGATTAACTGTAAAATAGGGGATTAGTCATAAGTATTTATGTTTGCTCATCATTAACACCAAGTAGGGAGAAGTCCAATACTCAACATTCTCCCCCCTTTTGATGATGACAAACAAACAAAAACAAAAAGATAAATAATTGTGCGTAATGAAAACTTACTCCCCTACATAGATGCAATCAAGTTAGTCAACAAATATTAGGGCATCTATATATAAATTGAAGCAAATGAGTAAGATATGAATGAATTCAATTCATGAAATCTGGGAAATAAAAATCCATATTCATTGTAATCTTACTCCCCCTGAATCTAAGGCAACTTCAATCTTAGATTTAAGTGTTAGAACATACTTAGCACATTCATTATGAATCTTGTATGTTTATTTCTCTCCCCCTATGGCATTATCCAAAAAGGTGGGAGTAAATAACAACAACAATAATCGTGCTAAATAAGAACTAACAACAACCAAGGAGTATAAAGATATATACAATCAAAACTCATAAAACCAAATCATATAGCTATGTGAATAGTGGAATTAAAGTCCAATATCAACATTTTAGATATACGAAGGAATATACCTACTCAAAAATGCATCACATCACATATAATACGTAAAATCCAAATTCAAGTTCAATATTGTCTTAAAAACATATCAGATGAGAATATATCATTCATGGAGACATTATGGCAAATATCACACAGATATGATTAGCAATTATACACAATGTGTGAGATAAAAGACGAAACTGCAATATCAGATATATATACCAGAAAGACATGAGTACACATCAGATGGACATCAACATGTCCAACAAAAAAATACATACATCATGTTCCAAAAAAATATATCATCACAAAGTATCCAACCATCAAAACACATAAACTCCAACTGACACCACTCAAAAACTAAAACAAAATCTATGAGTGAGTGTCGCCAGGTGCTGCAGAGGAAGAAGGAGGCTCTATGACAGTAGGGGTATCCTCGGGAGGAGGGTCAGCAGCATAAACAGCAGCAGCATCATCATCAGCATCCTGGGTAGAGGCTCTACCAGGATGCACAACACAATCAGTGACGATGGGCTGCGGAGGCTCATGAGGCTGAGGAGGAACGAAACATCTCAGATGCTCAGGGAAGGGTATTCCCTGATGCTGGAATGATAAGGAAGCCAACTCATAAAGACCAGACACCATCTCAAGGAGGGTGTCAAAACGGGAGGAGCAGATGAAGATGGCTGGTCAGCAGGTGGAACTGTGGAGGAAGACGGGGCTGAAGTGGATTTCCTCTTCTTTGATGCAGACTGTAGAGCTGCGGAGGACTTCGACTTTGTAGAAGCATCAAGGAGAGGAGAAAAAGGCATGGGCTCGTAGGGGACAAATCGATACCAAAATGTTGGAAGACAAGAGTGAGAAGGCCACCTTATGGAATGTGAGCTGAGGAAGAAGTAAACTCGACCTTATCCATCCTATCAAGGAGGACACCGCCCCAGTTCACGGACAACCCAGAGAAGATCATATATATACACCTCAGAATATCATGTGAAGGCTGGTCAGATGATCCATACTTCGACATGATGTTGGACTTCACCACGAGGTGAACAGCCCAACCCCTGGCCGAAAACATAGACGACCTAATACCAGAATCTAGGGCTGAGGGTATCTCACGGAACATGTCCCGAAGGACAGCCTGATCTAGCTCATCGACATCAGAAATGGAAAGGTCTAAAGGAAGAGATCCAGTAGAAGGAATCCTAAGTATGGTCCCTAAGAGAGTGGGATCAATATGGATGCGGGTTCTCTGGACAACAGTATCGATAAATCCAGTGGTGGAGTACTCACCATGAATGCGGTTAGCATAGAAGAGCTTAACCAGAAATGGATAGGCTCGAGGAGACTCGCTCTGAGAGAAGCAAAAAAGGTTGGCCAAATGAGTCGCCGATAGAATATCTAAAAGTCTCTCAGTAGTGAAGGCGGGGAAAACGATAAAGCGCTCGCGAAGAAGCTTGATCCCTAAGAGAGAGTGAAATTTTGCCAAGCAAAGATCAACTCGGCAAATGGGAACAAGGGGATCAGTAGGGGCACTACATGAGACTCTTTAGTAGAACTCGACACAGAAGGAGAGTGATGAGGGGCCTCAGCAGTATGCTCATTGATGCTAAGACCAATGGGCCTGCGCTGACGCTTGATCAATGGCTCGGTGTCAGAAGAAGAAGACCCAGAAGGAGAATAACCATGCAAGGTAGAATGAGAGGAATAATCGGCATGTTTGGATCGGGCCTTATAGGGCTTCTTGTTCTTAGCGATGGTAGGTTTACCAATCCTAGGTTTCTTAGAACCCATGATCTTCCCCTTACCCTTGGTCTTAAGAGCAATGGAGTCAATCAATCGAAAGAGACGAGATCGAAAGGCAATGAAAATAAACAAAGTAATTGCACAAGAGACTCGAGAGAGAGAGGCAGACCTAGTCGAGAAGACACGAAGACGACAAGCTGTCGAAGAGAAGATCGACGGCGACGGCTGAGTAGATGAGCGGGAAGACGAGCGGTTTCAAGTAGGAGGAGAGAGAACGACGTGGGTTGAAATGAAACGTCTCGAAGTTTATTAGAAAGGGAAAATAATCTGGGCCGTTGGATCAAAGAATCGACGACTCAGATCGAAGCAGAGAACGACCACAACAGGAGACAGTCGACTATTGAACAAAAGTCAGTCGACTGGATGAAGTGATAAGAAATAAGCTTAGGATGACAGACAGTTGACTGTTGAGTAACATACAGTCATTTTTCCGAGGGACAGTCGACTGTACTGTACACATCAGTCGACTAACTGAGAATCAATAAACTTCATCAAAAAGACAGAGAGCACGGTAAAATTTTTGACAAAGATGGCAGGCGCCTGATGACTAAAATGCAGTCTCCTGTTGAAACAACAGTCGATTGAAAAATTGTCATCAGTCGTCTGTGCGAAATATATGAGTTTCTGACAAAGAAGATAGCTTAGGATCAGTTGACTGTCGAAGGAAAGACAGTCGTCTGACCTGGTTCAAAAATGTACATTGAGATAAAAATCCAGAGGATATGAACACTCACCCTAGGACGTATACTCTAATCACAAACACATCATAAAAAAATGTAAAACAATAAATCAATTATAACATATCTCTGAAAATCAATCTCAAAGAACTCATGAAATCACATTAATCTTAATTGCCTTTCTTAAACACATATATATGATATATCAAATGAAGATAGGCAACATGATGATACGAGCTCGAAAAGTGCTATAACATATATGGTGAGCTCCTAAATTTCAGATTCACCCATAATTTCTAATTCTCCACGCAACCTCACAAATGAATCTTCTTTAAGAGGTTTTGTGAAGATGTCGGCAATTTGTTTTTGCCTTTCAATGTACTCTAAGATGATGTCCTTTTTAGCTACATGATCATTAATAAAATGGTGTCTCACATCCATGTGTTTGGTACGGGAGTGATGTACAGGGTTCTTGGAAAGACATATGGCACTTTGGTTATCAACCATGATCGGGCAAGTATCACAATTGACACTATAGTCCATAAGAGTATGTCTCATCCAAAGAACTTGTGCACATGCAAGACCCGTAGCAATATATTCCGCTTCAGTCGTGGATAATGACACCAAGTTTTGTTTCTTGGAAAACCAAGAAACTAAGGAATTTCTGATAAAATGGCAAGTGCCACTAGTACTTTTCCTATCAGATCTACATCCGGCAAAATCGGCATCACTATATGAGATTAACTCATATGTGCTAGTTTTAGGGTAAAGTAACCCATAATCTAGTGACTGATTGAGATAACGAAATATTCGTTTAACCGTAATCAAGTGTGACTCCTTAGGTCTAGCTTGATATCTAGCACACAAGCACACAGAAAACATGATATCGGGCCTAATAGCGGTTAAGTAAAGTAAGCTACCGATCATACCTCGATATAGATGAACGTCTACATCTTTTCCGTTCTCATCCTTGTGTAGATGGGTTGTAGTACTCATGAGAGTCCTTTTGCTTGAAGACGATTCCATCTCGAATCGCTTAATAAGCTCCCCTGTGTACTTTGTGTGATGTATGAAGTCCCATTCTCCATTTGTCAAATTTGCAGTCTAAGGAAGTAAGTGAGCTCTCCCATGTGGCTCATCTCGAATTCATCCTTCATAGACTTAGAAAATTCTTGACAAAGATCAAAGTTAGTAGAACCAAAAATTATATCGTCTACATAAATTTGAATCAAAAGAATGTCATTTTCATAATCTTTAATGAAAAGTGTAGAATCAACTTCTCCCATTTTAAAACCTAAATCAAAAAGAAAGTTCTTGAGTCGATCATACTAAGCTCTAGGAGCTTGTCTCAACCCATACAATGATTTATTAAGTTTGAAAACATGGTTAGAAATTTTTCATGAATAAAACCAGGAGGTTGAGAAACATATACATCTTCATTGAAAAACCCATTTAAAAATGCACTTTTAACATCCATTTGAAATAGTTTAAAATTCTTATGAGATAAAAGATAAAAGCAATCTAATAGCTTCTAATCTAGCTACGTGGGCAAAAGATTCTTCGAAATCAATACCTTCCTCTTGCTGGTAGCCTTGAGCTACTAACCTTTCTTTGTTCCTTGTGATGACCTTGTTCTCATCGGTCTTGTTCTTGAAGATCCATTTGGTCCCAATAACTTGGTGACCACTTGGAAGAGGAACGAGCTCCCAAACTTCATTTCTCTCGAATTGCATTAGTTCTTC
The DNA here is from genome assembly GCA_030789695.1 of Scilla litardierei. Classification (NCBI taxonomy): domain Eukaryota; kingdom Viridiplantae; phylum Streptophyta; class Magnoliopsida; order Asparagales; family Asparagaceae; genus Scilla; species Scilla litardierei. The sequence goes on along the minus strand of CM061141.1, from coordinate 128,994,944 downwards.
TTCCATTGCCACTATCCAAGAGCTATCCTCACAAGCTTCTTGGATGTTCTTTGGCTCAATGGTAGAGACAAATGCACAATGAGAGAATTCTTCTATTCTCGACCTCGTTCGAACACCCACACCAATATCTCCAATTATTTGGTTATGTGGATGGTTGCGAACGGTCGGGTAAGCTTTGGGTATACCTGCATCACTTGGAACATCTTCAACAATCTCATTAGTAGTGTTAGTATCAATAATCGAATCATTAATCTTAACATTACTAAGAGGTTCACAAATAGCATCTACACTATCATCATCAACATGAGGAAAATCAAAATCTTCATAAAATGATACGTGCAGAGATTCCTCGATCGTTGAAGAAGTTTTGTTGTATATCCGGTAGGCTTTGCTACGTGTGGAATATTCAACAAAAATTCCTTCATCTGATCTTGGTTTAAATTTATCTAGATTACCGAAAGTGTTCTTGATAAAACATTTTGAACTAAAAACATGAAAATACTTAACTTGTGGCTTTTTGTCATAAAACAACTCAAAACAAGTTTTGTTCGTTCGGGGTCTCATTAGGATCCTATTGAGCACATAACATGCCGTGTGCACCGCCTCTGCCCAAAATTGTAGTCCAAGATGACTATCATGGAGCATCGTGCGAGCACACTCAATAAGAGTCCTATTCTTTCTCTCTACAACACCATTTTGTGGTGGTGCTCGAGGGAATGAAAAATTATGAGTTATCCCGGTGTCATCACAAAACTTAGTAAAAGACTCATTCTCAAATTCTCCTCCATGATCACTACAGATAGTGATAATGGTGGATCCTAAGAGATTCTGAATCTTCTTTGCAAATATGGTAAACTCTTCATAAGCTTCATTTTTATTAGTTAAGAATGAAACCCAAGTAAATCTAGAGAAGTCGTCAACGACAACTAATCCATAATGAGCATTGCCTAAAGAAGCGGTTCTAGTTGCCCCAAACAAATCTAGATGAAGAAGTTCTATGGGCCTCTTAGAAGTAATCCCTTCTTTAAGCTTAAAAGATGATTTACTTAGTTTTTCATCTTTGACATGAATCACAACAGTTTTTCTTACTAAATGTAATTTTAGGAAAACCTTTGACTAGATCATGCTTAGCTAACTTATATAAGTGCTTGAAGTGAACATGACCAAAATGGCTATGCCATAATAATTATTTACTTGTATTAGCAACTAAGCAATGTTCTACGGTTTTAGGCAAGCTCAAATAATAAATATTTTTACGCCTAATACCAGAAAATAAAACATTCGAATTAGAATCAACAAGTGTACACAATCCTTCTCCAAAGTTAACCTTGTAACCTTTGTCACAAAGTTGACTAATGGAAATAAGATTGTGACATAAACCAATAACAAGAAATACATTAGTAATTAAGGGTTTGGAAGGGTTACCGACAATACCTACTCCAATGATGGTTCCCTTTTGATTACCTCCAAAAGTGACCGTTGCACCATCCTTGATGCTAATCACTTCGGAGAGCAATGAGGGATCTCCCGTCATATGTTTAGAGCAACCACTATCGAGAATCCATCCTTTCCCTTTAGAGCTAATATGACTTTTATTGCTCTTCTTCTTTCTCTTGGGTACCTATATAATATACCATAAGCTCATGGTACCCAATGTTTGTTGGGTCCAAGGGGATTAGCCCTTTGGAAGCCAAGTCGAAGTGCACTTTCGCTTTCCAACATAATTACCATTGTTAATAACATCATGAAAATATGAATCAACATAAGCATTCCTATCATTTAGGCTAGTGTTCTTAGGACCCCAAATGGTGTATGTTTTGGGAGTCCTTTTCCTAGTTGCATGCATACACGTTAGATTTCTGTGTGGTGCATGCTTCTTAGGAACATGGTTTCTAGCATAAACATGAGGTGATGGATATGCATATGACATACGAGAATGATATGTATGCTTGGGAACATGCATGTTGTATGAAGCATATGAGTTATGCATGGCATGTGGAGGATATGCATACATGTAAGAATGATGCGTATGAGCATATGGGTGTATAGGAGCACGTACATGAGTATTTCTCATGTGTGGATTTGTACGTGTCCGTGGGTGTGGAGCATAAAAGGTGTCATGAGTATCCACTTGTGAAGTAGGAGGTTTCCTACGTGGATGAGTGTTAGTGTACATGTAAGCATGGCTTCTCTTTTGGTTTCCACCCTTAGTGGGTTTCTTGCCAAAAGGAAGAGATGGTGCAGTGGCGACTTTCTTGGTAGGTTTGCTACCTATAGTGTCTTTGACACCACTTGTGGATGCACTGGAGGAAGGCCTCACAAAGTCTATAGTGACACCACTATAGGAAGTGCGAGCATTGGATGCATTCACATTCACAAACCCAAGACCAACACGATGTGTGATCGGAAATTGGTTTGCTAGCAAATCATCCAATTGTCCTTTTCCATTATTGAATCTCACAATACGGGAGGACATGAGCTCATATTTCTCCTTAAGAGAAGAAATATTGGTATCCAAGGTGGACACCCGTGCTTTGAGCTCGTGCACTTTAGTTTTAAGAGAATCATTCTCTAAACCCAATTGTGTTTGTCGTGTAACTAGACCACTATTATCCTTAGGATGTGTTTGATCTAGTTGAGAATTGAGGTTATTCACCTCATCTCTCAAAGTGACATTTTGAGAAGCTAAATTTGCTTTCTCAAGAGTCAAAGTATCAACAATGGTGTCATTGTTGATAATGCATGGAATGGATGAATTGCTAAATTTTAATTTCTTTAAGATAGTATATCTAAGCATTAAAGATTGATATTTAGCAAATAATTCTTCATTAGCAATGCGTAGTTCATCCATTGTTACTTCGGTATCATCCGTATCGGAATCACTCTCATCGAAGAGTGGATCTTCTCGTGCCATGAAGCACATGTGGACGCTCTCACCCTTCTCATCATCGAAATCACTTGATGATTCTTCACTTGAGTCATCGAATGTACCTACGAGTCCTTTCTTCTTGTCTCTCTTGTTCTTGTCGGACTTGTGGTACTTCGGAGCCTTCCACTTCTCTTTGTTTCTTAGCATTGGGCAATCCCTCTTGATGTGCCTTGGCTTATTACATATAAGCAAAGAGAGGAAGCATTATTAGTAGACTCAAATCTTTTGTTAGAGGGAAATTTACCTTTGCGGAAGAAGCGTTGGAACTTCTTTGCCATTTGGGCCATCTCACCCAAATCCATCTCATTCTTTGATTCTTCACTATCGGAGGATGATGAATTGGAGTTGAATGCCAAAGCTTTCTTCTTGGCCTCTGAAGAATTCATTATAGCTCGAATCTTTAATCGGTTTTTCCGTCTTACTTCATAAGACACGAGAGTCCCGATAAGATTCACAACTGTGTAATTCTTCAAAACATTGACCTCCTCGACGGCGATCGCTCTTCTTTCCCATTTGGAGGTCATTCCCATGATGATCGTCCTTACCTTTTCAGGTTCGGTGTATGTTTGGCCAAGGGCTTCCAATTCATTGGTGATGTCGGTCAAACGGTCGTACATCGATGCAATGCTCTCATTTTTCTGCATATGAAACAATTCAAAGTTTTCCACGGCAACATATAACTTTGAAAGTTTTACCTTGTTTGTTACCTCATGGGTAATGATCGCTCCGGGATGTGACCCAAAGAACGGTTGTAGTTTTACCGCAAGCGCACGGTATAGCAGCGAGCGGGTTATCGAACACAGGGAGGACGAATGACCGTGCTTGTTCCAATCAACCTGGCTATTTAAGAAGAGAGAAATTTGCCTTTGGCGATCCTGTCACAATCGTCAGACAAAGTACGGAAATATCAAATCAAATAAAGAACGTCTAGGGAATAGGGAATTCCCGCTACTCACCGTATCTCGTCAATGTGGTTCATCGGTATCAAAATTGCTAGAATAAGATTTTGGATGAACTAGTTGAAACTGAATGTAGAACCAAGCTCACGCTCTCGCGCTGTCGCCGGTCTATAACTATCCTAGGTTCGGGTCCAATCTCTTGCAAACCCTAGCCTAGGGAAGCTAGCATTAGGATCAACATCATCGTTCAATCGCGCACCGAGCCCAATCTCTTGCAAACTCGGCCCGCGATCTAGGTTGGGATAGTTCCTAACCGTCCAATCTCTTGCAAACGGGTATCGGCACGGAATTGCAACCGGAAACCCTAGTATCGGTCCAATCTCTTGCAAACCGATACTACGGAAATTCGATTCCAACCCAATTCGGATTTCTAGGGTTTCCTATTTAATTGGGATCCAATCTCTTGCAAATCCCAATCGATTTGAACTCCTAGCTATCCATAGTAAATCGATCCCAAACTAATCCCTAATAACGATTCTAGCAAAATTTCTACCAATTCATCACAAATATGAAATTGGGCTTGTAGGGTTCATCCCCACGCCCCAAGACGTGGAGACTACTCACATTTCATAGCACAAACACAAGAATAATCAATGAAATAAGCAATAGAATTCATCACAATATTGAGATATGCAATAAAAATAGAATTTTTAGAGAAGAAAGAGGCAAACCAATGGAGTTCTTCAATTAATCCAACAAAAATCAACTTTTGTCCTCTCTCCAATCACAAGAATAAAGCTAAAAGTTAATCTAAAAAAAGATGCAAAAATCTCAGAGAGAGCTCTCCAAAACTAGGGTAAAAACAAGGGTTAAATACCCCCCAAAACCGTCCAAAAACTGTGACCAAAATACCCCTGCGCAGCCTGAAATCCGCAATTTTCGCTACAGGCAGCGCGTCGCACTCGGCCGAGTGACAAAAATCGCTCGGTCGAGTGAGAAACCCTGTAATTTTCCAGTGAGTCTTGATCTTCAGGGGTCTTCACTTCGGGGGCGGCTCGGCCGAGTGAGTTGTCGTCACTCGGCCGATGGCTTCTTGGTACTCGGGCGGTCGGGATTATCCACTCGGCCGAGTGGGTCTTCTGAAGCTCAGGCAGCCGAAAAACAGTAAGTTGTCGATTTTTGAATGGCTTCGTCTGGGCGCCACTCGGGCGGACGGGATCTCGTCACTCGGCCGATGTGGTCTCCGTTGCTCGGCCGAGTGCACATATGAATCGTGTCTGATCTGGTCGGCCGAGCGGTGTCTCGCTGGTCGGCCGAGTGACTCCTTCACTCGGCCGAGTGGGACACTAAAAATGCCCAAACAGCTTGTTTTGGCCTCCTCGTCGCTCCTGCGACGTCCGTTCTTCTTCCGCTCCTCTTCAACAGCAAAATACCCCTTGGGGAGGTCATCGGTGACCCTCCGGAGTAAGCGCATCTCGAGATCACTCCAAGTCGCTCCAATTCACCTGAACTGCGACAAAAACAACAAATCGTGAAAAGCATCGCAATATCGTCGATATATCGTGAAAAACATGATTTGGGCGATCTAAATGGCATGCAAACATGCGGGAAAAAAGTGTAAAATAAGGAGTGATCAAAATCCCCCAAGCTTACCTCTTACTCGTCCTCGAGGAAGATAAGTAAAAGGCGAACCCGGTGGATTCGGAAAACGAAAACGGCGAAAAAATGAAAAATGAAAAACGGAGAAGAATGAAAAACGAAATAAAAATAAAAATAAAGAAGAAAGAAAGAAGCGAAGAGGTAAGCTGCTAGATCATTTTCTCAGGACGTGGGTTCCACTTACTCATATAGCATGCTCCGAATGAAAAATACATGTCAAAGAGTTTTATTTTGATATCATAGTATAATAGTGCAAATAGAAATAAAAACCCCACGAACAACGATATAATCATGAAAAACGGAATAATTTTAGAGTTAACAGTGTCTGAATCATTTAAAGCGGTATACAAATCGCAGATCACACACTTTTCAATTGAATGCTTTCTATGAGGAGTATAAGAGTATCACATAATAGAATAGAGAGAATAGAAAAGTGTGGATTTCATGATATGAATGCTAGGCTTAGATTTCTGGATTTCGTAAAGCTAGAAATAATCTCACCGAGTATAGAATATTACTTAGCCTAGGTTGTCGTGCAACGTCAAGTAGTCACTCTCTCACACATCAATGGATTCCCTCCCCCAAGCTTATATATAAGCATGGTGGTATAAAAAATATTCACATCCCCATTTTTATAAAGCTCCAAAAGCAATGAAAATGAACACGAAAAGAGAGAAGAAAGAAAGAAAGTGAGATGTGATCTTTTATTGAGGATTTTTCCTCTTTTTTTTTCTTTTTCTCCTTTTTTTTCTTTTGTTGTTGTTTTTCTTTTGATATAGCATATATACACAACGATCCCAACTCAAAGAGAGATAATGATATACAAGAATATTTTCTCTTTTTTTTGAATAAGAAATTTGGAGCTAGTAATTAATAGCGGGGGAAATGCCATATAATAGAATCGCTAAGGGGAGATTCACCAATGATTTTAAAAGTAGAGAAATGATGTTTAAGATTTGTGGAGAAAGAAATAAATATATCTCTCAGTTCACTCTATAAGACATGCACGACAACTTCAGCAGGGTAATCTAATCTACTCAGTTTCGATCACAAAAAAGCTAACTAATCCAGATTTATCATAGCTAACATCATTCAATCATCCTGAAGTGAAATGTACAATTCATGCATATAGAAGTGATATAGGAAAAGAAATCGGTACTCCAGATATAGGCATTCAATGCGTGAATCTTGGTGTGTTTTTTGTGATAGCATATATATGAATATTCAGACTCGGCTAATAATAAAATTTCATCCATTTTCATGTGGAAAAAGTGTGGGTTACTATCTCTAAATACAAGGCAAGTCATAGCATATGATATCAGAAATAAAGTCTAAGACATGACAAATAAAGCATGCATATAGAGTAAGCTAACTCCACGTTATCATCATCATAGAAAAGTCATCTCTAGCATGAGATGAAAAGGAAAGAAATAAAGATAAAGGGAAAATAGAACTAATTACAATGCGACACACAGAAAAATAAGAAAAACGTGATGCATGGTAAAATAAAAGAAAAAATGATGAAAATAAGTGCAAAAGCGGAAAACGGTGTGAAAAACTAAAAACAAAGGTGGCAAATCGAAAAAAGAACGTGAGAACTCACTCCCCCAAGCTAAATGGCACAGTGTCCTCAATGTGCAAAGTGGGGCACACCGAGAGACAAGTAATGTGAGGGGTAAGTGAGGATGCATGCATGATGGAAAATAAGAAAATAATGAAACGGAAAAGATGATGCGGACATGATGCATGCAGATATAGGAGTGATACAGATACATAGGTGTGGCACCAAAAACTCTCCCTCTCTCCCAAAAAAGATATATAAAGATACGAGCAGAATGAGAATCCCAAAATAAGTGAGGGGAGGGGGGTGGACAAAAATGCAACAGGACCCAGCAGAAACGGGCAGCACACCGGCAAAAATAATCGACGGCATCAAGGGTGCCTAAGCAGGTGGTGCTGCGCCGTCTCCGTCCTGAGGCGGAAGTGGTGGTGGGAGTGGGGCAGGCTGCTGAGCGGGTGTGGGTGAGGAAGTGGTAGCAGGCTGAGTGTGTGTGGAAGTGTGGGTGGGAACCTGCTGGGTGGGCGGGGGTACGCGGGGGAGACGCTCCAGGACCTGGGTAAGACAGTAGTGAATCTGCGGGAGCAGGTCGAAGCGGTGAGCCATCGCAGTGACGGTGGCGGACAGGGTCCGAAGGTCGCCTCTGAGGCCACTCACCGCCCCCCCGAGAGCACGAATGCTCTGAAGTACAGTGTCAGGGGGAAGTGGTGCAGAGGGACGCACCGGTCGGGGCTGTGTAGGTCGGGGCTGGCGTACTCTGGTGGCGTAGGTGACGGGCTCAGCGGGTAGGGGAATAAAAGGGGCTGCGCTCGCAAGTGGGGGCCTGGCCTCAGTGCGAGGCTGGGAGGGACGGTGAGAAGTGGAGGTAGCAGCAACGAAAGAAGAATACAAAAGTGGCAGCGAGGCGGCCGGAGAGGTCGGTGGCACAGAAGTGAGGACAGACGCCACGACACTCTCGGAAAATACAGCAGCAGTGGAGACAGAGGGCTCTCTGCACTCAACTACGGACAGCGGGCGCTCGGGTGGAGTAGAAGAAATGGGCTCGGCAGACAGAGGGCCAGTGGTGGTGGTGACAGGCGTGGAAGCAGCGGAAGTGGGCTCAGCTAAGGTACTCCCGACACCGACAGAGGTGTGGACAGAGGTGTCAGGAGCATCGGAAACATCGGGGATAGGCTGAGGGGCCACGGGGTCAACAGGGGCAGTAGGCTCGGCAGGGGCAACAGGGTCTGCGGGGGCAGCGTGGGCAGCGTGGGCCTGCTCGGCCTCCTCGGCCTCGAGCACGTAAGCAGCTGGGATGAGAACATCCATCGCAGGGAGCCAGTCCACATGGGCCGGTGCAATCTGAGTCCGAGCTGGGCTCGGAAGAATCATGTAATCGGCACCGTAAGGGCCGTGCAACCAGACCCAGTGTCGATCTCCGTGCAGACGAAGCATCTTCATCCGGGCCATAACATCAATCGACAGAGAAGTGGGGCCCGGTGCTCGTCGCAGGTCGTCAGGGAAGTCCTCGCCGGTCATAAGGGCAAGCAAGGTGATCAGGCCGCCGTAGCATATCGGTGAGCGAGCGCCCACCGATACAATGATGCGGTCAAAAAACCAAGCCGCGACATCAATCACGACGGCGGGGACAAGCTCATCGCCATCCCTAGATAGAGCTCTGGGCCGTGTCATCGTGTAGAGCATGTAGAGCTCTGGCGTGGACATCGTGCCCAGCTCATATCTGGCCAAAAAGGTCGTCGCCATAAGGCGCTGAGCTATACGGAGGCATGGATGGATAATGGCCGAGGCCTTGGCCCTACTAGGGTCAAAGGCAGCGTGAAGACCCGTAATCCGGGCCCAGAAGGCACCGGCGTCGAAGGAATGTGGGGGGATATGGGTGGGGGCGTAACCTCGATCGGTCCCGGGGACATCGGGCCACGAGAAAAATGCTCTCATCATACCGAGAGTGACCTGGCACTCCCGGTCCATGAACCGAAATGAGCATCCCTCGTCGGTCCAGGCGATCGAACTAAGTACCTCAAGTGTCGGACGGATAAACGTGTCCGCTGACACCTGAAAGAAATCTCGCCAGCCCACGTTGTCGTACAACGTGAGCATCCCCTCTAGTACCCCCAGGTGTCCTAGGTCGGCAAGGTGTGCAAACCTGGAGGGTACGATCGAGCGCTGGGAAATACGCTCGAAAGCGACGCGGTGTGCGTCGTCTCGGAACGTGATCCCCAGCGGCCCGATAAGTGGAGCCGGAGGTGGTGGCTGTGGAGCGGCAGGGAGCGGCTGTGCGGGGTGTATGGGTTGTGCGGGCTCTGCAGGCTGTGCGGGGTGTGCGGGGTCTGCAGGCTGTGCTGGGTGGACGGTGTGTGTGGGAGAAGGCGGAGGAGAGTCCTCCAACTCATGGGAGGGGCCGGCATCATCCGACCGCTTCCGCTTGGCAGAAGCTCTCTTCGACCGCGGCCGTGTCCGGGGCGGCATATGGGCCCCGAGCGCGCGCCGAAAAGCGTGAAAAGTGTGGCGTGTGCAAAATAAAGGAAAGAGTATACCCCAACATGCCGCGAGTGCTAAGCAATGGAAGCGTGCGAAGACAGCGCCTCCGCGAAGCCCGAATCAGTCCCTAGAAGCTCCCCTGGGCTCCCCTAAGCTCCCAAAAACAACCTGCGCATGAAATGGAGATATCAGCGGGTAATATTCAAAACGTATGGAGCATTAGGGGTATAATAGATAGATATAGAAATTAATTTGGGTTTGGGGTTCGTTTAACGCATGGATCCGTAAAAAGCACACAAAAGAGGAGAAAAAAGGCGAAATAGGCGATACCGGAGGTGGCCGGGGTGGTGGCTGCCGGCGGCGACTCGGGCGAGGCGCGGCGGGGGCTCGGCCGGCGGTGGCTGGCCGAGCGGCGGCGCGGCGACGGCGGTCGGGCGAGTAGGGGCGCGAGCGAGGGGAACGGGCGAGGGGAATGCGAAGAGTCGGGCGAATTCGGTTTGCGTCGTTTTGAAAAACGAGCCCGACCCCGCCCCCTTTTATAGCAAAAGTTACGACTCGGCCGAGTGACTAGGTCACTCAGCCGAGTGAGATCAATGGAAAATTCCTCCCCGCTTACGCTTCGGCCGAGTGGCCTTGCCAGCCTCGGCCGAGTGGAGTAAGTCCATTCGACCGAGTGGCTCAAGCTACTCGGCAAGACTCGCCTTAGGAGCGTATCCGTTTTACTCGGCCGAGTGAATATATATACTCGGCCGAGTAGCAGTTTATACTGAAATCAGGAAATTAAACAGAGAGTTGGGTACAACAGACTTCCCTCGTTCATGAGCGGCTCGGCCGGAGGAACTTGTGTACTCGGTCGAGTGACTAGTATACTCGGCCGAGTGAGCCTTGTGTTCTGCTGTTTGTCTTCGTTTGGGCTCTAAACTCCGTCTTTCTTCCTCCAGTCGATTTCATCTTCCTCCTAAGCATCGAGCACCTTCCTGGGGCGCTCCTTATCACCTCGTTCATCCTCCTCATGATGGATTTACCTATCTCCTCTCCTGTCAAGAAAAATAGGACCCGTTATCACAAAATTTTTGGGCGAATGACTCAAAACACTAAAAATTTCTAAAACAAAAATAAAGAAAAAGTAAAAATAAAGCAATAACCATCGGGTTGCCTCCCGACAAGTGCTCGTTTAAGGTCGTGAGCTCGACCCCCTATGATTTTCAATTAATGCGGGATGTTTGGTGCATATGAGATGCACCCATCAAACTTTCCGGGGAGAACGCTTGGATTCGGAAGTTGCGGCGGCGTGTTCTCCCTCGGTGGTCTCCCGTCTCGAATAGTGTTGGGGGGAGGCTCCCCCAAGCTAGCGTTTGCTCCGGTCAACGGCTTCACCGGTGACGCTGATTTCTGTATCGGCGGAGCTTTCTTCGGAGACTTCAATTTCGAGAGCTTGCAGAGCTCTCGAATCCTTGCGACATCAGCGTCGCCTTCATCATTTTCAGTGGAGAGGTCGGGGGAATCATCTATCTTCTCATCGTGGCCTAAATCCGGGCCTTCCTCAAAATCCTCATCGAAAAGAGCGCCAATCGAGTGGGGGATTGCCTCCTCAATTACCTCATCAAGGAGGTCCGAAAGATCATCCGGCCGTCCCTTAAGCAAATATATTCTATTGGTTTCGCCCGTCGGGACTCCCTCGGAATAGTGTTTGAGCCTCTGACCATTTACTTTGAATGTGGAACCGTCCTTGCTTTCTAACTCGAAAGCTCCTCCCGGTTGTATGTGCTTGATGGTGAAAGGTCCAGACCAACGTGACCTCAACTTACCGGGATATAGTCGGAGCCGGGAATTATAGAGCAAGACCTTGTCTCCCACCTTGAAGTCTGTGACGGTTATGCGGGCATCATGGAGAATCTTGGTCCTTTCTTTGTAAATTCTCGAGCTCTCTTAGGCGTCTCTTCTTATCTCATCAAGCTCGTTGATGTCCAAGAGTCGCCTCACCGCCGCACTCTTGTAATCGTAATTAAAGGTTTTGATGGCCCAATATGCGCGGTGTTCCAACTCTACCGGCAAGTGGCAAGCTTTCCCATAAACGAGTCGGAACGGTGTGGTGCCTATGGGAGTGCGAAAGGCCGTGCGATATGCCCATAGAGCATCGTTTAGATTCATTGACCAATCCTTTCTAGATCGATCCACCGTCTTCTCAAGAATTTGCTTGATCTCTCTATTTGAGACTTCCACTTGGCCGCTTGTCTGGGGGTGATATGCCATGCCAACTCTATGGTTTACCCCGTACTTCTTTATCATGGCTTCAAACTTGTTTTCTATGAAATGGCTTCCCCCGTCGCTTATCAAGGTACGAGGCACTCCGAAGCGCGGGAAGATATTTTGCTTGAAGAACTTGGAGACGACCCTTGCATCATTAGTAGCGGTGGCGATTGCTTCTACCCATTTGGAGACATAGTCAACGACCAATAGGATGTATTTGTTACCATTGCTTGACGGAAATGGCCCCATGAAGTCTACTCCCCAACAGTCAAAAATCTCAATTTCTTGGATGGGTCTCATCGGCATCTCATTGCGCTTAGAGATATTCCCTGTCCGTTTGCATCTATCGCACCCCTTCACAAAAGCGTGGGTGTCCCTAAACATTGTTGGCCAGAAGAATCCGCTCTGCAAGATCTTAGCGGTTGTTTTAGAGGCGGCATGATGTCCTCCGCATGGTAGCCCGTGGCAATGCAAAATGATAGACGTTGCCTCCTCTTTAGAAACACACCTACGAATGACACTATCTTTGCATATCTTGAAAAGGTATGGATCTTCCCAAAAATAGCTACGGACCTCATGCAGAAATCTCCTCTTTTGATGCGTGGGCATCCCATGCGGTTTAATTCCACAAGCCAAGTAGTTGACGAAGTCCGTGTACCAAGGTACTTCACCGGTCCTTATGGCATATAGCCTCTCATCCACAAATGTGTCGTCGATAGGCAAACTCTCATCCTCCTTGTCGCGAATGAGCCTAGATAAGTGATCCGCCACGACATTGTCCGTACCTTTCTTGTCTCTGATCTCTAAGTCGAATTCTTGCAACAAGAGTATCCACCTAATCAACCGAGGTTTGGCCTCCTTCTTGTTTAAAAGATACTTCAACGCCGCATGGTCGGTGTGGACAATCACCTTGGAACCAAGGAGGTAGGAGTGAAACTTCTCTATGGAATAGACGACCGCTAGAAGCTCCTTTTCGGTAGTTGTGTAGTTTTTCTGCGCGTCATCCAATGTCTTGCTCGCGTAGTATATCGCATGAAGCTTCCTATCTTTTCTTTGTCCCAATACCGCCCCAATGGCTTGGTCGCTAGCATCACACATTAGCTCAAAGGGAAGGCTCCAATCCGGTGGTTGAATGATGGGCGCGGAAACTAGTGCTTCCTTCAAGGTGTTGAAGGCTTGCAAGCATTCTCCTGAAAAAATAAAAGGAGTATCTTTAGCGAGCAAGGAAGTAAGTGGTCGGGCAATCGAGGCAAAATCCTTGATGAAGCGACGGTAAAACCCCGCATGACCAAGGAAACCTCTAATGCCCTTGACATTAATAGGAGGAGGAAGTTTTTCGATTACCTCAATCTTTGCTTTATCTACCTCAATTCCTCTCGAGGAAACAAGGTGCCCGAGGACTATACCTTCCGTGACCATGAAGTGACACTTCTCCCAATTTAGAGTGAGATTATTTTGTTGGCACCTTTTAAGGACTTTAGTAAGATTGGCCAAACAAGAGTCAAACTCACTCCCAAAAACCGAAAAATCATCCATAAAAACTTCCATAATATTTTCAATGTAATCGGAAAATATGGATGTCATACACCTCTGAAAAGTGGCGGGAGCATTACAAAGACCAAACGGCATCCTACGGTAGGCATAGGTACCGTAGGGACAAGTAAAAGTGGTCTTTTCTTGGTCGTCTTCGTGCAAAGGGATTTGGAAGAATCCCGAATACCCATCTAGATAGCAAAAGTATTTATGTTTTGCTAGGCGTTCAAGCATTTGATCAATGAAGGGCAATGGGTAATGGTCCTTTCGGGTGGCTTTATTGAGTTTCCTATAGTCAATGCACATTCGCCATCCCGTGACTGTGCGTGTAGATATGGGCTCACCTTTTTCATTTTTTATGACTGTCATCCCCCCTTTCTTGGGGATGACGTGGACGGGGCTAACCCACCTACTGTCGGAGATAGGATAAATAATACCGGCGTCTAGCAATTTTAGGATTTCCTTTTTAACCACCTCCTTCATGTTCGGGTTTAACCGCCTTTGAGGCTCTATGGAGGTGGCGTCGGTATCCTCCAAATGGATCCTATGCGTGCAAAGCCTAGGGCTTATCCCTTTTAGATCGGAGATAGTGTATCCCAGGACATCTTTGTGGCTCCTAAGAACGTCTAGGAGTTTTTCAAGTTGATCTTGCGTGAGGTGGGAATTGACTATCACCGGGAAAGTTAATTTATTACCCAAAAAGCATACCTTAGATTCAGAGGTAATTGTTTAAGTTCTACCTCAAGAGGCGCTGCTCCTTCCACTTCATCAGCTCGCATGAGTTTGGCTTCTTCCTTGTCATCCGGGTTTAGCTCATGTTCAGGTGGTGCGCTCTCTTGTGACGAGTCAGACTCACTACTTAGTGAGGACGATGCATCGAAATAGGCGCTCTCCGATTCTGTGCTAGCATCGTCAAAACCTTCACTCTGTTCTGGTTCGTGCCTGGAATCAAAAAACACATCAGACGATTCATAAAAGCAAGAGTGAGCGTCATATAGTGCAACTCCCTGAATGCCGGTTTGCTCGAAGGATTCTTCTGGAGTATAGTGTTCTTCGACATTTGTTCTACCGTCTTCGAAATATAATTTGTCGTCGATCACGTCAATTCTGACATTGCCCCCGATAGTCCCCTCCGGGGAGATCTTGTCCATCACGAAACTAGCAAACAGTTGTTCGTCGGGGTCCTTGACATCGATAGCGAAAGCTCCGGTAGCGTGGACCTCGTCGACAAGCTCCTTAAGGAGGTCTGTGAAGGAGTCATAGTCTTCCTGACTGAGTTCTATTGTTGGCATTGCATCCTCCATTCTCCCTGTTAAGATCTTATGCAAAATACAGGAAGAATATGCAAATAGGGCTGCAAACAAAGTTATAACAAGGTATAGAAGAAAGTAAAGAAAGAGAGAAAGAAGAAATAACCGGGTGGTCGATGCCGAACACCGTCAAAATGCCCTCCCCGGCAACGGCGCCAAAAACTTGATCGCTCCGGGATGTGACCCAAAGAACGGTTGTAGTTTTACCGCAAGCGCACGGTATAACAGCGAGCGGGTTATCGAACACATGGAGGACGAATGACCGTGCTTGTTCCAATCAACCTGGCTATTTAAGAAGAGAGAAATTTGCCTTTGGCGATCCTGTCACAATCGTCAGACAAAGTACGGAAATAACAAATCAAATAAAGAACGTCTAGGGAATGGGGAATTCCCGCTACTCACCGTATCTCGTCAATGTGGTTCATCGGTATCAAAATTGCTAGAATAAGATTTTGGATGAACTAGTTGCAACTGAATGTAGAACCAAGCTCACGCTCTCGCGCTGTTGCCGGTCTATAGCTATCCTAGGTTCGGGTCCAATCTCTTGCAAACCCTAGCCTAGGGAAGCTAGCATTAGGATCAACATCATCGTTCAATCGCGCACCGAGCCCAATCTCTTGCAAACTCGGCCCGCGATCTAGGTTGGGATAGTTCCTACCCGTCCAATCTCTTGCAAACAGGTATCGGCACGGAATTGCAACCGGAAACCCTAGTATCGGTCCAATCTCTTACAAACCGATACTACGGAAATTCGATTCCAACCCAATTCGGATTTCTAGGGTTTCCTATAGAATTGGGATCCAATCTCTTGCAAATCCCAATCGATTTGAACTCTTAGCTATCCGTAGTAAATCGATCCCAAACTAATCCCTAACAACGATTCTAGCAAAATTTCTACCAATTCATCACAAATATGAAATTGGGCTTGTAGGGTTCATCCCCACGCCCCAAGACGTGGAGACTACTCACAATTCATAGCACAAACACAAGAATAATCAATGAAATAAGCAATAGAATTCATCACAATATTGAGATATGCAATAAAAATAGAATTTTTGGAGAAGAAAGAGGCAAACCAATGGAGTTCTTCAATTAATCCAACAAAAATCAACTTTTGTCCTCTCTCCAATCACAAGAATAAAGCTAAAAGTTAATCTAAAAAAAGCTGCAAAAATCTCAGAGAGAGCTCTCCAAAACTAGGGTAAAAACAGGGGTTAAATACCCCCCAAAATCGTCCAAAAACTGTGACCAAAATACCCCTGCGCAGCCTGAAATCCGCAATTTTCGCTACAGGCAGCGCGTCGCACTCGGCCGAGTGACAAAAATCGCTCGGTCGAGTGAGAAACCCTGTAATTTTCCAGTGAGTCTTGATCTTCAGGGGTCTTCACTTCGGGGGCGGCTCGGCCGAGTGAGTTGTCGTCACTCGGCCGATGGCTTCTTGGTACTCGGGCGGTCGGGATTATCCACTCGGCCGAGTGGGTCTTCTGAAGCTCAGGCAGCCGAAAAACAGTAAGTTGTCGATTTTTGAATGGCTTCGTCTGGGCGCCACTCGGGCGGACGGGATCTCGTCACTCGGCCGATGTGGTCTCCGTTGCTCGGCCGAGTGCACATATGAATCGTGTCTGATCTGGTCGGCCGAGCGGTGTCTCGCTGGTCGGCCGAGTGACTCCTTCACTCGGCCGAGTGGGACACTAAAAATGACCAAACAGCTTGTTTTGGCCTCCTCGTCGCTCCTGCGACGTCCGTTCTTCTTCCGCTCCTCTTCAACAGCAAAATACCCCTTGGGGAGGTCGTCGGTGACCCTCCGGAGTAATCGCATCTCGAGATCACTCCAAGTCGCTCCAAATCACCTGAAATGCGACAAAAACAACA
Organism: Scilla litardierei; assembly: GCA_030789695.1. NCBI lineage: Eukaryota > Viridiplantae > Streptophyta > Magnoliopsida > Asparagales > Asparagaceae > Scilla > Scilla litardierei. The sequence continues at coordinate 128,978,456 of CM061141.1, read as the reverse complement.
AATCGTGAAAAGCATCGCAATATCGTCGATATATCGTGAAAAACATGATTTGGGCGATCTAAATGGCATGCAAACATGCGGGAAAAAAGTGTAAAATAAGGAGTGATCAGGTAACGATGAGATGGTTCCAAATTTGATATGCACTCTTACATGTGCATATCTTGTTGAACTCATTCGGGTCCAACGCACAATGAAGAGTGTTCATTGCTTTTGTGTTCTTGACTTCGGTGGATTTCTCGGAAGACGTCCATTTTTCGAAATCCTCTTCAGTGGACTCGACGTACTCCTTGTGGAGGGTTCTCCAAAGTGAAGTACTCCTAAGGAACATATCCATCCTACACTTCCAATAGCCAAAGTTCGTGCCATTGAAACATGGAGGACGCACCGTTGACTGACCTTCGAAAAGTGTGGACGCTCCATCACGATCGTGATTGTTGTATGAAGGCGACGGAGGAACGTTGTTGTTGTTAGATGCCATAGCTATAACCTTGCGCTCTGATACCAATTGTAAGGATCCTGTCTATGGGAAAAACACTAGAAGGAGGGTTGAATAGTGTTTATGCAATTTAAAAAGATAGTTACACCAATTTAAATGCAATTCAACAAAATAATGCGGAATAGAAATTAAACCCAAAATGAAACACACGCAAACGCAGTGATGTTTCAAGGGTTTGGATTACCCAAGTCACTTCCCAACTTGTTCCCGGTAATCCTACGTCCCTTCCACCCGGATACCTCCGGATACTCAAGTTAGAACCCTAACTTGAGGTTTCCTTAAAACCTACTTATAGCAACCCTACAAGTGAAATCGAAATACAATCGATTGACCATGACTCCCACAACCTGGGAGCAAGCAAACCACTCTCACAACCCGAGAGTGAATTCAAATAACGAAAGTTATGAAATATGAAAGCAACACTTACAATCACCTATGCCTTGAAGTAGAACTGAAGGAGAAGTGTGTTGTGTGTTGTGTGTTGAAGACTCTCTTGGAAGAGAGGAGAAAGCCATTTCTCTTGACTACACCAAATGCCTAGAAGATAACTCTTTGGTTCTAGGTTAGAGAGCAAGAAATCAAAGATAGGAATTCTTAGGGCTTTGGATTTGAGAGCTTTAAAACTTGAGAATGAAAGCTTGAAAGATTTTGCAATAGACTAGGTAACCTCTCAATGGAACAGTAGAAGCTCCTTATATAGGTTTTTCAAATCCACAAAATAGATTAGGCAAAACCCCTTTTGGAATCCATGTGAAAATTCTCAACGGATAGAATCTACGCTCGCGACAGTCGACTGTTGTACAGTCAGCAAGGGTAGGTGAGAATTCATAACGGTAACTTACCACGTGGACAGTTGACTGATGAAGCATAGACATTCGACTGTTGAACCAACATGCGACTGTAAATACTTCTACAGGAGACTGACCGAGAGATGGGTAAGTTGAAGAATTCTGGAAATCTTCTGAGATAACAGGACAGAGAACTGATGAGGAAAAGACGGTCGACTGTTAATCAAAACAGGCGACTGTAAATCCTTATACAGACGACTGTCAAATACCCTGAGAATTTCCAGAGAGCTGAGTCAACAAATTGGCTCACAGACAGACGACTGTTGTAGCATAGACAGTCGACTGTATATTCAACATTAGTCGACTGGCTGTAAAAATACAGATCAATAGAGTTTGGGCAGAAGTTAGACATGTGACTGATTTACAAAACACAGTCGACTGTCACTTGGGCAGGCGCCTGTGAATAGTTCATGAGTCGCCTGTGGGAAATATAACAGAGAAGCCCAAAACTAGACTGTAAAAGTTTGTGCGTAACAGGTGAATGTAGAACAAAACACAGTCTACTGTTTTTGAGACAGGCGACTGTAAAACGTTCAGCAGTGGAATGTTATATATAATACAAGCACAATCAAACTAGAAATGAATTGGAGTCTAAGGACAATTGATCTAATGATGTCCTAAGACTGAAAGGATGATGTGTGTGAGTGCTCCATCACTGTTCTACTTCTAAGCTACATACGAGATAACAGAAATTTACATTCACGAACTCTCTCTTCTATCCAACACATGAGCTTGAAGTCTTCATGGAGCTTCAATCATCATCTACAATCATCCAATCCATTTCATTTTCCTTCAATGATCTTTAAGAATCATCCATTGCTAGTAGATCTTCATAAATAGCTTTGGCAATGGATACACTGCAAAATAGGGGATTAGTCACAAGTATTTATGTTTGCTCATCATTAACACCAAGTAGGGAGAAGTCCAATACTCAACATATCTTACTCCTCCTGATTCTAAGGCAACTTCAATCTTAGATTCAAGTTTAGATTATACTTGGCACAAAATTATGATTTGTTTATTGCTCTCCCCCTATGGCATTATCCAAAAAGAGGGAGTAGAAAAACAACAACAATAGTACCAAATAAGAACTAAAACAGTCATGAGAGTCTAAAGAATGTGATACATATTCAATGTGATACCAAAATAAAATCATGAAAATATGAAGGGGTATCACACACATTATATATCAAAACTCATTAAAGTAAAAAAACAAGTAGTTTACTAAAGGAATAGAAGTCCAATATCAATATTACATACGCATAACGTCTCACATCACATATGCATAACATCTCACATCACATCATATATATATATATATATATATATATATATATATATATATATATATATATATATATATATGATTTAATGTAGAAAAGCTGCCACCTGATCCAATGGATCAGGTGGCATGACACAAAAAAGGTGAAGAGTACAAGCCCCCACATGGGCTTATACTCGTTTGGGCCCACCCCTTTGTGTCTTGCACCTGATCCTTTGGATCAGGTGCCACCTGCTCTATATTAATCCCATATATAT